>CM060115.1:13930314-14087814 GCA_030522415.1 Channallabes apus | reverse complement strand
ATATCTGTGTATCTCATGCTGCTCCTTTCCTCCCCCCACTCGTTCACACACACTCTCTCTCTCTCTCTCTCTCTCTCGTGTTACCGCGTGCGTAGAGCCTGCCACGCCGCGTCGATGTCCGCGTACAGGTTCTTCTCGGAGGGTTTCCCCGTGCTCACGCCGTAACCCGAGTAGTCGTAGGAGAAGATGTTGCAGTTGATGCGCGTCCCCAAGCCGATGTAGAAGCTGCTCATCTGGCCCAGGTCTACGGCGTTACCGTGGGAGAAGAGCACCGTGAACCTGCCCGACACACACACACACACACACACACACACTTAACACATTCTCCCTACATTCGTTTATATTCATGATTTAATCTTTTTTCTTCACTCATTCATGTATTCACTTGCTTGTTTATTTATTTACTTTATTCATCTGGTTGCTTGTTTGTTCCTTCATTCGTTTCTTTGTTTATTTATTCCATCATTCATTTACCCCTTCTTCATTTCCCAACACTGCTTCACTGTCGAAGCACACACACTCTCTCTCTCTCTCTCACACACACACACAGATTTGTAATTTAACTCTTAATTCTTGTATTTATATAATGATTTTTGTTTTACACATCAAGTGAAGCTATTTTTTTTATTATTATTATTTTTTACGTTTTATGTATATATATATATATCCCTCCCTAAACTCCGTATTAGTAACAATAAGTTACCTGCTCTATAGACCTGTTTTTTTGCACAGTTCAGGAATCTATTAGCTGGTTCACCACAAGAGGGCGCACTCGCAGTTCAGGAGCCACACTGTATTAGACATTGTATTTTTTAGCTGCGTTAAGCTGTTTATTTTTTCTTTTTGTTTGTTTTGTTTGTTTGTTTTAATGAGGACAGAGGGGGACATGTGGTGGTTTATCCTGTATTCTGTTTGTTTAAATTCTTTTGTCAGGATCGTAAACTGAGGAAAAATGCTCTTCTTGTTATTAATTATTAATGATTAATCGATTGCTAACGTGTCTATAAAAATTTGGAATCTGCCTTTGGATGCTGAATAAAAAAAATTTTTTCTTCTTAAATTTAAGAAGCATAAATATGTTAAATTGTCCCTGTGAGCTCAGGATCGTATGAAATCATGTCAGGATAATAACGACACAATGTCAGGGTTATTAAGTAATTAAAGTATAATTAAAAATTGCATGGGCGGGGCTTCAGGGAGTGGAAAAAAATGAGCAGTGATGAGATAAAGAATAACTGATTCATAACAGCTGTAAAAGACGCACAGCTTTCATGATGGTTATTATAAACCGGTACGTCTTATTGTTACACATATACGAAATAAAATGCAAATAATCAAAACTAAAAAAAATTAACTTTCTTTTAGAGAGTCGTGAGAGAAAGAGAGAGAGAGAGAGAGAGAGGGAGAGAGAGTGCGATCGTCCTTCACACACATCACACTCTGAATCAACATTCAGCTTAAACTGTGTAAACTTTACACTGGACTGAAGTCCGCTCTCATCTACTGCTTTCATTTTCACAACACTGTGTGTGTGTGTGTGTGTGTGTGTGTGTGTGTGTGTGTGTGCGTTTAACCAGTTAAGTGTGTCGTAAACCAATTAAAGTGGAATGAGGAAACAACAGACAAAAACACAAACGTGTACACTCGGGTTCTCGTCCCAGCGCCGCTCCAACCGCGCCGGAGGTTCAAAATAATTTCACCGCAGTCGAGAAAGAGGAACCGGCTCAGACCTGTTTAAACGATCTCACGCTTCAGCTTAAAGCAGCTTTACTCGCTGTTCCAGTGAAGCCTTTTTTTTTTAAATCGTGATCAAAAGGTCTGGCCTTTTCAGTGCCACGACTTCCTATGACCTCATCGTGCTGTCTGTGACTGGAGACGGGGACGTCTCACACCTCCCGTCAGGGCACGAAACCTTACTAATACACACCTGCCCATCCCGGGATGTCCTGAAGGGCAGGCGGGGGGGCGGTGGAGAGGCGGGGTTGGTCAGGTACTTCCCAAAGTATGAATGAGGAAATTTGCCCCGCCCTCCCAAAATAAACCGCCATCTGATGAGCAGGAATCAAACTAATGAGACTAATGAGGAAATACGCTATCGCGATTCGATTAATAAATTCGATTGTTATAATTTTAAACCTTAAGATTTAATAAGCAATTAGACGTAGCCAGTTCCTAATAACATTATTATTTAAAAACCACAAACTAAAACTTTAAATACCAGAAGTTAAACATTAAGAGACTCTGCACTTCCTGTGTGGAGACTTTCGTACTGTATATCTGACAGAATGGAATTAATCCGGTTTTAAAAACAGACTCTTCTGACATCTGACTAAATAAAGGGTTTAACGTGAGAGCAGGGCGATCTGGGCGGTGTTTAAAGATAGCGCAGAGAGTGAGTGAGTGAGGAGGAGAGGAAGAGGAGGAGGAGGAGGAACGGAAAAAAAGACAACGCGTGTGAAAATAAGACGAGAGGAAAGACTGTAATTTACATGCGTGAACGATTCTGACGCACACGTGCTGTAAATACATTCAAAATATGCAAATACAAAAACACAAAGCGTAGTAAAGAATTGCTTCTTTTTTTTTTTTTTTTTTACTCGAGAGTGGGATCCTGAGGGACGCAGCGATAAGACGTCATATGTTTGTTTGTTTTTTAATACTTTCGCACGGATTAACAGCAGCATCTTTGCAAGATCAGGTGTAACATGCAGGGGGACCATAAACAGGGGGCGTGTCCTGACAGACATGACACGCGTCACATCGTTATAGAGGAAAACAAGCCGCGTTAAGGGTTCAGGTAGGTCTATATAAAGGTTAAGTTTACATGAATGCAATAAGTTAGAGGCGGTGATTGATTGATATTTTTTTTTTACTCACTGGATAACATTATGATCATTTGACACTGTGATATAATAACGATATTACTCCAAGCATCTGGTTTATCATGAAGTCTATCCATCTGTTTGTTAGCGCCCTCGTGCCGCGCATGCCTGTGAGTCTCACCGTGCCGCGGGAGCGCAGCGGATGTACATGCAGCCCACTCGGTTCCCTCGACTCGAGCGCGTCAGGAACACCTCGGTGACGTCCAGCTCACGCTGAGTGTACTGAAACTCGGCCCGTTCTGTGAGATGGAGCTTCCAGCGCCCCTCTCCTGCTCCTCCACCTGCTCCTCCCCCACCACTGGCACTGGTACTGCCACCGCCACCGCCACCTCCTAAACCGCCAGCACTTCCTCCTCCTCCTCCGGTACTGCCTCGGGAGCGCAGGCCGGGTGCCGTGGTGGAGCTGGTGGGCACGGGGCCGGCTTCCAGATCGGGCAGGAGGGTGTACGTGGGCTCGGGGGGCAGGAAGGCCAACTTAGCGGCTATGCGGCTCGGGCATGGGGGACAACAGAACAGGCAACACAGCTCACTGACAGACAGGCCATTCATCGTCAACTGCAGGAGAGAGAGAGAGATGAGTGAGTGATAAATAGAAAGACAGATGAGAGAGGGAAAGAGAGACAAATATAGATATAAAGAGAGAGAATGAGAAATTCGAAAATACAGATAGAACGAGAGACACAGAGACAGACACAACGAAAGATATATATAAATAGAGAGAGAGAGAGAGAGAGATGATGTAACAGAGAGATGATTCAACACTATCACTGTAAAGCCTCCTACAGATGCTACTGTTGCTCCTCCGTAGACAAAAGAGCTGCGTCTCTTCCTAGACTTGGACAGGGAACGAAATGTAAACAGGGAACGGATAGAGGATTGAGAATGGCCAAGAGAACGAGGATCAGGAATGCGACCGGGGACGAAAAACAGGGTCGGGGAACAGGCCTGGGGTGGTTAAGGTGCTGATCCGAAAGTCCCAGGTTCAAACCACACCGCCATCCAGTCGCCACTGTCGGGCCCTTAACCCTCACCTCTCTCCGATGTGCAATGAGATAAGATCTACGTCGCTCTGGATGAGGGCGTCGCCAAACTGCAAATGTAAATGTAAATGAAGGGAAACGGTAATGAGGCTGGGAACAGGATTGGATTAGCAGTGGGTCTGGGAAAGGGACCACAGACGGGATTAAAGTCGGGACTTGAGTTCACTCAGGGTCAGTTTAAACTTAGATTACACTGACGTTATAAACCTCAAACAGCCAGAAGACCACCACATAAACAAAAGTATTATATTCCTTAATAATAACAACAACAACCAAGCTACAACTGACTGATCCAGGAAAATCACACACTGTATTAATAATTCAATTGTGCCACATCCTCCCTGTAATTAAATTCCATTAGATATTATAATGATAGTCTACTTAAAGAACTTTAATAACACACTTAATACTTCCTCCTGAGCAAACGAGGCATCATTACACCTCGAGGTTATGATTACACCTCGGTGTGATTATCGCCCACCCCGAGCCGATCTCTACCTGAGGGTCATGAATAATTAGTGTGGAAATGAAACGCAACCCTATGGACATGTACAGCAGGGCGCTCGAGACAGACGCCGTTAGACACGAGAAAAGGTCACGTCAGGTCAGGAGAGTACCGCAACGAAAAATACGATTAAAGCAAGAAACGTTCACGGAGGCGACAACAGCATCGTCAGGGAGGAAAGTAGTGAGGTGATAAAGACGAGGAAGAAAAAGACTGTAACTCTGACACTGGAGACTCCTTCTGTAAAAGTGACACGAACATGTCAAGTTATCGACGATCACACAATCAGTTTATTGTTAACGGAGCATTCACCGTGTTACTATGGAAATGATAACGTGTTAAAACAAGCACGTTATCATTATAGGAAATTAATCAACACCATCAGACCGATAAATTCTATTATTAAATATATTATAATCATTATAACTACATGATTCAAAATTAAGCCCGTAAACTGAATATAAAAGAAATGGAAAAAATATTTACTATTAATAATAAATATAGAAATTATGAATCACAAAGATTTCTAAAATATTTAATGTAAATTAATTGTAAATTTTGTTGAAAAAATATGAATACATTTATATAATATTTAAAATTTTATAATAATAAATATAAAAATTATTATTATAAATCTAAATGATTAATAAAAGATCTCAAACTGATACAATAATATAAATATGGTGTAGATTTTGTTGAAAAAATATTTATACATTTTAGAATATTTAATGTGTAATTAAATAATAATAATAATAATAATAATAATAATAAATATAGGACCAATTGTTATAAATCTAAAAGATTAATATTACACTAATATAAATATGTTGCACATTTTGTTAAAAAATTTATACATTTAATATATTATGGGTAATAATAATAATAAAAAAATTATAATAATAAAGAATTATTATAAATCTAAAACTTTTCTAATGTTATTCTAATATAAATGTTGTACATTAAAAAGTGATAATATTTAAAACATTATAAAGAACATTTTATAACATTTTAAAGTATATTGTAATTTGTATTTTATTTTAAAAAAGAAATAATTATGTGTAATATAAAAAAACTACTTTTAAAAGTATAATAAAAATTGCTATACTATATGTTATTATATTGTCAATATAAGACTTAAATAATATAAATAGAAGGTACAGAGAATGTACACGTTAATAAACATTAGAGGATAAACATGATTTAATAAATTACTGTGAATTTAGCTGTAAATAAAACAGATTAAATAGATTTTAAGAAACCGTTTTTAATTCTCCCTGTACAGTAACATTAATTAAATAAGATCTAACAGGTTAAATAAAGGAGAGAGAGAGAGAGAGAGAGAGAGAGTCTGTTTCACAGCTCAGTGCTAAGCGGCTATGCTAACTCCCGGAGAAGCTAATGCTAAAGCTAACCTGAAACACCGCCGACGCCTCAGATGTTTCGGGACAAACCGGGGGACATTTCCTTCTCTTCCTCCTGGTGAAAGCGGTTATGTCAGAGCAGTAGACGAGTGTGTGTGAGAGTGTGTGTGATGGCGGGTGATGAGCGAAAGCGACACCGAGCTGTCATTGATTAGCCTCAATGCTAACGAAGCTAAAAGCTCAGAGCTGATTTCATCCGCCTCCTACTACTACTACACCGAGCCGTGCCGCATCCGGAAGTGACGTCATGCAAAGGAGGAGGCGTGGCCAACATTTTTTTTTCGCGTATCACCCCCCCCACACACACAGACACACACACACACACACACACATACCATTTATTTATTACAATTTTCTCAGTTTTTTAGATGTTTAATCACTTTACATCCACTTTGATCTGTTAATTGTGGAAAAGTTGACTATTTAACTCATATTTACACCTGTTAGACCTCTACTCGTGTATTTCTGTCATTGTTATCCTTTTAAATAATAAAATATTAGCTTAGTTATAGAAGAGAGATATTATGATTGCTTGTTTTAGGATAAACATATATAATAATATTTTTATTGTAAACCTTTTTATTTGTAAGCCAAATCTTTTATTCTTAAAATGTAAATGGTAAAAATAACTACATTTAAATATTATATTAATATTTCTAAAGCCTTTAAAACATCACTGCACTACATAGTTAAATGTTCCTCATGTATACATGTTTATTTATTTGTTTGTTCCTTTATTCTTGACATTTTTTGGTACCGTAAATAACTCTGTGCTGACTGTCATAATGTACTCTTTCGGTAAAAATCATCATCATCATCATCATCATCATGATGTAGCGTCGTGTCCGTGTGTCGCGCATGCGCGCGGGTCTGTTGGTGGTGGAGGAGTGTGACGTCAGAGCAAGATGGCGGCGTCCTGCGCGAGAAGCCTGGGCCAGGTGGGTATCCGGCTGCTTTCACACAGCGCGCGCCGCTCCGCGGCGCTGAATCCGGCGCTCGTGCCCAGCACGCGACTCTACTGTGCGCGCGCTTACGGCGGCTTTGCGCGCGCCGCGCGGCGGACAGGAGGCGCCCAGGCGGCGCTCAGGTGTGTGTACCTGCTCGGGGGAGGACTCGGTCTGTACTACACTGTTAAACACACACTGCAGACACAGCACCGCGCCGAGCAGCTCAAGGTAATGCTGTCTTCATCATCATCATCATCAATAACATACATGACAATGTTTTAATGTTCAAGTCAAACCGGGACTTTTGATTGCACAGAAACAGTTCTAAACGTTTTACTCCTTCATTCACCGGAAATGTTATCACAAGTCCCAGTTTGAGTTGAACGGCCCTTGTAGTATACACCATATGGACAAATGTATTTGTCCGAACCTGCAATGATATTGCATCCAAACCCATTTACTTCAATATGGAGTCGGGTCCCCAGTTGGTTTTGCCGCTCTAACAGCTTCCTCTCTTCTTGAAAGTCCGTCCACACGATGTCGGAGTGTTTCTGTCGGAATTCGTGTCCATTCGTTCTGCAGAGCGTTTATGAGGTCAGACACTGATGTTGGATGAGAAGATCTGGCTCGCAATCTCCAGTCCAGTTCATCCCAAAGGTGCTCGATGGGGTAGAGGTCAGGGCTCTGTGTTCGGGCCGCTCGAGTTCTTCCACACCGACCTCATCAGACCAGGTCTTTATAGTCCTCGCTTTGTGCACTGGGGCGGAGTCATGTGGGAATAGAAAAGGGACTTCAACACACTGTGTCCACAAAGTTACATATAAGCAGAGCATTGTCTTGGTATAACGCTGAAGCATTAAGATTGTCCTTCACTGGGGATAAGGTACCTGATCGATTGAATTCAATAATTAACAGGTTCGGACAAATAATTTTTTTACTCACAATAGACAATAAAAGCTTTGACTAATTTGATTGTACATGTTCAATAGTTTGTTATAGTTTATAAACAGCCAGTCATTAATCTAATTAAAACACTATACAGTGTTATATAAAAGTACATAATCTTCCCTAAGTCCACTTCACTACATTTAATCTCTATATAAATAATGTACAACAACATTACCGTTGAATTAAATGGTTCACACTTTTATGACTTCTACACTGGACCTTTAAGAAACTTTAAAAAAACACCTTCATGCACCTGTAGGTTCACCTTACATCATTGTTTGTTTCTTTGTTGATTGCTGGTCACGTCTCCTAAACGGCAACAAAAGAACACTCTTAGATGTTATTTTCCTAGACGCTTAACGCTTAATTAATAGAGATGGCGGAAAAATCAATCCAGTTATGTATCACGGTTCTTTAGTGTGGCAATTTATATATTGCGTGACAAATTGACTTTTAAATACATGTTTTTAATTTATATTTGTTTGCATTTGAGGTGGTAATATGTAGCAGTTCCTGTATGATCCTACAGATAGTGCAATATAAATTATTTACACTTTGTCAGGCAGCACAGCATCCAGTGTTGTAGGAGCAAAGGATTGGTTTAGAATTGTAGCAAAATCGTCAGTCGCAATACAGATCGAATCGGCACCCGGGTATCATGATAATATCACACGGGCCGGTCCCTGGTGAGTCTTGTCTGGTGATTCCTGTCCCTGGTGATTCCTGTCCTTGTTAATAAGCGCCTAATAATGAGAATAAATGTGGCTAATAAATAAACGATCTTGTTTATTCAGGCGGAGGATGAAGGCTGGGACCTGAAGCTGAAGCTGTATCAGTATAAAACCTGTCCGTTCTGCAGTAAGGTGCGAGCCTTCCTCGACTACCACGGCCTCCCGTACGAGTTGGTGGAGGTCAACCCCGTCATGAGGCAGGAAATCAAGTGGTCCAGCTACAGGAAGGTCCCCATCGTGATGGTCAACGGAAACGTGGTGAGTACAGAGTGAGGTTTCCATACCAGAACTGAGGAAAAAAAAAGGAAGAAATGTGAAAGAAAAAAAGAACATAAAGTGAAAGGAAAGAAAGTGAAGGAAAAAGGAAAGAAGAATGAGGAGGAAAAAGAGCAAGCAGGGAAAGAAAAAGGTGAGCAAAGATCAAAGAAAGAAGAGCTTAAGAAAGAAAGGCGGCTATTTTTGTGAATAAGAAAGAATACAAAACAAAGAAAAATAGACTGAAAGAAAGCAAAAATAAGACGACTGAAATGAGGTGTGTGTGTGTGTGTGTGTGTGTGTGTCTGTCTTGTCTCCCGAGCAGCAGCTGAACGACTCGTCCGTGATCATTAGCGCTCTGATGACGTACATGCTCAGCAGGTGAGTGTGTTTAGGCTCCGCCTCCTGCTCTTCCTCAGGTCAGTGTGAGATGATGATGATGATGATGATGGTTGAACAGGGAGAAGAGCGTTCCTGACATCCTGGCTTGTTATCCTGAGATGAAGGCGAAGAACGAGAGCGGCAGAGACGTGACCGAGTTCGGGAACAAGTACTGGGTGATGGTGGACGAGAGCAAACACCCGCAGACGTACCCCGAGAAGACGTCTAGACAGTCAGTCACCGCACACACTCGCCATCTCTCTCTCCTTTATTTACCCTTTATTTTTGCACTGTGAGTTTTCCCTCCTCCGGTTTCATTCTTTGCACACGTGTCCCGTGTCCGACCCCGAGGTTGTGATGTCATCAGCAGTCTGAAACGTGATTGGACGTTGAGTTCTGGATCTGCGTGCTCTTTTCTCTCTCGGTCTCAGACTTTATACACCGTGTGTATCAGTGAGTCTGTGTGTGTATACTAAGTGTGTGTGTGTTTTCAGAGAGGAGATTAAATGGCGTAAGTGGGCAGACGACTGGCTGGTGCACCTGATCTCCCCGAACGTGTACCGCACCCCGGCCGAGGCTCTGGCGTCGTTCGACTACATCGTGCGCGAGGGGAAGTTCGGCGCGTTCGAGGGCTTCGTCGCCAAATACGTGGGCGCGGCGGCCATGTGGCTCATCTCCAAACGGCTGAAGAGCAGGTGTGTGAGCACAGCGCCCCCATGCTGCCGCTCCGACTCTCTCGCTCCACCTCCTTCTTCCTCTATCGATCTGTAACTTTTTATTTATTTATTTAGGACTTCTTACTTTTTATTTCTTCCAGTTTTTTTTCCTTCATCTCGTACACGTCCGTTCTCTCCGTCAGTCACTTTGTTTCTTCTTTCTTTTCTTTCTTTCCATTTCTCAACATTTTCCTCATTCCTTTTTTCCTCCTTAAATCACTTCTTTCTTTCTTGCTTTTTTCAGTCACTTCTTTACTTTTTACTCTCGCACACACAAGTTTTCTATCTTGTTTTCTTTCCTGTTTTTCTTAACTCTTTTTTTTCTTGGCCTTTCTTTTTCTTAATGTTATTCCTTTTTCTTATTTCTTTCTTTTTTTTTTTTACTTTTCTTGGTCTTCCTTGCTTTTTTCCCCCCTAATTTCTGACGACTTCTTCTTGTCTTTTCTGTCCCCGGCGCTCAGACACCACCTGCAGGACGACGTGAGACAGGACCTGTACCAGGCGGTGAACGACTGGGTGGCGGCCATCGGGAAAAACAAGAAATTCATGGGAGGCGAAAAACCCAATCTCGCCGATCTGGTATTAAAATACAATAAATCTCTATTTACTCTCTTAAAAAAATTTCTCTACAACATCCTTTCCTTTCTTTCTCCTGTCCCCCTATATTTCACCCCCTGGTGTCTGTGTGTCTGTTCCAGGCGGTGTTCGGTGTCCTGAGGGTCATGGAGGGGCTCGAGGCTTATGACGACATGATGAAGAACACCAAGGTGAAGAAGTGGTACAGTCGCATGAAGGAGGCTGCGCACCATCATCCCGAATGACTGACACACACACACACACACAGCTTCAATTCTGAAACGGTTCCAGTTAACAGAATCTAACATTGTCGGGTTTATTCAGTGTAAAATACTGTTAAAATTTTTTGCTAATTTCAGCAAACAGCCAGCAGAGGGCGCTGCTTCTGTGGATTCGGTGTCTGATTCGTCTAATCATTTCCTTCTTTCTCTCTCTGTTATGATCTGATTGTCAATAAGGAGAAGCGATAAAGAGCAATATTACGAACAGATTCGAGCCGGGCTGAAGGTTCGAGCTCTTCAACTGACTTCACTCGCTAGACTGTGAGAATGATAAAGTAATGGCACCCCTTTGACTAAATATTGCTGATTATCAAATGCGTGACTCAATAAAAGACAAACAAATATCGCAATGTGTCGAGTTTCTTGTGATCACGAGTGTGTACGACTTGATACACACTTATACCAGAGCGACGCTCGGTTCTGCATCCTGATTGGTCCCAAGCAGTTCTAAATTCGAATTATCGTTTCCATAGTAACAGCTCCTACACTAGAATGTAGAGGAATCAAAGGTTTTATGATTCCTTTAACACAGACCTCAATAATCCCCCCCTCATTCTCTACCTCCCTTTTTTTCCCTGTTTATTTGCTGTCATTCATGCATATGTATACCTCAGTTGTTTCACTGTTCATGTAAATGACATACTCTCGAGCCACGCCCCTCTACCAGAGGAACAATCCAGGAGAGGGGCTCTGCTTTTATGATGTCACATTAGGGGGAAATCCAATTGGTGCTTAAACAAATCAAAATAAACAAAAAGCTGGGAATTTTTTTCCCCCTCAGATGTTTTTTTCACACACAGGAAACCTGAAGATAATGACTAAAAATGACAAAAACTTCAATGAAAGTTTAATGTAGTCTCTAAAATAAACTCAAATTTAATATTTACATCCTAGAAATATTTAAAATAAGGAGAAACGCCTAATGACGGCAGAATTCTGGGCCACACTGTAGTATAATAATAATAATAATAATAATAAACTTTAATATTCATTGTATTAGTTTTCAGTTTTATATAGTTTTTAAATTAATCATTATCCATATATATTTTTTTGAATTTGACAAGTTTAATACAAAAACCATAAGAATTTACTATTGTTAAATTTCTGAAATATTTCAATATAACAAGTTTTAGAAAAGTATATGTAGAAACATGTTATGATGACATCACACTGCTTTAACCTTAATGTAAACAAGTTAAAATCTAATAATATAAAAACACTGCAATTCCATCCAACACCCCAGGAAGAGACTAACACACACACACACACACACCCCTGAGGGAGGAAATATATAAATAAAACTCGACAGCGAGAATAATTTTAAAATAAACTTTAATTGTATTGTGTTTATAC
The DNA here is from genome assembly GCA_030522415.1 of Channallabes apus. Classification (NCBI taxonomy): domain Eukaryota; kingdom Metazoa; phylum Chordata; class Actinopteri; order Siluriformes; family Clariidae; genus Channallabes; species Channallabes apus. Next base: position 14,075,778 of record CM060115.1, on the reverse strand, counting down.
TGTACGTACACATCAAAAGAAAAAAAAAAATCCTAAATTGTAAAAACACTAAAATGAAATAAAAGTCGGTGGTGTGTCTGGAGGACGGTGTGAGAGACGGAGGACTCGGGGAGGGGTGGGGGAAGAAAAACAAGAAGCAGGACATACGAGCACCCAAAAAAACAAACAAACTCACATCGCTTTAGAACTTTTATGTTCCACACACACACACACACAGGTCAGCTGGATGTGTTACAGGAGTAGGTTGTTAGGAACGGAGGTGCGAGTGTATCGTATCACTGTACTAATAAACAATTACATTCAGTTTAGTCATTATTTTACTTTTTAATTTATTAAACAATTGGTGGGAATACCAGCGCTGCATGACATCGTGTTTTAAATAAATTATCGGCTGATAATCATAATTCTGTTTAAGTGTGAACAGATTTATAACAAAATCAGTGATGATTAGCAGAAACGCACCTAATAACAACAACAACAACATGTGCATAAGTATTCACCCCCACTTAAACATTTCTGTATTTTGTATTATCGTTAGAACCTGGAACTGAAATGCAGTTGGATTCGGATTAGAGCTGGTGGATCATCTAGACTCTGTACAGTTTATTAAATTCACCATCAGAAGTCACACGTTTAGTTACAGCCGAGTGATACGATATCTGATATGAATTTTCCCATAATAATAATAATAATAATGTAAATGCAGATGATTCGTTCCATCCACCCCAAAATATTACCAATTTACAAAAACAAAAAAACAAACAAACGTGTGATCGAACACGTGCCGAAGGCGACGTTGGTACCGTGGGTTGACACTTTCGCTGACTGAAAAATCTGCAGAAAAATTTGCCTTTCCACTGACACGAACGGGTTTTGAGCGGCTCCTGGACGTACGCGCGACGTTAGCCGGCGTTCGGTTCGACTCGTTTGTTCGTTCGTATGCTGAAGATACAAATTTCTGATAAATTTTCAGTTCCTGAGGTGAAAATTCGTGCGGTGGGGTTTAAATATGTGAAGAGTCGACCTGTGTGCAGGTAAAGTATGTTTATCTCTCAATGTAAATACACCTGCTTATGAAAGAAAATCAGAATTTGCTAGAAAACACAGCATCATGCAGACCTAGCCATGAACAAGCTACCGAAGAAAAATAATTATAATAATACAAAACAGAAGAGAAATCAGTAACTCTGCAAATGCTGGAAATGATTCACTGAATAAATCACAAAGCAGGACTTTATGGAGGAAAAATAAATTCTGTTCTTAAATCAAAGTAAAGTAAGAAACCGGGCAGTATTTTTTTTTATGCATTTTGGAAACCCCTCATCTGTCGGCAGCAGCTCAACTCCAGGGCGTTCGTGTTACCTGAAGACAACTCCGGCTTTTGTTTAAAGTTTAAATGCGTGTAGTAGCCAAAGTGGAACACGAACCGTCTCAAACGTACGCAGCAGAGGAGCTCCCGACTCCATGTGGTTTCTTACTGTAAAGCACAGACATTACAAGCAGTCAGAGTGACGAGCTGAAGGAGGACGAGGTGGAGGAGGAGACCACGCTAACCGAACCTCTCCAGCAACACAAGGCTTTCATAGAGGAACTGCTTCAACTACAACAACAGCAGCAGCAGGAGAAGAAAGAGGAGGCTCGTATTGAGCCGTCTGCACCGATCACAGACTCGTAGCAGAGCTGAAGGTGATGCTAAACACGCTAACTGATCAATCAAACACTACAGGAGCAGCTCAGGGTGAAGAACAAAACACGGAAGCATCGAGTCGTCTTCTCTCTTTAAGTCTCGGGGTTAAAACCTTACGACCTGTTTCTATGCAGACTCTAAAGCACGGCCTCAGACTCTCAGACTCATTCCCATTTTCACTGGTGCCTGGAGGGGGCGCTCTCCTCTAGACAGAGCTGCAGCACTGCCTTATATTCTTCTCATTTAAACGAAGAAAGAAAAAAAGAAAAGAAAAAGCTTACTCATGTCTGCTCGGTCACATGTTTGAGAAACTTTTTAATAATCAGAGCTTTTACAGAACTCTGTCCTGGATTTCATTTTATTTCTCCCATGATGCTGCGAGATCTAGAGATCCTGACTCAGTGTAAAAGCGACACTTTACCTGCACACATGTCGACTAAACGCGTGACTCCTGAACGTGATTTAACTCTGGTGTGTTTAAAACCCCAGTGCTTCATATTTATGTCTTATTTGTAAATAACTATATAGATTTTCTCCTTTACTCGATATGATTTGGCTTTTTTACTGAAGATTCGTGACATGATTGCCGTTTCAGTTCCAGCTTGAAGCAGTACAAGAGGTGTGTCAAAGTTCAATAACATACATTATTAATGGAAGAAGATATTATATTGTTACCTTAATGCTTTATAAAATATATATACCTTATACTTTATAAAAAGTATTTAACGTCTGAAAAGATTAAACGGTAACGATGGGACGAGTCGGAGTCTACGGCTTTTTAAACTTCAAAGGCATCGAGTCAAATTGTAAAACTTCTGATAACGAAAGTCGCGTCTGTACAAACGCGCTCAGGTGCCTTTTTATTTTTTTAAAGGATGCGAGAAAGATGCGAGACTCCGCCCCGTCGTTTGATGGACAGCTCGGATTCTGCTAAAAGTCAGGAGCTCCAACGGAGAATTTAGAAGTAAAAATCAAACGAAAAATAAAAGTAGAGGAAAGAGATGCGTAAAAATAGGGAGATGCGCTCACATTATTTCCATGTTTATGTTTATCAAATCACATTATTATTATTTTGTGTGAAGTCGAACCTTCTCACGTTGTGCCTTTGATTAGTTTAAAGAAAAGAAACAGACACACCTACGAACCATTGCATTTTGGATCTCGAAACTATACGACGACGTTAAAAGACGTAGAAATACTGTAGAAACCCGGCAACCAAACTCCTCCCCCTTCCTGCCCCATGTGACCACGCCCTATTTGCTTCAGCCCTTTTTTTTTTCCTTTCCTTTTTTTGATTACGTAATAACCCTCCCTGCCCTGATACACACTCGTCCTTCATTCCTCAGCTTCGGTACGAGTCGCAGATTAGCAGCTGGACATGGACGCTTTGAGCGCTAACCTCGTCATGCTTTCATCACACTGGATATTAGTAGCCATGTGGTACATGTACACACACACACTTATGACAAAGAAATATATAAACGGCTCGATATGATCACATCATGATGTTCGGTGGGGGTGGGGGTGGGGGAGGGGCCCAAGCACGATACTGCACGATGTGATCGACGTCACGCGCTTTGTCGCACTGCTAGTAGACAGTCGCTCACGTGAAGATCTTGTCTTCCTGGAAGAAGTGACGACTTCCTTTGTGACATCATTAAAGTACACCCTGTGTGCGTGTGTGTGTGTGTGTGTGTGTGTGTGTGTGTGTGTGTGTGTGTGTGCGCACAGAGCTGAAGAAAACACATAACAGACTGCTGTGTTTCTATGAGTCCGGCGTTTGCTGGTGGTCAGGAATATTTGTGGTCAATGAGAAGAAGAAAGAAAAAAAAATAGAAAGAAAAACACAATCGTTTCCGCTTTGTGCTCGGATCATCCGTGTCACGCTGAGGTCTGGTTAGACTCTTGTCTGCGGCTCAAGCGCGTCATATAATCCAAAGATTAATGACAACAAAGTTTGTTTGTTTTTTTTTCCTTTCCTCGGTCTACACGCCTCCGGCACAACTCACGCAAACGGAAACTAAAATAAAATATATATATTTAAAATAATAATAAATAGGGTTTCGATCAGACAACTTGAGCTAACTACAATATATTAATATAGATCCTCTGAAAAAGCTTTCACACGCTCGTTAAAACAGGAAGAGAGGGGGAGAAAAGGAAAAGAAATAGTCACTCACTCGATCAATAATAATAAGTGAAAGAGAAGCTGTGATAAATCGATCACAAACACACACACACAAAAAAAAAAAATCATAAAAGAACTAAAATAATGGATGAACGCCACTTCGTAAACCTCGGCGTCACTTTTCTCAAAAGTTCACACGGATAAATCCAGAGGAAAAGAAAACAAACCCGCCCCGCCCCCAAAAAAAAGAAAAACACGCCCACAAGACCCCTGACTCTCGACCTCACATACACACAGAGACACATACGCACGCAAACACACACTGTTCTGTCACTCAGAGAGAGAGAGAGAGAGAGAGAGAGAGAGAGAGAGAGAGAGAGAGAGAGAGAGAGAGAGAGAGTCGGGGAAGTCGTGGATTTTCTCGAGCAGGCGTGTGCGGCGCTGCTTCTTCCTACCACAGAGAAACGGAGCCGTGTCAGAAATCGGTGTCACCATTTGCTATGATCAAGCCTGCAGGTCGAACACAATCCTTATTTTAGTTTTTTTGATTTTTCCTTTTTAAGTCAAGTCTTCATAACTTCTGGATCTTCTCTGCCACGACGATGGGGTTCTCTTTGCGGATCTGAGCCGCCGCCGCTCCTCTGTAGTCGTACGGACAGTCGTGTTTGTCCGAGTAGCGGTGGACGGCGCAGAACAGGTTACCGCATCGACAGTCGAAGCCTAGAGACGGAGAGAGGGGTGAGAGACAAAGTCGACGAGAGACATAGGAGGACAAAAAGCAGAGAGCGATGGAATGAGGCAGAGAAATCGAGAGACAGACAAAGGAAGAGAGAAGGAGGGCAAGAGGTGAGAAAGTCAATGAGAGACAGGAAGAGAAAAGCAGAGAGCGACAGAAAGAAGGCAGAGAGACAGATGGAGTTAGAGAGAGAGAGAGAGAGAAGACGACACCAAAAGGGTAAGAGACAAATTGGAACAAGGCAGAGAGAGAGAGAGAGAGAGACAGAGAGAAAGCTTAGATTATGGTTTTATATTTTACTGAATTATTTTTGTAGTTATGTTTAACGTTAACATTCACAAACAGTTTATTTGGTTCCTGATCTGATGTGGTTACAGAGGACCATGAGGCATCCTGGAGACTCCGTAAAGCTGTTACAAAGCACTGACACATTTCTTCTGATCATCCTTGAGATGCTTCTACACCTTCGAGTTCAGCTGTGTTTGATTATACTGATATACTGGACTTGATTAGGAAAGACACACACAACTGTCTATATAAGACCTTGAGTCATGAGGTCAAAGAAACTGCCTGAAGAGCTCAGAGACAGAATTGGGGCAAGGCACAGATCTGGCCAAGGTTACAAAAAAAAATCTCTGCTGCACTTAAGGTTCCTAAGAGCACAGTGGACTCCATAATGCTTAAATGGAAGACCTTTGGGTCGACCAGAACCCTCACTAGAGCTGGGAATCCATTACAAAAACACATGAAGGGCTCCAAGATGGTGAGAAATAAGATTCTCTGGTCTGATGAGACCAATATAGAACTTTTTGGCCTTAATTCTAAGTGGTATGTGTGAAGAAAACCAGGCACTGCTCAACACCTGTCCAATACAGTCCCAACAGTGAAGCATGGGGGTGGCAGCATCATGCTGTGGGGGTGTTTTTCAGCTGCAGGGTCAAGACGACTGGTTGCAATTAAGGGAAAAAGTAATGCGGCCAAGTACAGGGATACTCTGGACGAAAAACCTTCTCCAAAGGGCTCAGAACCTCAGACTGGGCCGAAGGTTTACCTACCAACAAGACAATGACCCTAAGCACACAGTGGCTTCACAACAACTCTGTGACTGTTCTTGAATGGCCCAGCCGGAGCCCTGACTTAAACCCAATTGAGCATCTCTGTAGAGACTTAAAAATGGCTGTCCACCAACGTTTACCGTCCAACCTGACAGAACTGGAGAGGATCCGCAAGCAGTAACGGCAGAGGATCCCCAAACCCATGTGTGAAAAACTTCTTTAGATCAAAAGGGTGCTTCTACTAAATACTGAGCAAAGGGGCTGAATACTTGGTCCCATGTGATTTTTCAGTTTTTCTTTTTTAATAAATCTGCAAAAATATCAACAATTGTGTTTTTCTGTCAATATGGGGTGCTGTGTGTACATTAATGAAGAAATAAAAATGAACTTAAATGATTTTAGCAAATGGTTGCAATATAACAAAGAGTGAAAAAATTCAAGGGGGTCTGAATACTTTCCGTACCCACTGTAAATGTTAAACCTCTCCTTACAGACAGAGGAAAAATTTCCCCACGTCAATTACTTTTTTTTTTCTTAACGTTTAAAAAAAAGAAAAAAAAATGTTAAAAAAATTCCACATTTATTCCCGAGCGTCCATAATTTTCCTTTCTAACTAACCTGTGAGTCCAACTTTTTTTCTGCAGGTGAAGCATCGTTTCTTCTTCTTGCTCTTGTCGGGGGTCTGCTCTCCGTCTGACGAGCCCTGCGCTGCCTCTGTGGACGGACCTGAGACACAAAATTCATAAAATAAACCAAATAATTAAATACAAGTGAATCGTGCTACTTTCTCCTTCATCTCTGTGTGCTGTTCCTTAAATATAACAGAACATTTTTTATTTATTTATTTATTTATTTTTAAGAACACCGGCCTGTGCTTTTGGACGATCCTTCGTCTTCGTCTTCCTCCTCGGCATCGGGTTGGTCCGAGTCGGTGGCTGCTGCGGCATCCTGTGAGATGCTCATGGCCGTCATCTGCTGAGTGACTGGACTGGAGGAGCTGGAATAAAAATATATATATTTTTTTTATCAAAAAAACCGCCCACATTTACATTATTACCTCAGGACAAGTTATAGTAACACACTTTAAATAAATATAATTTTTAAAAGGTTATGATCACGTGTTAGAAGTCCTGCGATGGTGTGAAAATTCATTACTTTCTCCGTCTTTTCCGCTGCTGGTTTTGTAAATGTGACATTACGCTAGTGATCGTTGAACTCGTTACCGCTTTATCTATTTCCTATAATTAATCTCTTGGTCAAGCTGATATGATGGACGTATGTAAGCTGTAAAATGATTTTGTTAAGCTCCACGTAAATCAGCCGAATCAGTTTATCTGCTATTACACATTACTGCCACTAGGGACAAGCATGAGCTAATTTCGAGCTCCATCTTTTAAACCTACAAAAATAAATAAACAGGTAGTTGTGGAATGAAGACTTTTATGAGGATATGCAGTGTAAGATGAGTTAATATCGATATTGCGATAAATTATGTCATAATACACTTTCCTGAGTAACGTGATATCTTTCTTTAACACATTTAGAAATGATAGTCAATTGTACAATTCTTATTAACTGTACAATTCTAAAAACATTATTAGAACTGATTAGTGCTATTTGATTATACAAATATATCCAGATGTGTCATAGACATAATTTCTGTTTTTTAACCAAACCTAAACATCTTCATCCATATCTTCTGTAAAAATGTCTTTAAAATATCACATAATTTTATTTATATCGCCCCATCCTCATAGGGGTGTTAAACCAAACAGAAGCAAAGTAAAGATGTGTGTCTGTGTGTGTGTGTGTAAAGTTTTAAACATTTATAAGAAGTCGTTTTTCTACCTCGTCTCCTCGGAAGGAGCCACGGTTTCTGAGACGTCATCCGAGTTAGGGTCCGTCTCCACGGTTACAGCAGGGGTTCCTGTAGACCCTGAAGGAGAGCTGGCGGCTGCAGGTGGATTTAAAAATAAAAAGAACGACAAAAAGCAGACATGAACATCACAACACAAGCTCGATTAATTACCTGATTGGATAAAATGTTTTTAGAATTGTTTTTGTGACCTGGAAACCCAGGTAATGAAAAGATGGCGTACAGCGCGGTTGTTGAAGTTAACGTGCTGTACATGGTGTAAGTAGAGAACATTAATGCTAAATCTTGTCAAAAACAATAAAAACTACCACAATTAAATCAGTTATTTAACACAAAGTGTGTGTGTGTGTAATTTTATGTATTTATTTCACCCTCACCTGATGGACTGCTCCGCCCACCCGCTTGCTGCCTCTGCAGGTGCTCTTTATAGCAGACCGAGCACATGCCGCTGGTCCGGGGGTTTCCGTAGAAACCGCACCCCGTCGTGCAGAGCATCGGCACTTGTGTCTGATTCGTCTCCTGAGCCATCGCTCGCTCTCTGAAGGGGGGGAAAAAAATAAAGGGAGGGGGTGAAGAGAAGGGGGGTGGGAGAGGGCAGGTCTGGGAGATAACGGAGGTGGTTTGTTAGAGTCAGCGTACGAGTCTTACAAGGAAGTTGTGTTTCTCCATGAACTGTAGAACACAGCTATGACGGCCTGTGCTGCTCGGTATTGAGGAGCAAAGGAGCTAATCGGAGCACGGTAGCAAAAAACACTTCTCTTGAACACATTCAGACAACCACAACAAAAAAAGTAAAGTGCCATTTGGTATTATGTTGTATTAGCAAAACTACTGTAATCCTGACCGTTACAGTACATTCGATATATAGAAGAATGTTAAACAGCTAGTGTACTGCTGCGCTTACTAATAAAGGTTCTAGGAATGGTTTAGGAGGAATCGCAGGATAGAGGAAAAGTGTGACGACAATGTGACACAAGAGATAGTGAAAGTTTATACTTCACCTGCAGGCGACACACAAAATTTTTTTTTATAAAAAAACCAATACCATGTCTTTCTTAAACCTTCTTGGAGACCTTTAGAACTGGAGGACTTTTCATGCACCGAGAGGTTTTTTTTTTTTTTTTCAAAGACTGAGGCGAAACGACCCAAATAAATCTCTCATCGTATCAACTCATCAAAAGACGCTTCACAAAATCTCCCAGACAAATCAAATTACAAGCAAACCAAAGCATAGTTCTTTTAAGTTTAATGATTCTTTAATATCTATAGAAAGACCAAAAAAAAGTTAAAAAAAAAAAAAAAAAAAAGGGATTTTTTGTACTGGCTGGCTACTAAACTACTGGGCTCCATCAATGGAAAAAAAAAAAAAAGGAGATTCGAAATAACTGGAACGGAGTGAAAAACCCTTAAACACGTTATCAACACCTGGAAGCATAGTGCTGAACCGTTAACTCGGTGTAAGAAATGTGGTCTTTAAAAAAAAAAAAGCGCCTTTTTTTTTTTTTAAAGGTCTTTTAAAAAAATTTCTTAAAAAAAAAAAAAAAAAAAAAAACGGTAGACATCAGAGCTGTGATTAATGTTGAAAGTAAGAAGGTAAGAATTTCCATGAACAATGTGATGAGAACTTTTATGTATCCATAAGAAAACCACTTATTAGTGAAACTCATCTAGAAAAAAAGGCTTCAGTTTGCTAGGGAGCATAAAGATCAGAAAAAGGTCATGTGACTTTGAGTCCAGATTAAGCCTATACCGGCGTGATGGCTGCGTCAGGGTAAGAAGGGAAGCGCATGAAGCGATGCACACGGCATGCATAGTGTCCAATGTACGAGCCTCTGGAGACAGTGTTATGATCTGGGGTTGCTTCAGTCGCTCAGGTCGAGATTCAGCAACGTTTAATGAAGTCAGCTGATGACCTGAATGTACTGATTGAGTGGGAACAGACAGTTTCCAGGACTCAGATTGTGAAAGGACAGCACCGGGAGCTTGAGGAATCACTTTCACACATAAACTGGACACCATAGTGTGTGCGTGTGTGTGATCAAAGCTAAAGGTGAATGAATAAAATCTTAGAGTATGCGATTAAATAATTAAAAAAAAAATTTATGTAGATTTTTAATGCGGTTTATTATTTCTACTGTCTGTTAAATATGACTAGACTTGGGTTAAAGGTACAACATGTCACTCTTTAATCAATAAAAACTGTGTCATGTCGTTTTGTGAAAATAATCAACTTGTGTGTATTAACACTGACTGTGCTTCATCACACAACACTAAAATTGATTAGTTTCCTACAAGAGCACAACACAGTTTGTTTCATTATTTCAAACTACAATCACTTTAAAACTGTACCCAGTCTAATTAGTAATATTTTAATGATCTAGAAGTTTCAATAAATATAAAACAAAAACGATACAAGTTTGTATGTCTCCCTGAAGTGGATCACGTGACTAAATTTGACATTGATTTAATAAACAAAACCACTGAGTTACATCACAATCAAGACGTCGTTCAGACTCACCGAGGTCTGCAAATTAATACATTATAGAATTTGAAGGGGGAAAAAAGAACAGAAATAAAATGTTTAAAAAAAAAATCATAATTACTACTATTATTTATTTTCTGTATAAAATAAATAAAAGCAATAAGGTATATAACTAATAACTAGATATAATTAAGAAACTATTGTTTGTTTATGTATATAGATATTTCGCATTATTATAAAATTTAAAAAATAAAAAAAAATTTAAAAAATCCTCTGTGTTATATCAAATAAACCTGGCGCGCGTGCCATCAATCATCTTCACTATTAGCTAACCAGCTGTTTGTTGCTAAAATAAAATTAGCTAATGAAATATAATATTTTTTTCTATTAAAAATCATGAATATAATGTTTTCGATTATCATAATCCTAAAAACAGAGTTAAATAATCAATATAACCCTCACCTCTGAGTGTATTTTGTTAATAACGGTAAGAGTAAAAGCGCTAGCATTAGCCGTAACGGCTAGTTAGCAAAACAAAACATATTTTGATCGAAAAAATATACCACTAATAATTAAAATTCTTGTTCCACACAGGCATTCTGGTCTTAATAATATTATGAGATCTTCAAATAAACTCGGTGTTTACCTCTAATTCGGTTTGGAGGGTATATATAGTCGACCTCTAAGCCGTAGCTAATCACCAGCTCGGTGCTAACGCGGCCTTTAGCAGCGCCGAGCGGCCCGTCACTCAGAACAACACTGCCGGCCTCGTCCCGAATAAACAACGCACCCTGTGAGGGAGCACACTACGTAGGAGACGAAAGAACGCAATTCGCAGCCTACGTAGTGCACTAGGTGCTCAGATTGATAACATTTCAGACGCAACCCTTAATACAGGTCACAAAGGAGCATTCTAGGGTTAGAAACTCCAGTACAGGAATCCTCTGACAGAAGTTTATTGGAGGAAATAAATGTTTATAAAGTGGGCTCTGTGAACATGTATTTTAATTTAATTTAATTTAATTATTAATGTAAATTTTAGGCCACAATGTAAATATTGGAATAATTGTAACATTAAAATATGCATTTTAACAGTAACATTATTATTATTTTTTTATTATTATTTAATTTTATTTAATGGTAATTTATTTTATTCTTATTGATATCTTTCATTGATATTATCTTGTTTGCATGTTTATAGATGAAAAAAAATTGTTTCTTTTATTATTATGTTATAACATTTATTATTTACAAAGTTTGTTTAATCTGTCATGATTCTTTTCTTAATTTCTTTTAAATTTTATGTAAAATGTAATGTTCTTGGTCGTTTTATTGTTATATTTAATATTATATTTACACAATATTTTGTCTTTATTATTATTATTATATGTGTTTTTTGTTGTGCTTAAAGTGTTTGTTGTGATAAAATGTTTTTGTGGGTAATACGTTTATTTTATTTTATGTATTTTCACATATATATATATATATATATATATATATATATATATATATATATATATATATTATATTTTTTTAGAAATCCTTGTTGACTAATATCAATCTAATATTAATCCTATCTATTGATAAGTCTTTCTCACTTTATATGTTATAACCGATCAGTAATTCACTCACCTTAAAGGACAATACTTTCACTGAACAATACATATTTTTGGATGTTTTATTTTTTGTCTTTTAATCGGTTATGATGCATTTTGTACATGGAAAAGTGTAATATAAATTAAATGTATGATTATTATTATAAATGAAACAACAAAGTGATGTCTGAGCTTAAGAATTTTAGAAATTATCTCAAACTCTATCTCAAACGTGTTCTTGCTGAAGGTGCTTCTGTGACTGGTTGTGAATGTGTGTTTTGGCAGGCTGCTGCTCTCTCCTCAGTACTGCGGACCGTACAGACCTACTCTCACCCATCACGTGGAGGGAGACATATACTGTAGTTAGACATCCCAGTGCTGTTATGCTCTATATCACCACTGCCACTGCTACCCTGTCACCCAGGTCAGTCTAAACTAACTTTGTACAAAATGAGTTCATAAAACACTGGAAAAACAGATCTGTGTAATAAAGTTGATCCCTGGGTTTTTAAATAAAAAAGTTTAAACATAAAATGCAAAGTTTGGTATTTTACAAGTTGTATTGTATGTTCGTTTTTGCTAGCACTTGGCACGCAGCTTCCTCGAAAAACAAGACAATTTGAAGGCAATCCCAAATTATTAACTAATTATAAAATCTAACAATTTACTAGTAATTTTACAGTAAGTCTTATGTGATTCCCCTGCAAACAGCAAATGATTCAGTAATTAACTTGTGATTCTACAGTGGATATTTATACAGTATATATGTTTAGTAATAATTCACTAGTGATTCTTCACAAAATTCACATCATTTACTATCTGTTTCTGAAATAAATCCAAATTATTGTTTAGTAATTCTATACTTAACCCCAAATAATTCTTCAACAATATTTTTATTGATTTTAACAGGGATAAAACAGGGTAAACATGTAATATTTTAATACAGGTTTTATAATCCCCTTATAAACCCTATAGCACCCACCCCGTCCCTCCCCGACTCCAAGCCAGTTTTACAAGGATATGAAAGGCTAAACGCCAGGCATTGAGAGAAATCAAAAAAGAAAAAAGAATAAAGAATATGGAGCTGGAAGTTTTTTGGTTCTACGTGCAAAAAATAAATAAATAAAGAGGAATAAAAAGGGGAAAGAAAGCAAACAAACAAGTAATTAAATAAGACAGGAATCAAACTATAAATGTATATGAAAAAAGTGAAGGAAGGGCCCCCACACCTGTTGAAATTTAAAGTCTGGGTAATGAATTGAGTAGTGAATCTTCTCCAGGGACAGACAGGACATGATATCTCTGAGCCACTGGGCGTGAGTGGGTGACGTGGCATCCTTCCACTTGAATAAAAGAGAGCGCCTGGCCAGGAGTGTCGCAAAAGATAACAATCTCTTTTTGGCTGGACTTAGACTCTTACCCTCTTCTCCAGTGACACCAAAAAGAGCAATCAGAGGGTCTGGTTCAAGATTGCAATTCAATATGAAGGACAGGGTCTTAAAAACACCCCTCCAGAATTTTTCCAAATTCGGGCATGTCCAGTACATATGAATAAGAGACGCCTCTCCGCTTTTACATTTATTACAACAAGGATCAATGTCTGGGTAGAAACGGGAAAGTTTAAGTTTGGAGAAGTGAGCCCTGTGTACAACCTTAAACTGTAATAAAGAGTGGCGGGCACATAAGGAGGTTGAGTTGATAAGTTTAAGAATTGAATTCCAAGTATCATCTGATAGTGACAAATTTAAATCCTTCTCCCAAGCAGTTTTAATTTTACACAGAGGGGTGTGACTCGAAGCCATCAATCCACCATAAATAGCGGATATTAGGCCTTTACGCAGCGGAGACAAACAGAGGAGATTATCTAGAATGTTTGCAGCAGGAGCCTCAGGGAAATTTGGTATTACAGAGCGAATGAAGTGTCTTACTTGCAGATATCTGAAAAAATGAGAATTGGGTAAGTTAAACCTTTCGGAAAGCTGTTCAAATGATACAAACTTATGGTCAACGAACAGGTCTTTGCAAAGCTTGATGCCCTTATTGTACCATTCCTGAAACACTGAGTCATGTAAAGAAGGCTGGAAGAGATGGTTAGAGACGATAGCACTGGACAGAGAAAAGCCCAGAAGACCGCTGTGCTTTCTGAACTGAGCCCATACTCTCAAGGTATGCACCACTACTGAGTTATTGATTAATTTAATTGAGGGGATGGGGAGAGCAGATCCAAGGAGTGCAGAGACAGAGAGATTTTTGACAGACTTTATCTCCATTTCCACCCAGGCAGGCCGATTAGGTTGGTTATGAAAATATGACCAAAAGATGACAGAACGAATGTTTGCTGCCCAGTAGTAGAAACGAAAATTAGGTAGAGCCATGCCACCGTCTCTTTTAGATCTTTGAAGTAGGGACTTATTCAATCGTGGATGTTTACCTTTCCAAAGGTAAGAAGATATAATTGAGTCTAACGCGCCAAAGTAAGATTTGGGAATAAAAACAGGTACAGACTGAAAGAGATATAAAAATTTAGGGAGAATACTCATTTTAATGGCATTAATGCGGCCCACCAGGGACATGGACAGTGGTGACCATCGTCCCAAGTCCTTTCTTGTTTGGTTCAACAACCTAAAAAAATTTTCTTTAAAGAGGTGTTTATGTTTCCTTGTGATTGTAATACCAAGATAGGTAAACTGATTTTTCACAATGTTGAATGGAAAATTGTGCATACCAGTTGTTACTGCTGTATTATCTAGCAGAAAAAGTTCACTTTTGTGCAAATTTAATTTTATAACATCTGGACCACCACAGCCTCGGGGAGTAAGATCCGGTTCCCCGGACTACTGAGCCATCACTTTGTCTCCCCCTGGTGTGTCTACGTGAGTACGTCTCCCCCTGTTATTATTTAATGAATGTCACCTGTGTGCCCTTTTTGTGTCTGTCTATTTAAACCAGCCGACCCCGTAGCCACCTGTCCGTCCACCCTCATTGTTAGTCGAGAGAACGCACACACCGAGATCACCAAGACCTACTATAAGCACTACTTCCGTATCCCTCAGGAAGCATCCACCTGAGGAGCAGCGACGCTGAATTCGTGGACTCTACAGAGAAAGAGAGAGAGTGACCTTTTGTCCTCCTTTTTGATTTAAACAGAGTTTTGAACATTCTTGAGTTTGTGTGCATAAAGAATAAAAGATTATCGTTTCAGCCTGCATCTGCGTCCGACTTGTGACTAACGGCGACATGACAGATGGACGGACCGCTCAGGGCGCAGCAGGCGTCCCGTTGCCTAGCGACGAGAACCCGATGCAATATGTGCGTATGCAGCAGAGGGAGATCGACGGCTTGGCACGAGCAGTGAGCGATCTCGCCCACTGTGTAAAGAACCTCGCTTTGCCTGGCTCGTCATCCGCATCTCCGTCACCTTCACGCGCAGTCCTCCCGGAACGGTATGCCGGTGATCCGGAGGGATTTAAGCGGTTTCTCCTCGCCTGTGAGCTGCATCTTGTGGATTATCCGAACCTGACGGAACAACAGAAGATCCGATTTGTCATCCAGCAGCTCACAGGACCCGCTATGGACTGGGCGGTGGCCGTGTGGCGCACAGGGGGGAGAGACACTTCCCGCTATGACCATTTCATTCAGGCGATGACGGCGGTGTTCAATCACCCTGACCAAGGACGCTCGGGGGAACAGAGGCTGATGAGGCTGCGACAAGGGAACCTGCCGGTATCGGAGTATGCCATCCAGTTCCGAGTCATGGCAGCTGAGAGTGGCTGGTGTGAGAGGAGCCTCTTAGCCCGGTTCCGCGACGGACTCCAACCGGAGATCCAACTGGAGCTCGCGTGCCGGGATACCGGCCTCTCCCTGGACGACACCATCCACCTCGCCATCAAACTGGACCAACACCTGCGCAGCCAACGACAGAGACCACCCACCAAATCCTTCCCGGCGCGGACCTTGGAGCGACCGCACCAGCCCCTTCCAGCCGCTAGGGACATGAACACGTCCGAGCCGATGGAAGTGAGTACTTCCCGCCTCCCAGCCGCCGAGAGACGACGACGGCTTACGGCGGGATTATGTTTATACTGTGGGGGGAAAGGACATCACATCAGCGAGTGCCAGCTACGCAAAGTAACAACACACACACCTCATCGCACACATCACCCGTTCTGTTTGAGAGCACAATTATCTTTTAACTCATGTGTGTTATCTGTTTTTCCATTAATAGATTCTGGGGCGGCTGGAAATTTTATCTCTTCCTCTCTACTGTCCGCACTACGAGCTCCCGTGTCGAAGCTTCCATCCCCGATAACAATAAAGGCTCTAGATGGTAGTGATTTGGAACATTCTCCTATTAAATTAATGACAGCGCCCCTCCGGTTAACTTTCCCCGGTCATACGGAGGTATTAAAATTTTTTGTACTCCCCCAGTCGGACCATTCCGTCGTGCTAGGTCTCCCATGGCTTAGTGATCACAATCCCAATTTTGATTGGAATAAGTCTTGTGTCACATCCTGGTCCCCCCGATGCACTAAAACATGTACACCGCATACTATGACGGTTCAAACCACTACGATTGAAAGCCCGCAAGCCCAGATAAATATTAACATACCATCAGAGTATCAGCGGTTTAAAGAAGTGTTTAGTGCTAGGGCAGCTGCACGACTTCCCCCTCACCGTCCGTGGGACTGCGCGATAGAGCTGTTGCCGGGGAAAGCACCTCCTTGCTCGCGTGTCTATCCCTTGTCAGTGGTGGAAACCAGGGCAATGGAGGAATACGTGAGTGAGGCACTCCAGCAGGGGCTCATCAGCAGGTCCACGTCGCCCGCCTCGGCAGGTTTTTTTTTCATAGAGAAAAAAGGGGGGGGATTACGCCCGTGTATTGATTATAGAGGACTCAATACAATAACAGTAAAATATAAGCACCCACTGCCCCTGGTACCGGCCGCGATCGACCAACTCCGAGGCGCTTCCATCTTCACCAAACTCGACCTCCGCAGCGCATATAACCTCGTTCGTGTGCGTAGAGGCGATGAATGGAAGACAGCGTTTAGCACAACATCTGGGCATTACCAATATAACGTAATGGCATATGGTCTGGTAAACGCACCTGCGGTGTTTCAGGGGTTCATGAACGACGTGTTTCGGGATATGTTTAACCGTTTTGTTATAATTTACCTGGATGATATCCTGGTATATTCACGGTCATATTCGGAACACGTCCTTCATGTAACCGCCGTCCTTCGTCGTCTGCGCAAACACGGGCTCTATGTGAAGGCGGAGAAGTGCACCTTTCACTCCAAGGAGGTGGCATTCCTCGGCTATCACATAGGACCACGGGGGGTCGAAATGGAAATGTCCAAGGTCAAGGCGGTACAACAATGGCCGGAACCGACGACAGTTAAGGAGCTACAGAGATTCCTAGGGTTTGCCAATTTTTACAGGCGGTTTATTCGGGGCTTCAGTACGGTGGCAGCACCTCTCACATCACTCCTGGTAGGGAAACCGAAACGCCTTCGCGAGTTCCCAGCGGAAGCGCGAAATGCGTTTCATCGCCTCAAAATTGCTTTCACCACTGCGCCTATATTAAAATTACCCGACCCGGAGAAGCCCTTTATAGTAGAGGTCGATGCGTCTGAGGTAGGCATAGGGGCGGTGCTGTCACAACGCCATGGCCACCCTGAGAAACTCCATCCCTGCGCTTTCTTCTCTAGGAAACTAACACCTGCCGAGCGTAATTATGATATCGGTAACAGAGAACTGCTTGCAGTGAAGGCGGCGTTAGAGGAGTGGAGACACTGGCTGGAGGGCGCGAAACATTCTTTCACGGTACTCACAGACCATCGAAACCTGGAGTACCTCCAACAAGCAAAAAGACTCAACTCACGTCAAGCCCGATGGGCACTTTTCTTCACGCGTTTCCAATTTAAGATTACATATCGCCCCGGCTCTAAAAATATCAAAGCGGATGCGTTATCCCGCTGTTATCCGTCGCCGGAACCCATTATCACTCCGGAACCCATTTTACCATCGTCACTCGTGGTGGCGCCGGTTATGTGGGATCTGGAATCGGAGATAGTTCAGTGGGCACGGTCCAACCCCGTGCCTAGGAGCTGTCCTCCGAATCGGACCTATGTACCGGAACCACTTCGTGAACGAGTGACGATAGAGACTCATACGAGTCTGGCATCTGGACACCCCGGCGTCATACGCACGTTTCACCTACTGGAACCAAAGTTCTGGTGGCCAAAAATGCGGGAAACCGTGAGAAAAGTTGTTTTGTCTTGCGCAGTGTGTGCCACTACAAAGAGTCCGCGTAGTCTACCCGTTGGAAAACTAACGCCCCTACCTATACCAAACAGACCGTGGTCCCATGTTGCAGTGGACTTTGTTACGGACCTGCCGGTATCGAAAGGGTACACTACTATCTTAGTGGTCGTAGATAGATTTTCTAAGGGGTGCAAATTCATCCCGTTTCGCTCTCTCCCGTCAGCCCTCCAGGTGGCAGAAACCCTTTTTTCCACAGTGTTTCGCTGCTATGGCATACCGGAAGATATAGTTTCCGATCGTGGTCCTCAATTTATCGCCAGGGTCTGGAAAGCGTTCTTCCAGAAGTTGGGGACCACAGTTAGCCTAACGTCGGGCTATCACCCCGAGTCTAATGGGCAGGCCGAGCGGACGGTCCAAGAACTCGGGAGGTATCTTCGGGCATACTGCAGCAGCCGACAGCACGAATGGGCAGACTGCTTAACCTGGGCGGAATACGCACAGAATTCACTGCGCCACTCCGCAACCGGCCTAACGCCGTTTCAGTGTATATTAGGTTATCAACCCCCGCTCTGTCCTTGGGATGCCACTCCCACCGATGTGCCCGTGGTGGATCAGTGGTTCAAAGAAGCGGAAAAAGTATGGGAGGATGCTCACACCAAGATCTCCCAAGCAGTGCAACGATTTAAAAGACATGCCGATAGACGGAGAAGGGAAAGTCATCCGCTCCAGGTAGGCGATCGGGTATGGCTCTCGACACGGGACCTCCGTCTTAACCTCCCTTGCAGGAAACTCTCCCCCAGGTTCATCGGTCCCTTCCCGATCACAGCACAAATTAACCCTGTTTCATATAAATTAAAACTCCCCTCTCACCTACGTATCCACCCTGTCTTTCACATTTCTCTCCTTAGGCCGGTGGTCCGGGGTCCACTGGACCAGGGAGCAGCGGAACCTGCACTCCCCGGAGCTGTGGAGATAGAGGGCGCCCCTGCATTTCGAGTCAGGGAACTAGTGGACTCACGGAGAAGGGGGGGGGCTCTACAATATTTGGTTGACTGGGAGGGGTACGGTCCGGAGGAACGGAGCTGGGTGCCGGCAAGGGACATCCTCGGTCAAGAACTGATCACTGAGTTCCACAGAGCACGGCCGGACCGCCCAGCGCCGCGTCCACCGGGTCGTCCCGCCCGCCGACCGAACCAGCAGACGGGGGGGTCATCACGCCCTCCGACAAGAGGCAGGGGGCGCCCTCGCCTTCCTCTGGAAGCCGGTTCTGGAGGAGGGGGTACTATAACATCTGGACCACCACAGCCTCGGGGAGTAAGATCCGGTTCCCCGGACTACTGAGCCATCACTTTGTCTCCCCCTGGTGTGTCTACGTGAGTACGTCTCCCCCTGTTATTATTTAATGAATGTCACCTGTGTGCCCTTTTTGTGTCTGTCTATTTAAACCAGCCGACCCCGTAGCCACCTGTCCGTCCACCCTCATTGTTAGTCGAGAGAACGCACACACCGAGATCACCAAGACCTACTATAAGCACTACTTCCGTATCCCTCAGGAAGCATCCACCTGAGGAGCAGCGACGCTGAATTCGTGGACTCTACAGAGAAAGAGAGAGAGTGACCTTTTGTCCTCCTTTTTGATTTAAACAGAGTTTTGAACATTCTTGAGTTTGTGTGCATAAAGAATAAAAGATTATCGTTTCAGCCTGCATCTGCGTCCGACTTGTGACTAACGGCGACATGACAAATTTATATCCTGAAAAATAGCTAAATTCCCTGAGCAATGACAGCACAGGTGGCAGAGAGGAGACTGGATTCGATAAAAAAAGTAGAAGATCATCTGCATAAAGGGAAACTTTATGTTCTTCTCCCTGCCTCCAAATCCCAGATATATCTCTACAGCTTCGGAATGCAATTGCTAGTGGCTCAATGGCGAGGTTAAAGAGCAATGGGCTAAGGGGACATCCCTGACGAGTTCCCCGCTGAAGACTGAATGGTTGAGACTGTTGAGCATTTGTCAGAACTGAGGCAGTGGGGCTTGAATATAATAATTTAACCCAAGTGATAAAACTTGGACCAAAATTGAATTTTTCTAAAGCCCTAAATAAATACTCCCATTCCACACGATCAAAAGCCTTTTCAGCATCCAAAGAAAGGACACACCCAGGGGTCTCCTCTGATGGTGTGTACAAGATATCCATAAGGCGTCGAATGTTAAAGTAAGAATAACGATTTTTAACAAAACCGGTCTGGTCCTCAGATATAATCGAGGGTAGAACATTCTCTAATCTACGAGCCAAGACTTTAGCAAGGATTTTAACATCCACATTAAGAAGAGAGATTGGTCTATATGAGGAGCACTCTGTTGGGTCCTTATCCTTCTTTGCTATGAGGGTGATGCGAGCCTCATTAAATGACGCAGGCATCTTACCTTGCTTGAAAGATTCAGATAGAACCAAAGCTAGTTGTG
Organism: Channallabes apus; assembly: GCA_030522415.1. Classification (NCBI taxonomy): domain Eukaryota; kingdom Metazoa; phylum Chordata; class Actinopteri; order Siluriformes; family Clariidae; genus Channallabes; species Channallabes apus. Next base: position 14,055,485 of record CM060115.1, on the reverse strand, counting down.
GTGCAAGGTATGAGGAGAATGATTTAAAAAACTCTGCAGGGAACCCGTCAGGACCCGGGGACTTACCAGACTGCAATGAGGAGATAGCTGAACTGATTTCCTCTTGTGATATGGGCTCTTCTAATCTTAATCTAGAGTCAGGGGACAGTGTTGGGATATTTAGTTGAGTCAAGAAATTTTCAACTGAACAATGGTCCTTTGGGAACTCAGAAGTATATAATCGAGAATAAAAATTCCTGAATGCATCATTAATTTTAGAATGGTCCGTAGTGATGGTACCATCCTCCATCCGAATTTTCGTAATTTGTTGTTGTGCTCTAAATCCTTTTAACTGATTAGCTAAAAGTTTCCCAGATTTGTCACCATGAATGTAAAATTGGCTCCTACTCTTTAATAATTGCCGTTCAATTACATGCGTTGAAATAAGTTCAAACTTAGTTTGCACTTCTACGCGTTTTTTATAGAGATCGGGGTTTTTAAATAGAGCATACTGCTGGTCAATTTCTTTAATTTGGTTGGTCAAATCTTTTCGTTCTTTATATGCCTTCCTTTTCATATTTGCAGTGTATGAAATTATCTGTCCCCTGAGGTAGGCTTTCAGAGCATCCCAAATAACTAAACGTGACACTTCAGGTGTTTCATTTGTGGTGAAGAAAAAAACGATCTGGTCTTCCATAAATTTTACAAAATCGTCCTCCATCAGCAACGATGAATTAAAGCGCCAATGTTTAGTAACTTGAGGGAGATCTGGAAGTTTTATAGACATAACAACTGGAGCATGATCTGATATCACAATGCTCTGATAAGCACAAGAAGTAACCATTGGGATCAGTTGATTATCTATAAAGAAATAATCAATTCTGAAGAAAGTATGGTGAACATGTGAGAAAAAGGAGTATTCTCTCTTTTTTGGATTAAGGAAGCGCCATATGTCAGAGATACCAAAGCTGCAGAAATAGGACTGAAGTAGCGTGGCGGATTTACTCAGAGGTATAGGATTGGGAGATGACCTGTCAAGTGATGGATCTAAACAGCAGTTAAAGTCTCCCCCTAATATGAGAGAGTATGAGCTCAGATCAGGTAGAAGAGAGAAAAAATGTTCAAAGAAGGAGACATCGTCATAATTAGGGGCATATAAATTAGCCAACACTACATTAGTATTAAATAACTTCCCTGAAACAATGATATAACGACCTTGTATATCCGTAATAACATTATGATGCTCAAAAGAGATGTTTGGGTTAATGAGAATCGAGACACCCCTAGCTTTGGCCTGAAAGGTTGAGTGGTAGTGCTGCCCACCCCAGCGTGACATAAGGCGAGAATTATCAGAACTGCGAATGTGAGTTTCTTGTAAAAATGCGATTGCAGTGTTAAGTTGTTTAAGGTGTGAGAGCACCTTCCTTCTCTTCACCGGATGGTTTAAACCCTTAACATTCCAGCTCACAAAGTTTAAAGAACTATTCATTCTCCCTGAGAGAAAATGCAGGTAGATAAACATGAATAAGATGCCTAACGTCAGCCTTAAAGTGTAAAACACAGAACAACGTGTTAAAAATACACAGTATACAAAGAACTAACACAATACTGGCTTTGGAGATCCCCCACCCCTGCCCCCCGCACCCCTGCCCCCCACACCCCACTACACCCCAACAAACAAAGATAGCTGCTAACAAACACAGCAGCAAGCTCTTCCATTCCTCCATCTTCCACCCAACAAATCCTCCTGCCGCTAACCACCCCATCTTCTGCTCCGACACAACTTACAGAAACTAATAATTAAATATATAAATAAAACATTTCCACACTCCAATACTGAAATCTCTCAATGAGAGAAAAACACACCACCACCACCCCTCCCCCCACGTCACATTGTAACTCTAAATATACAAACATGTAAATCACACGTGATTAAAAATAGAAAAAATAGTAATATAAAAATAATAATAATAACCCCTTCACAAGTTTAACACAACACTCTTACCGGGAAAGACGTAAACGTGGCCAGACTTTTAGTTAAAAATGGTACTTTCCTGAGAACTGTAGTATTGCGTATTAAAATAATAATATTAATATAGTGCACTACGTAGTTTTCGGCAGACTGTCTATGTGTTTCTGCGCCTCTTCTACCGAGCGGAGCCACTTCTTCTGTCCGGTAGACAGAGTGATCCGGAGCCGCGCTGGATACAGCAGAGAAGGCCGGAGACCACGGCTGTATAACTCGCTCATCACTCCTCTATACTCGGCTCGCTGGTTTAAAACTTCGGGAGTGTAGTCTTCCACTATGCGAAGCTGCTGACCGCGGTATTCCAGCTTCCCTCTCCGCCGAGCCTCCCGAATCAGAAGGTCTTTCACCTGGTACCGGTGCACGCGGAGAATGACGGGCCGAGGTCTCTGTCCTGAAGCGGGTTTAGATGCAGGTATTCGGTGGGCTCGGTCAATCTCCGGCGGGGAAGGAAGCGTTTCAGTCCCAAACACCTCGCACAGAAACTTGGAGAAGAACTCGGTAGGGAGTCCACCTTCAGTACCTTCCGGGAGACCCAGAACACGCAGGTTTTGTCTCCTGCTCCGGCCTTCTAAGTCTACAACTTTGGCCGTTAACTTTGAGCTGTTTTCCCGAAGTCCGGAGCAGATGCTCTCCAGCTCCGTCACACGCTGACTCAGGTCGTCTGTAGCGAGTTCTAATGACGGTAAGCGCTGTCCATGGTCCTCTACTTGGGCCTGAATCTGATCCAGCTTTCCCTCTAGTAAACTAAACGATGATTTAAACTCCGCCGCTAACGCATCACGGTGTTGCTCTAACAGCGCAGAGATAGCCTCGACTGTTAGAGGGGTCGCAGAGTCGTCCTTTTTCATGGTTTTAACACTCCTGGTAGCCATCGCAGATGAAAAAATATATAACCGTGGGGTAGAGTACAAAGTTATTGTCAACTAAGATTTTAATTTAACATTTAAAGACGAATAAGGGAGTGAAGAAATTCGAAACTGTCGGAGCACCTAACCAACACGTCCTACTCCATGTGGCTGCTAACCGGAAGTCCAAACCCCAAATAATTCACAAGTGATACAGATATCTCGAGAAATCACTAGTGATTCTCAAATGATTCACTACTGATGAATCCAAACGACTCACTGATTCACTGATACTCAGAGCAGGTGAAATGACTCTGTAGACACTGGACAACCTGAATGATTGATTAGAGACTTTATTGAATGTTACACTGATACTCCTGTGGTCACAGTACAGCTGAAAGAGTTTACAGACAATAATTTAAGGCACATTTTAAGGTGTTAGTTTTGAGGCGCTACTCCGGCCGCGGCAGTCGCTCCGTCAGCTGGGGCGAGAACGGCCCGACTAACCAGTTGAGTGGAGTGTTATTCAGGAGATACTCCATCACTCCGTCCAGTGACTGTCTCACCTGGTGGAAGACGGAGACACACTGTATATTACACACTTACGTTTTGATTTTATTAAAAAATGATGTGCAGGTCATATTAACCTGGATGTTATTGCATGAAAAGCATTAAAACTGTTAAGACTGATGGTTATGTTTCTAACGGAAGAGTGAAGATAGTCTGGGTTTACTGTCTTATGAATAAGTGAAGAGCTTTGGGGAAATCATGTGATTTAAGGTATACAGTACAGTACTCTCTCTCTCTCTCTCTCTCTCTCTCTCTCTCTCTGTACCTGTGTGAGCTGGGTCCGGCTCTGTTCGAGCAGCATTGGTGTAATCGTGTTGGTTTTGCCGAGGGACGAGTGCAGCTCTTTGGCCGAGTGCCGTGCGTTCTTCAGCTGCTCCTGCACTGCGCTGGGGAGACCCTGAACACTGGACACCACGCCCGAACACGCCACGTGCAGCTGCTCGCTCAGCGCGCGCACCATGGACAGGGCACGCCACTCCAGCTGCTGCAGAAACACACACACACAAAATAATCGAATCAAAACAGCATACAAGAGTGCAAAAGTTTGTACACCCACCTCAAATATAAAGGTATTTGCAAGAAGTACTGTAAATAAATATCCTGTAAACATTAATGATCAATAGCAAGAGGAAATTGATTTAATAATTTCTCATTATAAGATAATACAGTGGTGTGTCGGCATACGAAAGCCCCGCCTTTCAAATGTTTCGCCTAAAGAACTAAAATTTTGCAAGTACATCCGGCCGCGCGTACGTCATGTAGCCGATCAAAACTTGTTTGCGTCAGCGGAAAGCCAAGTGACAACGATATAAAATTTCTTGTGGGTTTTTTTTTTTTGCATTTTGTGCAAGATTTAGTGAAGACGCAGCACCACGGGTTCCAAGAATGTTATCAAGCGCGGCAGCAAGAAGAAAAGGGAGCCGATTTCAGTTTGGTTTTTAAAGCAGCCGGTGCCAAGAGGAATCATAAATTAGGGTTAAGTGAGGTTTAATGTCTATATTTTACTTCATTTACATGTCTTTTATAAATGTTTTGATTGTTTTTATATACAAAAAAATATGATTATAGTGTTGGAAATTGGTATTGATAATATTTTTGGGAGGCAGGAAGGGATTACATTATTTGCGTTTCACTACACAAAATTTCTCTTTTAGAAATATGCAAAGCTTCCACTGTAATAATTTATTTAAAATCAATTACTAACTAATTATTTATTTATATTTTTTGGGGGATTTCCCCTCAGATTTTCTCCCAAATTTAGTCGTGTCCAATTCCTCCCAGTCACTAGGGGGCTCCCACATTAAGGCCGAAGAGGGCCGAAGACTATCACGTGTTTCCACAGAACCATGTGACGCCAGCCGACTGCATCTTTTCGAACTGCTCGCTCACGCACCCTTGGGATGGTGTAACACACTCGGAGGACAGCGCTAATCAGCTCTCTCTAGCCACTGCACATCTCGGAGGCCCCAACTAATAGTATTGTTTTAACAATACTTATAATAATTCCTGGCTGCATGGTGGCTTAGTGGTTAATACTGTCACCTCGCAGCTCCAGGGTCCAGGTTCGATTCCCGTTTCGGGGTCTGTGTGCATGGAGTTCGTATGTTCTCCGCATGCTTGGTGGGTTTCTTCCGGGTACGCTGGTTTCCTCCCACAGACCAAAGACATGCAAATTAGGCTAACTAGCATTCCCAAAATCCCTGTAGTGTGTGTGTGAGCATGTGAGCATGTGGGTGTGTGTGCGCACCCTGGGATGGAGTGGCACCCCGTCCAGTGACCTTTTATACAGGATGTGGTATACACTATACAGTATAATGAGTGAGTGAGTGAGTGAGCGAGTATGATAATTAAATCATCTTTATAGGAATATGTGCTTATGTTAAAAAATAAAACCATTAATTCAGGCAAAACATTTTTAGAAATTAATTTAATAATTTTTAAGTTTATTCTTATCTTAATAAGGCACACTGAGTTACGTCACGAGTTGAATGAAGTGGAGCTCCCTCACCTCTCCGTTCTCTTTGCCGTCCTCACGGCCGTCCTGCTCCGTGCCCTCTGCCCCGTGTTCCTCAAGCCCCTCCTGTCTCCATTCCCTCCACCTCTTGAGCAGTTGCTCCTGCGCTCCTTTCAGTGTTTTGGCTCCTCGCATGTTCTCCAGCAGGTCCAGGGTGCTGGTGATTTTGGAGACGGCGTTGTGCGTGGCGTCCCGAGCGGCGCTGGCTTTGATGAGTGACAGCTCCAGCGCTCGCTCCTGAACCTGTGCCGAGAGCTTCCCCAGGCGCACGAAGTAGCTGGGGGCGGAGCTTTGGGAGGCCATGCCTTCGTTGCTCAGTGAGGTCTCGAGCTCGTTCTTCGGCAGAGACTCTGCTACAGCAGCTGAAGAGAAAGAGAGAGAGAGTGAATATAACGGTGTGATGGAAACATTGTTGATTGTTTTTCTATAACAGCATGTCTCAAAGTGTTTTATTATTCTTATGCCACAGCAATCGGCCAACGATTGCAAATATTTTTTTTTTATTAAAGAGTGACACATCATAGTATTTATCCATTTATGGTTACAAATAGTCTCATCTTTCATCCATGAAACCAGCTATAGCAGCTATATACAGTCCTTCCATTTACTTTTCTCCTCTGTCCTGAGGACAAAACCTCTGGCTTTTACTGATACTAGAGTCTCCTTCCACAGGTGTCCTCTTACAGGGACAACTTCACCACATTAATGTTTATAGACACGTTTTTTATTGAAATGGAATATTAAAATAAAAAACCATGAACGATCAGTTACTATATAAACTATCGTATTGTCGGAGCTGCTGTTATAGAGAATCAGTCAACACCTCCTGACCAATCGATATCCAGAACATGTCGTATAATCACACCGAGCACTCACCCAGCTCAGTCTCAGTCAGCGGGAGCTTCTGCTCCACGCGTCCATCCAATCGGTTCAGAGCCAAACCCACTCCGCTGCTGACCATCTGCCCCACGCGGGACTCCATGACGGTGTTAATACCCCCACTGAGGGCAGTACGGGTCACCTCCACTCCCCCCATCATCGCTCCCATCACTGCGTCCTTTGCTCCTGAAACACACTGGTACACCATTCCCACTGTCTCGGAAACCAGCTTCCAGCACACACACACACACACACACACACACACACACACACACACACACACACACTATTATTAAGATTATGAGAGACATATTTGCATCATACTAGTACTAAAACTATTTGCCCTTAAATACTGTTACACGGGGTGGAGCAGAACGAGGTAAATCCAAGCGCGGATGAATGATCGCAGCGTAAAACAGGAGCGGAATGCAAAAGCGAGGGTCAATATCAGAGAATCAGTCAGTGGAGCGTATAAACCAAGTAGCGCGAGATCGGTAAGTGGGAAATCAATCAGCGAAAGCAACAAGCCAAAAAACCATGAAACAAAAGTCATGGTAAAAACAAGGAAGCGCAAGATCAAAGACGAAAAAATCAAAGAGCGAGGCAAACAAATCCAAAACATGAGACGAAAGACAAGAAAACGAGGAAACAAAATAAGTGGGACACGTGGAACGCAGGATTGATCTGCCGCATAGTTAAGGGGAGCAAGAGCTTAACAGCGCAGGGTTTGACTATCTTAGTGATGGTGAAGGGCCATGGTAGCGGAGAGAAAGTTTGCGGCAGGTGGTTTTTAGGGGAATGTCTCTGTCGGCAAGCATGACTCTCTGGCCCACCCTGTACTTGGGAGCCTGAGAGCACCTGCGGTCGCCTGTCTCTTGTACCTTCTGCCGAACTGTGACACCGTTCTCCTTGTTTGCAGCCATGTCCTTCTGCAGCGTCGTATAAAAGCTTGGGCTGACGGAACACTGACCTCCTCCTCCTGAGATGGGAACAAGGGCGGTTGATACCCCAGGCAGCAGTGGAAGGAGGACAAACCAGTAGATGACAATACCTGGGAGTTGAGGGCGTACTCTACCCAGGGTAGGAACTTGCTCCATGAGGTAGCGTCCCGGGAAGTCAAGCACCTCAGGGAGACCTTGAGGAATTGGTTCTTCCTCTCGGTCTGACCGTTCGACTGGGGTGGAACCCTGAGGAGAGGCTAGGAGTGGCCCCAATTAAATTGCAAAAGGCCTTACAGAATTGGGAGGTGAACTGCGGTCCCCAGTCCGAGACGATGTCCTCTGGTAGACCATAGAGCTTGAAGACATGATTGATCATGAGTTCTGCAGTCCCTTTGGCTTTGGAGAACCGGTCAACTATGGTCATGATGCAGGTGTGGCCGTTGGAAGAGGGTAGTCCTGTGACGAAGTCCAATGCGATGTCGGGCCAAGGGCAGTGTGGAAGGGGTACGGGTCTGAGGAGAGCTGCTGGGTCTGTATTGGCGGGCTTATATCTTAGACAAATGTCACATGCAGCTACGAAGCTGGAGACGTCCTCCTTCAAAGTTGGCCAATAAAAATGTTGCTGAACTTGGGTCAGGGTTCAAGCTGTGCCAGGGTGACAGGACAGTTTGGAACTGTGTGCCCACTCCAGGACCTGAGAGTGTGGGAAGCAAAGAGGCGGTTAGGAGGAACATTAATGGGTCCAGGTTCATGGGAGAGGGCTTGCTGGACCTTAATTTTAATATCCAGTTCGGGAATGATGGTGTCATTGGTGGTGGCATCGTGAGTGGGTGAGAATTGCCTGGAGAGAGGATCTGGCTTGGAGTTCTTTGATTCCAGGCGGTATGAGAGGGTGAGGAAGTTGAACCTGGTGAAGAAGACTGACCACCGAGCCTGGCGAAAGTTGAGCCTCTTGGAGCTCCTGAGGTATTCCAGGTTCTTGTGGTCAGTCCAGACCAGGAATGGGACCTCCATCTCCTCTAACCTGTGTCTCCATTCCTCTAGGGCAAGCTTGATGGCTAAAAACTCTGGGTCACCGATGCCATAGTTCTCCTCAGCAGGTGTTAAACGGTGAGAGAAGTTAAATGGTGTGTAGACAGGGTGGAAACGGGGGCGTAAGAAAGGACACATGATGGCTAGGGAAAACATGACCATGTGGTCAAAGTGACAGCGTAGGAAAAGCGGGCTGACAGGCGTGGATCATGACAAAATCACTACACAGTGTGTGTATAGCCTCCCCAGTGAGAGGTGTGTTACCTTGTCCGCTGGTTGGTGTAAGACAGGAAGTTTTTCCTCCACCTTGTCCAGCCCTTTCATGGCGTACTCGTTCACCATGGCAACTGCAAAGCCAATTAAAAAGGAATTGAATAAGCCACAGATTCTGCATGTCCAGGTCATAGAGAGCATAAAGCCTTAAATATATGTTTTGTTTTTTGTTTTTTTTAAAACAGTATTATTTTTTTTAAACTATATTCATACCATAGCATTAATGTTCACCATGAACCTGAGGCTTTTAATCATAATATAGTATAATGTCTAAAGCATCTGATTCACGGAAAAAGAAGACCTAAAAAGACATTTATGGAACATTTATGGAAGGAGTCTCCAGTGTCAGTGCTCTTTACTGTACACTTACGGAGATTCTTCTGCTCTAATGCAAAGTATAACCGTGTCAGGTGTGTATGAGGTGTGTGTTAAGTGTGTGTTTGGGCTGGAGTTCTCACTTTGTGGCTCGAGTTTGTTCAGTATAGGTTTAGTTCCTGAGCTGGCGGCGGTGCTCAGGGTTCGGACTCCGCTCTCGGCCGCGTCCATCACTCCCCTGAGGACAGGAATGTTTTCCTTCGTGCTGCTGTATGCGCTGGACACGGCGTCACACGCTGAGCTCACCAGGGCCAGGTTACTTACACGTGACATCACACTCTGAAGACACACACACACAAGAAAACATCAGAAAACAATTTAATGTTACACTGTGCAAGTAAGAAGAATAATCGACTCAGTAGACTACAGCAGGTTCACACCGCAATCTGATTCAGCTCAGCATCATCACTCTCAATATTACAGAGTGAGAGAAAACACATCCTGACCTGACCTAACCTGACCCGTCCCAGGCTCACCTTCACCTGTCCGTCTTGTCGCACTTTCCCCTCTTTGTCTCAAGCGGAAAAAAGCCTTGAAAGCTCGGTATGTTATTTTTCCCCCTCACCTGCGATTCCTGCGACGCTGGAGGTGCTTCCGTCTCCATCTCAGCGTGTTTTCCGTCCTCAGCCATGATCACGTCCCGAGATGTGTCCTAAAAACAGAACAAAAAAACATTAATGATGTTGGTGATCTCTATTGACCTTTAACTTCACGCTGAATATGGAGACAGAGAGAGACTGTTAGGGTCAGGGTTAGTGTGTTAGTGAGTTTTAGGACAATATGCGTCCTATAACATCCCTGGACGTGTCCTGTGAAGACACTGTGTTTTGTGATCCTGTGCGTTCTAACACTGTCAGGTTTTTTTTTTTTTACTCAATATGACGGGTTAAAGTTCAGCGTAACATCAGATAACAACACAATAAAGATTAGAGACAGAGCTGGAAGAGAAAAACAAAAACCAAACATACATTTTCATACATTACACCGAAGGACTCGAAACACGTCCCAAGAATTTCTGCCTGTATGTCTGATCAGAATTGAATGTAACTTTGGCAGTACTTAGATATTTACCTGAAGTTTAACTTGCACCATAAATTAAATAAAAATGTTGTGTAAAAGAGAGGTTATAGACTATAAACCGCAAGTCAATGACGGGTACTTACTCGAGTAATGTACATAAACTCATAATTATATTTAATACACATTTCCTTCCACGTTTCAAAATCATGTCCATATTTTTATGTTTCTGTAAAGCTGATTTGCAACAATGTTAACCTGTTAAAAGCGATGTTTAAAAAAATTTGTTTAATAAATTTAATTGTTTTTCCAGCACATTCACACAATATTACCAAGACAAATTCCTAGAACCTGAAGACCTACTTAGCAATAATGTGCAAAAACACAAGTTTTCATTCAATAAAAATTAATAATTGAAAGTGATATTTATGAAGAAGGATATCGTACATCTACAGTATATGAATGGTCAATGGTCCCCATGTGGTCAAGGATATCGAGCTTCTATATGAAAATAATCCTCCTCAGGACGGTAAAAGTGAGTCTGTCTTTAATTATGTTCCTCCAGCAGCCTGACACTCCAGCAGTGCTTTATTCCTTAATTACGTAAATTACAAATAAACTCCAGAGGGATTTCGGGTCCAAACTGCTGATCACGTAACAGAGTTACACCCTGAGTGAAACCTTTATCGTATTAATCGTATTATAAACTTATCAGTCAAGATGTTTTTATCAGGATTAAACCAGATGACTGGAGACACTGTGATTAGCTTTATTTCTTTATTCTTTTATTTCCCCAAACTGAATGATGTAATATCCAGGCCAGGGGTAGCTCAGTGGTTAAGGCATTGGACTACGGTTCGGAAGGTCCCAGGTTCAAACCCCACAACCACCAAGTTTCCACTGTTGGGCCCTTGAGCAAGACCCTTAACCCTCAACTGCCCAGATGTATAATGAGATAAATATGTAAGTCGCTCTGGATAAGAGCGTCTGCCAAATGCCTAAATGTAATATCTAGTAAAGGGTTGCGGGGTGCCGGCAGCCGATCCCAGTGCACTATGGGCGTGAGGTGAAATCCACCCTGGACCTGCTGCCAATCTGTCACAGGGCACACAAGCACACACACTTTGGGATGTGGGATGCTGTGGGATGAAACCGGAGTACCCGAAGGAAACCCACCAAGCATACAGTACAGTACAAACTCCATGGTGGTAATCGAACCCGGAACCTGGAGGTGCAAGGCGACAGTGCTAACTGCTCCACCATTGTACCATCTTACTTAAAGATTTTGAGGTGCTTTCCGGCGGCGCGGTGGTGTAGTGGTTAGCACTGTCGCCTAGCACCTCCAGGGTCTGGGTTCGATTCCCGTCTCTGTGTGCATGGAGTTTGCATGTTCTCCCCGTGCTTGGTGGGTTTCCTCCGGGTACTCCGGTTTCCTCCCACAGTCCAAAGAGATGCAGGTTAGACTAATTGGCTTTCCTAAATTGCCCGTAGTGTGTGATTGGGTGTGTGAGTGTGTGTATGTGTGTGTGTGTCCTGCGATGGATTGGCACCCCGTCCAGGGTGTACCCCGCCTAGTGCCCGAAGTCTCCTGGGATAGGCTCCAGGTCCCCCGCGACCCTGAACACAGGATTAAGCGGTATAGAAAATGAATGAATGAATGAATGTATATAGTCCGGAATATCTCACCTCTTTTCTTGTATCCTCCAAACCTTACCAAAGTTTAATCCACAGAGAATATTGAACTTTATGGTAGAGCACATTTTGAGACACTGTCTTATAATCTTATTAGAAATATCATGGCTGCGACCTGATTGAGCCATGCTCGAAGGAATATCCACAAGAGTCATTGTGTCTTTAATCACACGGAGCATACAGTGAGGAATTAAGGGGATCCAACACCCATTAACATTTGCGCTGAGAAAAATTTGACAATAAAATTAAGTGATTTATTTATTTTTTTTAGATTTTTCTTTATGAGGATGTTAAGGTAAAACTCCACTCTGAAATACAACTGTACAAAACTGTTAATTGAATAAATAAATAAAATTCTTACATAAACTCTTAAATAAATAAACACTCCGCACCGCTGTCAGCACTGTGTGGCATTCTGGGTAATGTAGGAAACTGGCAAGGAAAGTTTAAGAAAGAAGTTCTCTTATGAGAATGAATCTTGGAAGCTCACGTTAATGATAAAGATCCGTGTTAGTTGAAGTAGAGTTTCGGCTAAGGACGTCATTTATTAGGTCACTTTGGTGTCTGGAGTGCGTCGAGTCTCCGAGGAGAAATAAAGAGGCAGGATGAAGAAACGCTGCTCGTGACCTTTAACCTCGAGCTCCAGAGTCCGTGGCGCAATGCAAGCGGATGATGTGTGTGTTATAAAACCCAGGCTGATCTGATAAATGCAGTGAAAACACACACATTTATCCGTCGCGAATGTTTCAGGAGAGGATGAAAAGCTGATCCTGGCACGTTTGTTATAAATAAAAAAGAAAAAGACCTTTATTTTGGTGATTAACAACCCGTTAACTCTGTTATTTAGTTTCATTGTTTGACGGGAGACGCCAGGACAAGTTTATGACCCAACCTAGACTGGTTTCTACTCCAGCCCTGTGAGTACACACACACACACACACACACACACACCATTTAACTTTCACACAACAACAAATGTTATTGTCTTTAAACAGACACACAGTGGAATTTAAAAGACTGGAAACTGGAACTGTGACCTCCAACTCACAGCTGTGTGTGTGTGTGTGTGTGAGAGACTGACCTGTCAGTGTGTCCCGCTTTCTTCGTCCTGGCGAACAGAAATGAAACTCCAGAGTCCACATGGAGCAATAAGGCATGACCAGAGGGGGCGGAGCTTCACACAAGCCACCAATCAGCTTTCAGATCCTTTAAGGAGAAACTCCAAGTCCAAGTTTCATTTGCTCTCCAGTCCGTTATTTTATCATCTGTTATTACAGCACATCGTCACTATAATCTATTTACAGATTTAAGTCTAAATTAAATACATTTTTATAACTACATGAATATTGTTGTTTGCTGTGATAGACTTCAACCTGAAATAATAATAATAATAATAATAATAATATCACTGATTACATTACAAGACCAGCAGATTATTATTAGCTTTAACTCTTTTAACTGTTTCTATAAACTCTTTAACAATCAACGACGCGTACCAGCACTAGTCTACTATTGCATTACGATTTCTAATAATATCTTCATGTCTTTATATTTGATCATTAGTATTTATTAATAGTTTTAAGGTCATGCATTTCTTCGACTTTAAGCAGCAGCACAACATATAAAACCTCACAGATACAAATCAATAATTAATTAATATTCACATCAAAAATCACATAAGTTTCATCACTCTGTACAGCTGTAGTTAAGAAAAAAGCATCTCAGCATGCATAAAAACCTCAAAACCTCAGGATCCTCATTGAGGATGAGCTAGAAGAGCAGAAAACCCCCATCAGGTTCCACTTCGGTCAGCCTCAGAGTACTTTTCCTCGCTTTGATGAGCGCAGAATCACAATCAGCCTGACTCACTGGACAGCTGAAGAGTGAGTGGTGTGTGTGCTGAAGCAGTGATGACATCATACTTGTAGATAATACTCTTCTGTGGTCATTGTGTGCAGTTATTTACACCACGGTGCAGCCGAACGCTCTGTTCTGATTGGCCGGAAAGTGTGAGGAGATATTCACTGAAGATTTTATCAGTACTGCATTATTGTAGTATTTATTAAATCTGCATGACTAAGAATAATAAAAGGGTTGTTCAAGTCAAAGTAGGATTTTGGATTGTGCAGAACGCAGTTCTTTATTTCTCTATATAATCTCCTGCTACACTAACCCACTTATCCCAGTGTTTTACTAGCGCTCGGACACCATTAAGGTATAAAGTTTTCTCAGTACGACAGATAGATTAATCAGACTGTCTGCTTCACATCTGAAACACCGGCCTCCCAGGAACTCCTTTAATGCCCCAAACAAGTGGAAATGGTCAGGTCTGTATAGAAGATCAAATTCTTTATTGCGGTCTCATCACCGTCTTGTGCTTCTGTAAACGTCAATCATTATTACGCCTTCATTTACCAGAAAGTCCCAGTTTGACTCGAACACCCTTTGTAAATTGCAGTTTATGGTAGTTAGTTAATAGACACGACTCACTCACTAGGATATTTCTCAAATAATAAACAACAAAACAAAAACATAAAACCTCCATACTGTACCGTTCCAGCATTATAAAGACCATTATGAGGTTATTAATACACTGTATGATGTCAGATCTGAACTGCATTATTTTCTGTTGTGTAAAAAAAAAAGAGAATATAACCTTTATTTATTTTAATAATTTGACAATAAAATAAATCGGTCATCCTCTTTGTTTTGTACAGGAACATTGTCAACATGTCCCCGTACGGGCCACCATCTTAGGGCAGTGGTGGCTCAGAGGGCTGAGGCACTGAGTTACTGATCAGAAGATCGGCGGTTCATTTCCCAGCTCCACCAGGTTGCCACAGTTGGGCCCTTGAGCAAGACCCTTAACCCTAACTGCTCCAGGGGCGCTGTATCATGGCTGACCCTGCGCTCTGACCCCAGTTATACATTGTGACTCTGACCACACCTAATTGCCATCTCTCCTCTTCTCCTCTTCCTCCCCCTCTTTCTCTTTCCTCTCTCCCCGTGTCTCCCCCTTTCACTCTTTCTCGCTCTCTCTCTGTCGAGCTACACATGTGGTTCCTGAGCTGCCAGTGATCCAGACTCCCTCTGCCCTCCGGACCTGTCTGATCCATCCTGGTGCCCCGTTTCTGGTTGGAGGTCTCGTCGCATGGATGCCCCGTGTGTCTCTTTGGGATGCGTCTGGTATCTGGGGATGATTCTATCTACTTAGAAGATGGTTCTGGCCTCGACTGGTGTTGTCAGCTGTTTCTCTGAGGACTTGACAATTCGTTAGTTCAGGACTGGAACTTTCTACAAGTCTATCTGAGTCTCCAATAACTACTGGACTCCATTTTAACATCAATTAACATCAACTATTATAGCTGAACCGAACACTTAACACTGTATAAATGCAAATCATTTCCTGCTATCTGTTTCACCCAGATGAGGATGGGTTCCCTGTTGAGTCTGGTTCCTCTCAAGGTTTCTTCCTATTACCATCTCAGGGAGTTTTTCTTTGCCACTGTCGCCCTCGGCTTGCTCACCAGGGACTATCTGAACATTTTGATTCATACACATTCACATTCCATGCAAACTTAAATAACTTTTGATTGTGTAAAGCTGTTTTGAGACAATGTCAATTGTTAAAAGCACTATACAAATAAAACTGAATTGAATTGAAAAGTTACGCTTTTGGGATATGCGAAGAAGGAATTTCACTGTGCTGTAATGTATATGTGATAAGTAAAGGCTTAACTTAACTTGTTTTACCAGGTTTTACTTAATAGCACTCCAGTTCCTTTTTAATAAATAGAACGTTTCTATTTTTCTTGATGTCATGTTTAATGATAATAAAGCAAACTAAAAAACGTTTCATAAAACTCTAAACCTTTTGCACAAAAGTGTTAATTACTGTACATACGAGCTGACTTTAAACAATTACTAAATACTTCTGGGGAAAATAAGGGGTGGGGATGAAAACTTCTGCAAAAGCATCTTTTATGTGTTACTTAGTCAGAATATTGCGACATTATTTTCTTTAGATCCACGGCCTTTGACACCTACTGTATTAGCCCACACAAAAAAAGTTCAAGGGGGTCAATACTTACGCAAGGTACATTTCTAAAAACTTTTGATCAAGTAAACAGTTCAGGCTGGAAGTGAATGATAAACTGATGAGCATCGCTTGTTCTTCAGGTTCAGTTTAATTCAAGAAAGTTAATACTCAATTACAAAAAAACATTTTTCTCAAATCGTAATGACGGTAATAATTTATTCGCTAAGTGTCGCAATTAAAGATTCTTTGGCAGTGAAGAAAAAAAATAAAGAAAATTCACAAGTGCTGCATTGGAACTGAAAAAAAAGGAGGAAGACTCTTATTTCACTTTCTAATAAAAATATCAGTTAAAATACTGTTTAGACAAAGTGACACATGACACACGTGACCAAGGCGTGAACACATCCTGATGTACGACAGTCCCAGAACTGCTGAAACGTGAGTGTGTGAGAGTTTTATCAAGAATACAGAAAGAAAAAAAAAACAAGAAATACTAAACAACTTTAGTGTTAAGTTAGGAAATGTAAAACAACCTGTGCAAAAAAACTAAAACATGCATGTAGGACCATTAATGGAAAAGATTTACTTTAGTGTGTGTGTGTGTGTGTGTGTGTGTGTAAAGAGGGAAAATAAAAATTAAGTTTTAGGTCCGGTCCAGCTCCTCATACACAGTATAAATAACCAAAACCTTATTATTATTGTTAGCATTTTTCTTTGCATTGTTTATCGCAAACACAAGTCACAACAACATTGACTTTTTCTACACAACCGCCATTTTAATTAAAGGTGTGATAGATGAGATTTTTTCCTAGACCTACACTGTCAGGTACACTCGCTGTTCATATGATTCCTGTACATGAAGCTCCGCCCCCTAGGATCAATCATGGTCTGTATGAATAAATCAATAAATAAATGATTCCAAATTTCTCATTTTGAATTAATAACATCATGACAGGTTTTTTTTTGTTTTTAAATCAGGACCCCCCCCACCCCAAAAAAAAATTATTTTCCAGATTATTTTTACTAGGGGAAAAAAAAAACTTTTAATTCTAATCTTCAACCAATCTTTACTAATTACGTTTCAATTTAATTATGTTAAAAATTTAAATGCATTCTTTGTTTCATTGTTTTATAAACGTATATTTTACAAATTATCATTACAAATAGCACTTTATAAAGACTAAATATTGCTGTTTTTTTTTGTTGTTTAAATCAAGAACAGTTGCCTCAATAAAAAAAAAAAAAAAAAAAAAAAACAGAGCTTCCAAGTCAGTGGTAAAACAACTGAAAATAAATATTTTCCAAATGAATTACAAATTATGAAATTATGAACAGGAAATTAAAATTGTACTAATTAAATAGCTAAAACTGCCATATTTATTAATATTTATTAATTATTCATTAATGCCATATACAATAACATTTCTGTAAACGTCACTGGATATTGTGGTGCAGTGAAACTGTGTAATAATGTTTCAGTTGTTAAATCAGATGAGGCTGGGTTCCGGACAAATTTCTTTTTTTTTTTCCATCAATCCTGAATAGACGCACTTGGGATGTGCAAAAAATTTTTTTTTATTATTAAATTAATTAATAATCACTCAAACGTGGGCTTCCTGAAACGTCCCTAATCCTAAATTCTCCTTTATCTCTTTAAGTTCTAGTTTGTAATCATCATCAACTTGTTCTCAAATCATTTCCTCACTTCACTCCGTCGTTATTCCGAGCTCTCGTGCAGTTCTACCTTGAAAAAGGCAAAACGCTGCTAATTTCAGTGTAGAAATCCTTACAGCTATAGAGCGCGATCCGTCGCGTAATCCGAACCCGGCTCCATGGTGACGCGCGTTGTTGTTGTTGTTTATTCAATAAGGTTGATCGCTATCAGGAAAGCCCACACACCAGGTTTCTATACTTTTCACTGGGATATGACGCAGATGTTTTACACGTTCATTCGCTCGTCACACGTTCTTAAATTTAACTATTAGCACTAAAACCACAAAAGGAAAATCGTGCACGTGGAGCTGGGACAGAACCAAAAACATGAACTATTAAAAACATGTGAATCAGTGAAAGAAAATGCTAATTAGCCAGGGGTCCGGAGGATGAGACGGGGGACGTGGCGCAGTCGGGACGTCAGCTGTGGACACACCGTTACCTTTAACGCTTCACAGTCAGGATTCAAATTAGAACCAGAAAATTAATTAAAAAAAACTTTCCATTTCCTTTTTTTCATTTTATGTTAGAGCTACTTCTTACAAAACAGAAAAAGAACCGTAATATTTTCCTAGTGTCCGGTGGAAGACTGAAATACAATAATACATGATCAGATCCAGCTTTTTTTTTCGTTTTAATACAATTCCTCACTTCCTCTCACTAAATACTAACAAGTGCAACCAATCAGAGCTCAGCTCAGTCCGTGATTCCCGAGCCGGTGCGTCTTCATATCGGTAAGCGGAGACGATCAGGAACCAGTCGGAACGTGTCGCGTTCGTCATTTAGTTCCGCGGATCTCGTTGTAGCCTGCAGGGGGCGCCGAGAGGAACTTGCAGACGCTTAAGCATAAGTGCACACTTGGGCATGAAGAAATACACATGGCGATGACATCATAGGTCCTGTTAATCACTTCCAATACTGACGCGAGTGTCCCATCATCATCAACATCATCATCATGAGTAAAGGCAAAGAGAGAGAGAAACGCTCAATAAGAGCGGAATACTGATAAAGCACGAGTGTTTTGCAAATCCATTCAGAGGTCCAGCTTCGGCCTTTCAGAGTCATGAGAACATCACGGGTCCGTGAACACATTCGCGAAGAACGAGTCTCAAATACTGTCTGATTTGTTTGTTTAGAGCATTGCACTTAAAACGGGTGTCGCCGGACCGTCCACTTCATGTAGCGTCTTTATAGAGAGACATACTGTACATGTCTACATGTGTACACACAGAGACAGGCTGGAGTCAAAGGTCAAAGTGTGACCTTGCTGAGCCTGACAGACAGGCTGGCGCGTGGCTGCATGCGCGGTAACGTGGAGCTGCAGCGAGACCGCAGCTGCACCGGCCGTCGTTCTGAGCCGCGAGTGCGCAGGACGAAGTCGAAGTTGGCCGACGTGTTCATGGCGTAAAAGACGTTGGCGTTGTCGGGAATCACAAGCTCTGTAAACACAGAAAAAAACAACGCTCAATAACAGGTTTTATCTGAATAACGTCCTAATAACAAATCATGAGGGATCGCCATCGTCATCAGCCAATCAGAAACAAGACCCGACATAAACAGGAATACTAGAGATACAGAAGTGCGATGGAGTTGGTGTCGATCTTTCACTAAATACAAGTTCTCAAACATCCTAATTGCTCAGGTGTGTGTGTGATGGAACGGATTATCTGCATTTACATTGTTTCCTATGGGGTCATGCGTTTCACAATATGAAATTTCTGTTAAAATGTCTGATGCGTCCTTTATTAATGAATTAAATCCTGTCATTTTTGTTGTGGCTGTAGAAGCAGAACAGCTCAGTCCAGAGTGTTTCTTTATGTGGAAGTTATACACATTGGGATCGTTATACAAACTTCAAACACAATACATAAAACATTGTTTATAAACCAGAAAAATATCTATACGTGTCATTTTTTTAAACATTATACAGTACCTCGTCACATCATAAAATGGAATAAAAACATTTATTGTCTTTAATATATTCTGTAAAATCTACACCTGGACGGAATGTTTAATAAGTGCAGGTTTTAAATGATTCCTAAAGTGATTAATCAGGTTCGATGTAAACAAGCGCACCTCTGTCGTCTGATATGACCTGGACCAGCTCGTAGGCTTCGGTTTGTTCCTCGTCCAGGTTGTGTTTCGCCATGGCTCTGCTGATCACCGCCGGGGTTTTGTCCTGGCTCGTTAACTGCGATATGAAACGGTACATCATTCGGCATAAAAATGAATAAATAAATAAATAAAGTCACTGATTTCTTTTTTTTTTATGAGGCAACTTCACTAAGTGTTTAAATGATCTTCATTCATGATGTTTTGACATGAAAGTCCCCGGTTCAGCTCCATCATTCCCGGATTTGATAATGTGTTAAACGGTTCATAATCAGTTTCCGTCATTTCTTTATTTCATAAAAAAATAAATAAATAAATAAAATACTGTGCATGCATATCAAAGCACTTGTGTTTGAATGTCTATCCTGCACGAAGTCTCACCATGATGCTCTTGTAGAGGTTTCCGTTGCCGTGCTCCAGACTGACCCGGATGATGCAGGCGTCCTGGGTCTGCGTGTTGTACACGGGCGATATCGGTGACGTCGGAGACGGTGACAGCGAGCCGCAGCGGCGGTGAGCGCACGAGCCCGCAGAACCGCTAGCCGAGGACGAGGACGTGTCCATGGAGTGCAGGGACGTGCAGGAGGAAGACTCGGACATCTAGAAGAGAAGGAAATTCACTCCGGATTTCATTCGCGGGACCCTGACAGCAGTGTGCTCTCATAAAGGATGGTTTCATTTCTTTAGGAATAATATGTTAAATATACGCTCCGGCTCCAGGACAGGTCTTGTACCTTGTTCATCTGGGAGCAGAGAGTGTGTGTGGGCGTCATGCTCTCGCTGTCTGACGGACTCGAGTCGCTGGAGGACACGCTAACCGAGTCCATGCTCTCCCCCGAGCTGCCAGTAGGGGGCGACCGCACCGTTTCCCTCAAAGGGGAACTCGCGGCTGTGCTCGAGGTGGAGTCCGGTCCCAGGAAGAGCCTGCACACAAACACACACAGCAATTACACACACATAAAAACACTTATTAAAGCTTTCTGCATTCCAACTGCACGATCGACATGATTTAACCCCTTCATGTGCAGCACTTGCTTACTTTATACTGTATTTAGGAAAATAGAAATCATCTACAAATTACTGCATAACAGTATGTTTGTGGGTGTTTTCTGGACTGTTTAACCCTTTATGAATTCAGGATACTGTTCATTTTTTGCTATCTGATCAAATATCTATTAAAAAGGTTTATAAGGGAAAAGAAATTGTAAGCTTTTCATGCGTAATTAATAAATAAGCATCTCTATTTTTTTGTTTATTATTGCATGACATTAATTTTATTTTGTCTATACCTACAGTATTTACGTTTAGACACTTGGAAGATGCTCTTATACAGAGAGACTTACAAAACTTGTAAACGTCCTGTATATACAGTACAAAGGTTGTATATTACTTACATAAAAGTAAAACTTACATAAACTGTCCATGAGTCAAACGTCTTTAACATATTTCTATTTAATTATGTTTCAATTTTCCAAAATGTAACATTCAATAAATAATAATAATAATTATTATTATTATTATGCTTATTATTTAAAAAATATATAACAATTATAATGTCCAGACACACTGTATTGTCAAAAATTCTTTAAAAAAGTCTCATAAAAACTTTCAAATTTAACATTATAATTTATATGAGACAATCAGCATGGTCTTAAAAAAATATTTTTATTTATTTTATTTTTTTTTATGTAAAAAGGTGGGAAGGACACACTGATGGGCCAGAGAAGTTTGTATTAATGTTAAAAGTTTCTACAGTGTTTGTAAAGAACTAATTATTCACTTAATTAATTTTTAAATCAGCTCCATTATGGAATATACTGTACAGTAGCTATAGTTCATCATTTCAACTTTCAAAAACTTACTTTTTTTTTATTTTTTATTATTACATACTGATTTTTCTTTCTCTGGACCGTCTTTGTCCTTTCCAATGTCACTCTTTCATAATAATATATTGTTTAATGTGTTTAAATGTGACTGTTAATTCTTTATTGATCTGTCTCTGTTGTTTTGGTGTTAATAGAAATCAATAAAAAATATGATAAAAAAAAAAGTTGAAATATTTTGTATCATATTTAACAAGCTACTGCCGTTCTTTTCCAGGTATTACGTTTTTTATGTATTTATAATCCTATAAATCCTGAGATGTAAGAACGCAACTGTTCAGGAGTTCAGTAGGTGTGAGAGGAAGTGAAGTTCACACTCACAGGCTCAGCCTCTTCACCATACTGGTGCGGGACTTTGGTGACGTGGGACTGCTGTCTCCGAGTCCCTCGATCTCACAGGACAGACCGTAGCTGGACAACACAACACGGCCACACAGTACAGGTCAGACTTTACATTCAGGACAATCTTTAGTGATTTTACACAATCAACAAGAGACTAACACGACGTCATGTGAGGAGGTCACACGTGAGGCGATAACCAGAGGAATTAGGACAAAGCGTGTGTGCGTGTGTGTGTGTGTGTGTGTGTGTGTGTACCTCTCTTCCTCAGTTTGTTGGGGTTGGGTTTTGAACCAGCGCAGGAAGGTGGGGTCAGGGTTCAGGCAGTAACTGTTACACGCAGACTGCAACAGCTTGATCTGAGCGATCACCTCAAACTCCTACAGCACCACACACACACACACACACACACACACACGCACACACACACGCACACACGCACGCACACACGCACGCACACACACACACACACACACACACACACACACACACGCACAGAGATTGAGATGAGTGTGACTCAGGGTTAGAACAGTTTATGTTTATTATCCAATATAATTTTAAATCATTATTAGCTAAAGATAATAAGAAAAATAAATAAATAAATAAATATTTCTTGATAATAAAAGAAACTGGGTAGGATTTTGCAGAAACGGAATTGGAACTGAAAAAGGCTTAATTATCTAAAAAAAAAAAAAAAAAAAAAAATTATATATATATATAATTTTTTTTTTTTTTTTTTTTTAAACATCATGGATAAAAACATGATTTACTCAAAACTGCTGCTGCTTTTAATTCACTTAAAATCTTTCACTTACATGGAAGCTAAAATAAAAAAATTAAAAAAAGTGTAAACTTAATAAACTCTAAAAATCTATAAAAAAAAATTGCCACCTTATTTCTAAAAAGAAGAGAACATCTGGTTATCTGACTAGATTTGTGATATTGTCTCTTACATACATCACTCATATAAAAGTGTATATAATATAATATAATATAATATAACAATATAATATAATATAATAGAATAGAATAGAATAGAATAATGGAACCCGTCAGTTTTTACTGTGTACACAAGAGCAACATTAACATCATTATAGAGCATCAAGCGTCTGAGACTTTAAGCTCGGAAGCCCCGCCCTCCTGTTAGAAAACTGTATCTATGGAGACTTAAAAACGTCTTAAAAAGTCAAGCAGGTTTATTTACAAAATTCAGAAATAGCGAGAGAGAGAGAAAACAACAACAACAAATAATAGAAATGTTAATTTTAATAATAGAAGCACACTCACCCTCCTCCTCTTTTCAAAGTTGATCAGGCCGCCCTGAGCGAGACACAAAGACACACGGTTATGATCTCATGTCCGAATGTAGAGTCTGGGATTCTGTCTTCTCAGTCAGAGTGTAAAAACTTTAACGTGTTAACAGCGATGTTTATATTAACGCACTCGCGTCCTAACGTCCTGACGTCCTGTTTATCGTTTCCGTAGTAACTCTGACATGGAGGACGCGCGACACAAATGGATTAAAAACATGCTGACGGATTGATGGAAGGAGTCTCCAGTGTCAGAGCTCTGTAGTCAAAGAACAAGCTGTAACTGTTGGAAAAGATTTCTAATGTTTAAAAATTTTTTTTTTACACATTTGTATATATTATGAGAAAAGTGATGTAATTGTCTCACCTCGACCAGATCGGGCAGCGCCGTGTCCAGCATGGTCAGATCGGTCAAAAACGTTCCCAGGTAAGGAATAGTGCCCT
The DNA here is from genome assembly GCA_030522415.1 of Channallabes apus. Classification (NCBI taxonomy): domain Eukaryota; kingdom Metazoa; phylum Chordata; class Actinopteri; order Siluriformes; family Clariidae; genus Channallabes; species Channallabes apus. The sequence continues at coordinate 14,031,999 of CM060115.1, read as the reverse complement.
GCATGGCGCCCTGGAAGAGTTCATCAAATTTACTTTCCCAATTCTTAAACCTCAGGTCCTTCAGCTGACCGATCGATCCGATTTAAATAAAAAAAAAAAATAAAAAAAAGTCTCAATCCAACTCAAAACCAAACACAGAGGAGGACATTCTCACCGTCTCTTTCTGCAGCTGCAGTCTCTTCTGCGAGCGCTTCTGATGCTCCTTGGCACAGTTCTCCAGATTGGCGAACTTCGACGTGCCCTCCTACACAGATAAAGAGTTTGTGTTTAATACCTGCACACTCTCGAAATTGGAAATCGGAAATCTCCGGAAGTTTCCGACTCACCCTCATAAGCAGCTCTCGGCTCGTCAGGTAATTGTTCTGATCTGAGAAAATGTCTGAGAGCTCCTCAAAGACCTGCATGCTGTCTCTGCAGAGGACCAGAAGACACAATCAGTCAGAGATGGGAAACATGAACACAGTGAGAGACTCAGAAGTTCTCAGAAGTTCAGCTGTGGGGTTGGAGTCTGGTTCTAAACCACTGAAGAACTTGACTGGTGTCTCATCTTGTAGATTAAATAGGGCGATATCGGCAGTTTTATCAATCCATCTTTGTCAATCCATCCATCGATCTTGTTCCTGCCATTTGTTTCGGTCAATTCATCCATCCACCCACTCAGTTGTGATCACGTGACGCTCTGCGTCATAACAAGAAGTGCATGCGTGATACATGATACTCGGTACTCGTAAACCAAGACTTGTTCGTTTTTCAAGTAAAAATTTATTAAAAATCTTTGCTCGTCCTGCGGAACGCTCGCAAACCGCGTTACTCGCAATCCGAGGTTTCACTGTATTTCTATTCTATGTCCACCCATCCATACTGTATATCCACCTACCTTTACCCCTCCATCAACCGATCAATTTGCTCAATCTGCACTGCTCCATCCATCCATCATGTCTCCATCTAGATTTGTTTTTTTTACTCTTATTTTTATCCATCCATCCATTTTTTTTGGTCTATCCATGCATCCAGTCATGTAGCCATCATCCTGTCCGTTTTTCATGGCCTGTCCATCTATGCCTCCCAGACTGCTTACATTTTTTATCTATTTGTTTCCATCTATGTATTTCTATTTATGTCTATATATCCATCCATCTACCTTATTTTCTCCTTCTCTTTAATCAAACTATCAGTTTGGTCAACTCATCTATACTGATCCATCCATCCAGGTTTTTTAAAAATTGCTTTTTTTTTTAATTCATCCACCCATCCATCAATCTTGGTCTATACCCTATCCACCCATCTATCCACCACATCTATCCACCACATCCATCTTGATCCATCCATCTTTCATGGTCTGTCCGTCCATCCATCCATCTATCTATCTGTCCTCTTCTGTGCATTCATTCTTCGATCAACCCCATGACCTATCATGACCTTTGGTCAACTCCCCTACACTGGTCCATCCATCCATAAATCCATCCTTGTCCATTCACCTTCTATCTCTCCTTCTATAGTGGTCCATGCATCCACCCATCCATGCATGCTTCCATCATTCCATCTACCTTACATGGTTTGTCCAAACAGACATCCCGTCCATCTATCCAGGCCCAAACGTGCATCCATTCATCCATCCATTCATCCATCCATCCATCCATCCATCCATCCATCCATCCATCAATCATTCTGGCTTTGTTTAACCTCAATTACTTTGTGTCCTTCATATTATTTTGATCATATTAAAATACAATAAACCTCCTGTATATTGTCTTGTACTAAATGTTAAGCTCTTATAAATATTATAATAAAAAAAACAATGCAACAATATATAAATATACAGACAGTAAAAAAGCCTGTGTGCTTAGAGCCGAGACTAAAGAGGAAGTGGTAAGTCAGACATGACCTGAGCGTGTAAAGATCTGCAGTGTTAAAGGCACGAAGCTGCATCTGAGGAAAGAGGAAGCAGTTCAGCAGAAAGGAGAAGTGTTTCTACAGTGTCATGAAGAGACTCACTTGTGCACGCAGGCCCACGCTCTCTTCAGTCTGTAGATGGGGTTGGACTGCAGGGCCGAGACGATGGCTTTCAGGGAGGAGAAATTCTTACGGATGCGACACTCCTGGGGAAAGACGAGAGAAGCACGTGAGTCACACGTGAACAGATGGAGCAACAATGATAAAAATGTAACATACACACACTACTGTCTCCTTTATAGACCTTCAATCTCTCTTATGTGTCCAACTTTCATCATATTCCTCATCTCTTTCATCATATGTCCATCTATCCATCATAAATGTCTATCCATCAATCCATACAACCATGTCTATCTATCCGTCACCAATATCCATCTATCAATCATCCAAGCATCACTCATGTCTATCCATCCATCATCTTTGTCTACTAATTCAAATATTTATCAATTCCTATGTATTCATTCATCACCATGTCAATCTAACCATCAATCATCCATGTTTATCTATCCATCATTATTCCTATTCATCCATCCGTCCATGTCCATTCTTCACCATGTCCATCTATCCGTCATCCAAGCCCATTCCTCCAACCATCACCCATGTCTATCTGTTCATCAGTACCTCCATGTCCATTCATCACCCTGTCCAAATCTATCCATCAGCCATACATCCAACACACATGTGTATCTATAAATCATTTATTCATCCATCCATGTCCATACATCACCTTGTGTGTCTATCCATCCTACCATCGACCATCATCCATGTCCATCCATCCATCATCCTTGTCTTTTAATTCATCTATTTATAAATTCCTCCGTATCCAGTCATCACCTTCTCAATCTATCCATCATTCTTGCCTATTCATTTATCCGTTCATGTCCATACATCATCATGTTTATCCATTGATCTTCCATATCTATCCATTATCCATGTCTATTAATTCATCTGTCCATGTCCATTCTTCACCATGTCCATCTATCCATTCACTATGATCTATGTCATCCAAGCATATTCATCCAACCATCACCCATGTCTATCTATCCATCATCCCTGTCTATTCATTCATCTGATCATCAGTTCCTCCATGTCCATTCATCACCCTGTCAATCTAACCATCATCCAAGTCTATCCATCAGCCATACATCAATCACACATGTTTATCTATAAATCATTCATGGCTATTTATCCATCCATCCATCCATCCATCCATCCATGTCCATACATCACCATGTCCATAAATCCATACAACCATCATCCATCATCCATGTCCATCCAGCCAATCAGAGACTAATATTTAAAAGTTTTGGCTGTGGTGATATTTCATACTGTGCGTATTAACGTTGATTACATGAGTGTGTGTGCGTGCGGATACCTGCGCCACGTCGATCCACCGCTGGATGATCCGCGCTCGTAGGTGCGGTCGCAGGTGTCTCGGGTGAAGGACGGTGCTCAGCACGCAGCCGGCCACGGCGTTAAACTGGGTGATGGTGGCTCTGACGGTCGGAGCCGCCTGTTTGTTCTTCTTCTTATCTCTCTGAGACCAAACGGAACCCAGACAGTGATGAGGAACCACCTTCTTGAAGAGCAGCTGAGGAACACATGCACATCAGAGAGAGAAAAAAAAGTCATCACTAAGGAACGTGGCACGATACAGATTAATGATTTTTATTATTATTATTAATATTATTATTATTATTATTATTATATGAAAACATTTACATAAAAAGGAAATTAAACAGAAATTTGAATTCATCATTATTTTCATTTCACACGTCTGTCTGTCCCACCGTCCATGAATATAATTTTGTCTGTCTATCTTTCTATTCTTTTCAGTCTGTAATTGATTAACTGTCTGTCTGCTTGTTTCTCTTTATCTTTTGTCTACCTGCCTGTCTGTTTATCTTTATCAGTCTGTCTGTCTCTCTAGCCATGTCCATTTGTCTTTGATTAACTGTCTTGTCTGTCTATCCATCTCTCTGTCCACCTATTCCTAAAAAAAAAAAAAAAAAAAAAAAAAATACTACTAAGAAGATATTCTATATACAATAAGATGCGATCCCTCACCGCGTCCATGTAGGTGAGCTGCTCGGCCACCAGGTCGGCGCTGAAGGACAGGAAGTCCTCCTGAACCTCGATCTCCACTTCCTCATCCTCGCCCAGGCAGAACGGGCTGTTACCATGGAAACCACCTGTGGACAGAAAGAAAGACGGACGGACAGATGTTTAGCGCAAGTGACGGGATAAACTAGTGAATGGAAGAGACGTAACGAAAAGGATGAGAACGGAAGAGTAAAGGTAAATGTTTTGAAACGTCTCTTCGGTCATCAGTATCCGTCTGTCATGTCTCCTCATTAAACTGCACTCTTTCTCTGTGTGTACTCAGTTATGACAAGTTGGCAAAGACACCCTCTGTCTCTCTCTGTCTATGTGTGTGTGTGTGTGTGTGTGTGTGTGTGTGTGTGAGTGAGAGAGAGAGAGTGTGTACATATATGGCCAGAGGACAGAGATGGACATGTTTGATGGATGAAAGGATGGACAGACTGACCGTCTGGTTCGCTGTCCCCGCAGGATTGACTCTGCAGCTGCTCCAGGAGACTCTGCGCTTTCCGCATCGGCTCGGAATCCGGCATGACCTTCTTCAGGAACTCCAAAACCCTGCGCAGACTCGGGTAAGACGGCGGCTCCTGAAAGTCCTCGGGACACTGATCCAACCAAGCCCTCAGGATGGACGCTAACGCCCTGGAGAGGGGGAGAGAGAGAGAGAGAGATCTTTATCTTTACGGTTTGACTCAATGAGACTTTTATGACTCATTAACAGGCTGCACAGGCGTTACTCATACGGCATTTCCTAAATTCCTCTGAAGTGCAAAAAATAAATAAATAAATAAATAAATAACAAAACAGATAGTGCTGCTCTGGCATATTCTCATGGAGCGTAATCATCACACACACACACACACACACACACACACAGTTACAGTAAATACAGTTAAAATGGCTCACGTTCTCACTGCGCCTCGATTTTCCCCGGCTTGGCTCGGACTGCCGTCTCTGTCACTGTCCTCCATGTGTCCGTACCTGTTAGAACCACACACACACACACACACACACACACACACACACACACACACACACAGAAAGAACTTAAGCTTAGATCATCTTTACTTACAGAAGCAGCAGGATTTATAATCATTCAATAAAAGAGGCGTGGCCTATGCAGCTGTCAGTTTCAGTGAAGGAGGCGTGGCCTAGATTCCTGTCAGTCACAATGGCAATATCTCTAAGTCTCAATGAAGGAGGCGTGGCCTATGTACATGTCAGTCAGTTTCAGTGAAGGAGGTGTGGCCTAGATTCCTGTCGGTTCCAGTGAAGGAGGCGGGGCCAACATGTCTAAGATTCAGTGAGGGGGTGTGGCCTGTTTACCCGTTATATTAACTAAATTAGGCGTGGCCTATGGACCGGTCAGTCCCAGTGAAGGAGGCGGGGTCAACATAATCACTCTATATCTCAATGAGTAGGTGTGGCCTATCCACCCAGCTGCCTTAGAAAAAGAGGCCACGCCTACATTACTGTCAGAGAGTCAATGAGACGTGGCCTACAACAAGCTATGGGGAAACACACTCGTATTACAGATTCTCAAACCCAAGACTGCTGTCTGTGGGATCAACATAAACCTAAGCTAACACACACACACAAACACACCTGTCAAGCAGCAGCTGCAGGACGCTGTGTGTGCTGGAGAAGGCTCTGTAGGTGGACAGGAAGATGCTGGTGTAGGTGAGATCGTTGTCGCCGAACGCCGTGAGCAGAGTCTCCACCAGCCGCTCCAGCGTCCCTGCGCGAATACTGCGGATCTTACACGTCTCTAACTGACTGACCGTGTGACCCGGGGGCAAGCGATCACCCTCCACCTGAGAGACAGAGAGAGACAGAATGAGACTCGGTATCATTACTTTCAGTTTAATTCTGCCTTTACAGAAAGGACCGTCCTCGGAGACTCTTATCTATAGGACAGTTTCTGGCTGAGACAGACGTCCGTTATCTGCACCAGCCTTGAGACGCAGACACAGCGTCTCAGCTGTGGAGCATGTGGGGGGAGGGGGGGGGGGGATAATCGGGGCGATTATACACGTCTGATTTTTACTTCTCTAACAATAAGCGTTAGTTTGTGCTTTGTGTGTTTACAACAGCTGTGTGTGTGTTTTTCTTTTCTTTTCTTTTTTTCTTCCCCCCCCCCCCCCCAATTCTCCGAGCCTCGCCGCTGTGGAAGAGCTTCAGTTGTGCAAGTCTATAATCAGATTTAGGTGCTGAAATTGGGTCATGTGTGTTTGGGTTTCACTATAAACATCTGCAAAGAAAGTTTAGAAACGAACGAACGAAGAAAGAAAGAAAGAAAGACAAAAGGACAGAAAGAAAATCAAAGGCGCGGGGAAGGTTTTCTTCCATCTCTCGGCGGTCCAGGTTTCGCGTGCTGCCGTGTGCTGCTTCTAATCAGGTTCCAGCTGTGAAACTAATAACCTTCAGGGAGGAACTGAAGGATCCGCTGATTGTGTTCTGGGGCTCGTTAGATGATAAATGAGGATTAAGACAATGTTAAGTGCAACTGGATATGAACAGAACCGTTATTATAGAAAGTAAAAAATAAATAAAAGGCGGACTGGTGTGACGAAGTTGTTATGCTCAAACTGACGTTGATTAGTTTCTGATAACAGCAGCACTTCCTGATGCATACCTTTAATCCGTGACTGTAATTAGTCATTTCATCACCAGCTTAACTTCTCTTTTAAGTTAATAAAAAATTATTTATTTTTTAAAAACCCCTTAAAACCCAAAATTTCTGCTTCACTTCGGATCGTTAAAACCGTACGGAGGGTGTTTACGCGATTAAATTCGATAGCATTGATGCTTAATGTCTACATTTAGTATCTCCAAGAAGATATGTTTTTTTGCAGCATGACATTAATAATGACTAAAAGTGTCTAATAAATAATAAAAAAAAAAATTAAATGCTGTGCAGCTTCACTTGAATAGCATGTTTTGTTAAAAAGTGAGAAAAAAAAAAAAGTATTCCCAGTCTTTTGCTCAACCTTCCAGTCCACTAGGTGGCAGTAATAAAATGTTTCTTTAAAACCACCCACGAACCCAGACAGAAGCGGCACTTAACGTGTGCGTGAGAATCTGTTCTGATTTGAAAACTGACAGACTTATAAAAGGTCCAATAAATGACATCATCGATTAAGTCGCACAACTCGAGTTGTAAAGTTCTGATCCCTCAGTTATACATCGTTAAAATAAACGTCTCCCTACTGACGATTACGCACGTTTTCTTTTAATCCGTTCTCGTACGCTGAAATTAAATTGCGAGTGGTGGGAGAAGTGAATAAATCAGCAATACATAAATAAATAAATAGATAAATAAATAAATAAGGAATGTTTACAGGATTATCTGTCTGCCATTTTAACCTTCAAAAAAAATTTCCGTCTGGCAGACATCCCTCAAAAACATGACGAGAGCACAATGGAGCTTTATTTCTGCCGGTCTGAGACGGAATCGAATGCTTTCATCAATCGGAGCTGCTGTACTGGCGGAACAACACGACCGGGTTCTCACCCAAAGACATGGTTTATCTGTAAAAGTGTCTGAGGGAGAGAGAGAGAGAGAGAGAGAGAGAGGGGGGGGGAGGTAAAGGGGGGGAGAGGGAGGTAGAGGCAGAGAGGGAGGGAGGTAGAGGGGGGAGAGAGAGGAGGGAGAGGGAGGTAGAGAAGGAGAGGTAAGTAGAGGGAGAGAGAGCGACAGGGAAGAAGCACTGATTAGAAGCAGACTGTGGTGTTTCCTGCCTTTCCATCGCTTCATCTCTCCATCCTCGGCTTCTTCTCCACCACTTTAACCTCAACGTTCACGTTTCCAACACGTCGATGATCCGCCTCCAACTTTAACCTGAACATGCGTTTTAAAGAGACACACTCTGACTTGGATAAGTGTTTCAGGCTCTTTACAATGTGTGTGTGTGTGTGTGTGTGTGTGTGCGAGAGAAATCAGGAAGCACCGAAAAATAAAAGTGAAAACTGCACAAACTTCTTCATTTTGTATTTATTATTATTATTTACGGCACTGTGGACTTTCTGTGTTCTAGTGGAGCCGTACAGACACGTGTTCTGTGGTTCCGTCTCTGTGTGACGGTTAGGGAAGGAGTCTCCAGTGTCGGCACTCTGTAACACTCAGTGCTGAAGCTGTAGCTACAGGACAGACGAGTTTACACGTCTTTGTGGTTTCTGGGTAACGTTACAAGCTGCAGGGTTTTTCTTTTTGCTCTATTATCTTATATATATATATATATATATATATATATATAGAGAGAGAGAGAGAGAGAGAGAGAGATGGTCTGCAGCTTCTAGGAGAAAAGTGAGAACTTGCTTTGTAGACGATGAGTGGAACAAAAAAACATAAAAATTTTTACTTTATTATAAACAGAAAATGTCACGGACAAAATGCTAACAATTAACTTCTGGTTCCAGTGTCCATTCTTTTTAGTGTGTGTGTGTGTGTGTGTGTGTGTGTGTTCTCTTACCCCCAGCCATCTTGCCCCTTTGTTGGCTGCTTGGTGGATTTGGACCCTCTTGAGTGTGACACTGTAAACGGCCCCCTCCTCCACCTCCTCACCCCAGTCCTGCACTGAGCTCTGCACACACACACACACACACACACACACACACACACACACACACACACACACACACATTTTATTATTATAATAAATGCAGCAGAGTGAGGAGGTAAGAACAGACAAAGTGCAACACAAGAGCAAACTGATAACCGATGACATCATCATCAGGACAGAAGCCCCGCCCACTTTGCTTTATACACACGGCGGGTGATGGACGTTTAAAAGACGTCTTTCGGGACAAAACTGAGCCTCTTTATGAAGAATGAGATATTAAGGGGAAAAGCGTACTCCGTGTCTTAAGGGTCACATGATGACGTGAAGTAATGGCACCCCGAGCGCTACGACCTAAACATTCTCGGATCAGCGCGCGGCGGGACAGACCGGGTCCGTGTCATAGTGTACGTCACGATAAGACACACACAAGTGGAGTGGAAGAGTTTTTTATAAATATTTATTACCAGCAGTAGTAGTGGTGCAGAGAGAGAGAGAGAGAGAGAGAGAGAGAGAGAGACAATGAAGAAATCGAGGAGGGAGAAAGAGAAACAGAGAGGGAGAAAAACAAAACAAGCAAGAGAAAGAAATAGAAAGGGGAGGAGCGAAAGACAAAAAAATAGAAAGGGAAAAAGAGAGAGACTGAGTGAGAAAGAAAAAAGTCGAGAGAGAGAGAGAAAAGAAAGGGAGGAGAGAGAGATAAAAAGGGAAAGTCAGAGAGAAACTGAGAGTCTGTGTGTGTGTGTGTGTGTGTGTGTGTGTGTGTGTGTGTGTGTGTGTGTAAGGGGGAGCAAAAAGGTCGAAAAGAGAAAGACAGAAATAACAGTAAAGAAAGAAAGTTATAATAGAAACAATAGAGTCCAGAGTTACAGAAATTAACACAAAACCTCCAGAACGAACTGAATCACACGACTCTGAATCACACGACTCTGAATCACACGAATCGACTCGGTGCTGAACTGAATCTTCTGTATCAGTGCATCGTGTCGTTCGCTGTGTGTCCTGATGTGTGTTTCACACCGAGGTAGTCACGATGCCACGCCCTCATAACTTTATTAATCTATCTGTGTGTGTGTGTGTGTGTGTGTGTGTGAGACGTATGGAAAGGTGGAAAAGGAAACAACAAACATGACAGGAGCTGGAGAGCAGATATCAAACACACACACACACACACACAGTTCAATTGTAAAACTGAGTTTCCTGTTCGGCTCGGAGAGATAAACACCGGGCTAAACGAGTCACACCGGCCGCGCTGACCAACAATAGCAGGAGGTGAGTGCGCTCACAACCCGGAGCCTGCTGAGTCCACAGTACACACACACACACACACACACACACACACACACACACACACACACACACACACACACACCTCTGACAATAAGCTGTTTTTCCCAAACAAAGCAACTCAAGCTCAGCGTCGTGTGAATAGTGAATGAAAATCCAATACATTAATCATCATCATCATCATCATCATCCCTACATACCATTTTGTCACAAACTACTACGCGGGTCAACCTAATATCAAAAATAAGCCACGCTTTTACCATAATTACCATACCATACTCGTTACCATAATTACTATTCGAACATAATGCAGAATAATCCACAGAGACACATTTTGATTTTGTTTTTAAATTTTAAACCTGATACACAGTCTCAGCCTCATGTGTTTGAAGCTCCAATCACAGGAGTTGCCAGATTGTAGACACTAATTTCACCCGAGGTTTATAAAGACATAAAAATGGGTTCAGCATCCTGTGTGGAAGGAGCGAATTATTTGCTTAAAAAAAAAAAAAAAATTGTAAACAATGAATCGGGATACTTATAAAACCGCGATATGTACAGAATCGTGATACAAATCGAATCAGGTGACCCCGGTGATCCTCATCCCTCCCGAATGCGTAAACAATAATCATTTTCAATTTATTATAAATATCAATGAGCTCAGTTTACATTTTATATTTCTATGTGACAGTTTTATCCATTTCTAGTTACAGAAACCCGAAGTTCTTGTTATAGTCGGCGCTGATGTTATAGAGAATTAATCAACACCTTCTGACCAATCAGAGTCGAGAATGCAGTATGACACGATTAATCAGCACTTCTGATCCTTCTGTGAATAAACGTTACAGTTGCCATGACATCACAAATTTAAATAAAAAGAATTTGGTTGAACAATGCTTCAATAATTTCCCTAAATGTGACATTAAAACAAATGACTATGTTGTATGTTGATGTCTTTCAGACTTAAGAGAAATACAAAATTACACAGGAAATGAGCAAATTATATATTTCTCAATAAATGCATACATGTACATATATACACAAAAAAATGTAACCGTCAACACATTTGTGTTTGTTGACACGACAAGTCGCCCGTTTGCAGGATTTGATGTGAAGTACGAAGGTTTCGGCAGTGAAAGTGCCGGTGATCTGTCGTGTCGTGTCGTTTTCACGCAGCCTGTCATTAACTCGACTTTCAAACAAAACACTCGGCGCTAAACAGTAATTAGATGTTTGAATAAACTGAGAGGTTTACAACACTGAAGCCTGAAATTAAGAACCGACGCCGTATATGATGCTGAGAAAAGAAAAAACTAAGTACCAGGAACTTGTATTTTTTTTTCCAGGTGTCTTAAACATACAGAAGTGGAGACGTATTTTTCTGGAACATACCATCAGACGCTTGGAGTGTCCTAAAGTAATGAGATTATTGGCAGATCATGTGCTAACTCGAAACTGCAGCTATTTACATTGTACAAGTTAAGTTTAAGGACTAAAGCGCACTGAGTCATGCTGTAACGAGAAAATAATCAAGTGTAGTGTTAGTGTGAAGACTGGAAGTTACTGTTACTACTCTAAAGAGAACTTTCCTATAACAGCAGGTTTATATCTCATTATGCTCATTTTTATTTATACTTTTTATTTTACGTTTTAAGCAGCCATGATCTTTTTTGATCAACAGATTTCCAGGAAAAGCGATCTCCTGGGTCACATCACTGTCGAGGAAGCAGCCGTTATGACCCTGCAGTCCTCCTCTGGATATATATTTAACCCCTGTTGCATATAATTCTGCAGATGTTTATGTGGAGTTTCTTTCTTGTTCATACACAAACTGTTTAGAAAACTTGCATGGTTTACTTAGAATCTGCTCAAACCATTAACCGTCTAGATTATCTGCTCTAGCTATCATTAGATAAACACTCACAAATTTATTCCTTATATGAAGAAAAAATACTTTACGATTCTACTGAGAAATTTATTGATTTTCATTGTGAACAAAAAACTGCAACTTTTTGCAATCAAATAACTGCACAGGTCCATATTGTAATGTTGATTATAATGTTGATTTAGTTATTTTCCTTGTAATTGTACTGAGAACTGGAGACTCCTTCCACAAATGGTAACAAAACATAGCTTTACAGAAAATGTCACTAACTAACTTTTTTTTTTTTTTTTTACCAATCTGTTTAGTATTAGTGTTAAATAATGTGAAGCAGCCACGCAAACAAAGTCCCAAAGCAAGCTCATAGTTTAGAGACTCAAATGAGGGCGTTAATATAAAACTGTCAGATATTCTGTTTTGGAAAATGAATCAACAATTTCTGACCAATCAGAATCCAGAATTAGACGGCTTGGTGATATAACATCAAAACAACTCATATGAAGATGGATTTATCTTGACCAAGTTTAGTTTACTTTAGGAACAATCGAGAATTATAAAAATAATAATAATAATAATAAATTAAGCACAGATTTTAATTTAAAGATGTATTCACGTTCCCTAATCACATTTTCTTGCAAACTAATCACAACACCGACAGAAACTTGCATGATTTTCGGAATAAAATTTTTAAAAAAAAATGGAAGTTTTGCAGAAGATTTATGCAAATTAATGTATAAATACCAGAAATTTGTATTTTTTCCCGCCATTATCACTTCAGGGTTCACACATTTGTGTTCACACATTAATATTTGTGGAAATCCTGCGATTCCTCGCCATCTTTGAAACGGCTGTCCTGCGAACTCGACTTTACCTCCTCCACATTTTATGTCTCTTCTTTAACTGCAAAATCTCTTATCGTTTGCTCGCACCGCTTTCATTTCATCTCTCTGTTAATCATGTTTCTATCTTAAATATTATAAAGATCCGTGCTCACTCTGAGTACGCCTTTTTAAAAAAGTTCATGAAAAATTATTAATATCGTAATATTAGAAAATCATTATTTTCGAATATTACGCTATCAAACATATAACGTTGATAAAATCATTTACGACTCTTTATAAAGACCATGCACACAAAAACAGCAAACCTAAATAGTTTGTACCTTAAAATAAAACATGTCAAAGTGGGATTATTTGTTGGATATCGACTGGGTTATTGATATCACGATATTGTTCCAAGCCTTACAGAACACAAATACTAGTAGCCTACAAACAACAACAACAACAACAAACAACCAACAGAATTATTTACAAAAAGCAAAACAGCCACATGAGAAGATGTGACGCAAAACATCGCAGCTGCAACTCAAACACACAAAATCAACATTTATTTCAAATGAGGTTTTTAAAAATAATAATAATAATAATAATCTGATTTATTTTCCTGTTAAAGATCAGAATCCTGATTTTTTTTATTTAAGGAAATAAAGGCTAGGCAGCTTAATAAAATAATGCGGTTGCCATGGTTACTTCGTTTTTTTTTTTTTTTTTTTAAAGCTCGGTTTTAATAGCAGGAGGGAAATAAAGTTTCACGCTTTTCTCCTCGCCGGAGTGGAACTAACGGTCCCCCAACTCGCACAATACGTTTGTTTGTTTGTCCGTTAATCGCTCGCGGCCATGTTTAAAAAAGAAGCGCAGAATAAACAAACACAAACATAAAAGAGATTTTTTTTGGATTCGCGTCACTTGGCAACAATGTTTCGTGTCGGCTCGCGCACAGCTCGCGCTCTTTCCGAACTCCATTATCCTTCACTTTCGCGTCTTTTCTTCCCCCCAGCGTCCCTCCATCCGCCGCCGCTCTGCCCCCAAACCATCAGGGGGGAAAAACCGCACAAAACTCGGAGCAATAAAAAGTCCAAACTTTACCATTTTACTTTTCCAGGCGAATTTCATGGTGTCGTTTCCTCACATCGTCCGTCTGCAGCATCGGTGCGTCGCCACCCCGCGAAATGCGGTGGAAGAAAAAGCGGAGAAATGTGTTCGTTAAATCCCTTCTCTTACTCTCACTCTCACACACTCTCTCACACACACACACACACACACGCTCAGTCCCGTCCCAGTCCCTCTGCCCACTTCCTATTCATCCCATTGTACCAAAAAAACACCCCTTCAGTACCGCCAACCGCCACCAGGGGGCTAATCTTGCTAATCAAATTTCCTTGAAAATCTGGCAAGCTTTAAATTAAACAAAGATATATTAAAAGAAAAATATTTATTACAATTGTTGTCTCAGTTTTACAAAAACACACAGAATTGTGAAAAAAAAGTGAATTTTGGATGTGGTCAAAAAAATACCCATAAATGCCTATCTTTATAGTTTATACCCCAAATATGCTCTAAACACTTGAATTAAATTTCGACCTTAGCTTAATACACTAGCCTGAACAAAACAAAAGAAAGAAAGTAAAGGTAATCTGTATACTGTACATTACTGCTGTGTCTCCCGCAGTGCAACAATGTACTAAAATACAGATGTTACCCCTCTATACTGTACTGTAATTTATTAATTCATTCATTTTCTATACCGCTTAATCCTGTGTTCAGGGTCGCGGGGGACCTGGAGCCTATCCCAGGAGGCTTCGGGCACTAGGCGGGGTACACCCTGGACAGGGTGCCAATCCATCGCAGGGCACACACACATACTCACAATCACACACTACAGGCAATTTAGGAACGCCAATTAGCCTAACCTGCATATCTTTGGACTGTGGGAGGAAACCGGAGTACCCGGAGGAAACCCACCAAGCACGGGGAGAACATGCAAACTCCATGCACACAGAGACGGGAATCGAACCCAGACCCTGGAGGTGTAAGGCGACAGTGCTAACCACTACACCACCACTGTAATTTATGCAAGCGCTTTTTCTTTGGTATCAGTACTGTAGAGTAAATACAGTAATAATTCTTCATCCTAAGCCGCATTTTCCTCTACGGTCACTCTGTGTTCTCTCTACAGCACAAAAAAAAAATACATTACTATATTTTATATGGAAATTTAGCTTAATTTACTTTAACATGTATGACACAAAATGAGTAAATTATTGGTCTTAATAGTTTAGCATTAAAACACATAAAAAATGCCACAAGAAAACTCGTAAAAAATTGCTGAGAATATTTCGGGCGTTTCCACAAACAATTATTAGTTACATTAAAAAATCTGCGAACAACCCGAGGCCGCGAACAGAGTGAAGGGACTCTTGTTGCTCTGTCATTCCGGACTCTCAGTTCAGGTATCTTACACGCCTTCACCTCGGACTGCTGTGGATCTGTTTACTCCAACGACACGTGTTTTATCTCATATCTCATGTTTTATCGCTTCATATTACTGCTTGTTATTATTTCCACAGTTTCAGAACATATGAGACAAACTGTTTATAAACTTCCTGGAGGAGGCATAAGCGTACAGTATAATGATCTGTCCATCAATCTTTGAAGATTCAGTTTTCTTAATCTACTTTCCTTTTCTTGGAGTAAGTGAAGCTTTATCGCTCTTTCATTTCTGTTTCCTCTGTCTGTACACAGTAAACAATCATGTCGTGTGGCTCTGTTGAGTGATGCTTATAGCCACACCCACCTCCAGGATAAAAAAATGCTAGATTACTGGTATATTAATCCTGGTATATTAATCCTGGTATATTAATCCTGGTATATTAATCCACTACATGGCACAACACAGTAGTACATCACGGTTGTGGTTTTAAGCTTCTTTTCTTTGGAACATTAGTCCGTTTTCCTTTTTGGTTAATGCTTTCCGACATCACTGACAACGGTGCAGAAGGAGGCGATACTCATCATCCTCTTCATGTTTGATCAACAATGTTTGTTTGATGTTCTAGCCAACTGTATGCAAATAATTGTATACGCAGTATAACTTGTTTAAGAAGATAAGACGTGTTACTTGTGTATTTTATGCTGTTGGAGCGGCCATGTTGATTTGATGTCACTTGGTAAACGCTGGTGAGTTATCGAGATATTCCTAACTTTCACGAAGGAAGTCCAAGTTTCTTAGACAAAGTTAACAAAAAAGTCAACAAAGTTTTTTTTTTTTTTAACGAAGTTAATATTCTACTATTAGCGTCTCAGCTGTACACTCATGCTAACACTATCATCAACGTCACTGCGCATGTAGCAAGTTCGCTGACATTGGGTTAATGATTGTATTACTGCATGGAAATAATTTACGCTAAATCAAAAAATGTATAAAGAATTCAGCAGCGATGTCACATAGTCAAGCACGTGATAATCGGATTAAACTCTGCCCTCACGGACGCAGAAACATCTGTCACTCTGCAAAATTGGGAAGTGCATGTGGAAAAGCTTTATTCATAAGCTTAATCACTTGTAAGTGTGTGTGTGTGTGTGTGTGTGTTGTAAGATGATGTAAGCATCAGACTTAAGAAACACAATGTAAGGAAGACTGACGAGATCTTATTGTTTCAGCAGGGAAACATACCAAGCCAGACGTGATGTCGCGCACACACACACACACACACACACACACACACACACACACACACACTTGAATATGTCTTGACTCTACCTTACATAACCTGCGTCATACCAATCAAGTGTCGCATGCCCTGCAGAGCACACACACGGCCTTGACGTCCGGGTGTTTCGTGTGTGTCTGTGTGTGTGTGTGAGCAAGTGATCAACAAGAGGCAGTTTGGGGGCAGAAAGGTCATGTTAGGGTTGGGGAGGCCCTGGGGAAACCCATGCTCTTGTTCTCAGACCCTCAGAAGGAGAACACACACACACACACACACACACACACACACACACACACACACACACACACACACACACAGGGGAGTGCTGGGAAAGGTCGGCACTGCTTAGACCCCCTCCAGGGACAGCTGCTCCCTCTCAGAGGGGAGTGATGTCATCGCCATGTACAAAACAACAAGGCCAGGAGAAATGTCAGGCACAAGGACTATGAAACACACACACACACACACACACACACACATAGGTATGTCGTAATATTCGTTTAAAATTGGTAAATAATAAGACTGGTCTCAGAACAGAACTGGTTTCAGTACCTAATCTCCGGTTCCTGTGCGGCCTGTTCTCCCACCCGAAAATGCGAACCTGAGTGGAGTTATCCCGTCGCTAAAGCAACAAAAAAGTGTTTACATTATTAAAAAATAGTAAAGAAGACAACAGTAGGAAGTTTAACCCGCTAATAAGTTCATGCTAACAAGTAGCGTGTCTAGCATGTACAGACGGTACAATAAAGCTGTTGAAAATAGATTTTTAACATTGTAGGTTTAACAAAACCTACTGAACTAGCCTAGAACACTTACGTTAGCCTACAGTCAGGCAAAATCAATTAACACGGGATCTAAAAGAAAAAGAAAAAAAGATAAAAAGCATGCTTTATAATAAAGTGTCGCTGCTCTCGCTCGTACGCTATAAACCCGGGGCAGTGGATGAACGTTTCTGTATATGCAGACCTTGCAGCCATCGCGTTTCAATAATATTAACTGCGTTAAACATGTGGACAGTCTGAACTTTAACGGCCGTGCATGTTTCCTTGTATATGTGTGGAATAAAACAAACAACTATATTTCATCAGAAAAAAAGTATAACCTCCTGATATTTTAATTCTACTCGTTAATCAGAAAAGCAGCATCGGCGTCCGTAATACTTGTAGAACCGTCACTCGTGTCCGATCCGGGCCGCGGTTCTCCATTTAGTGATGTCTGGTACAGTAGAACGTATTGTATCGTTTTGTTCGTTTCACTGACTGGGAGCTGTGTCTCACTGCTGCCACCTAGCAAGCATCACAAGTACTACCTCATAATCGCTAGGTTACAGTTGAACCAAGTGATATCTGGTGGGCGTGGCCTGTAAAGTGAAGATTATCAATGGACTAGCGATGTTTGCATGTAGCTACTTAAACATGAACAAAAGCAGACAAATCCAGGATTACATTAGAGTCTTTAACAATCTGTTCATGCTGTGTGTACAAAGAAACCACATTAACTACTTCTGCTACTTATAATAATAATAATAATAATAATAATAATAATTATTATTATTATTATTATTATAATAATTATAATAACTTCTGTTTACAGCTTATTCCTAGAGTTTCTGGAAAAGTGCTTATTGTGTATGTGTGTGTGTGTGTGTGTGTGTGTGTGTGTGTGTGTGTGTGTATTCCTGTAGCCTGACCTCATCCTGACTAATGCTCTCCGGTTGGTAATCTCATACATTCCAACATATACAGAGGTGACTGTGAAAACACACACACACACACACACACACACACACGCTTTTTGTATATGAAAACGTTTCCGCACCCTGTCAGCTCATGTTATTCAGTCATTGTAAAGATCAGCACAAAAAGAGCATCACACACACACACACACACACTCACACACACACACGTACACACAATGTCAAAAACAGAGCAGTGGGGACGCGGCGCCCCGTAGCCAGGCTGAGAGAGGGCCTGCTGCTGTTATTGCTCTTCACCAGAAGGAAACACACACATTCCAGGAAATCTGCCACTTCCTGCCTGCAGCCTCCTGACTCCAGCGAGTCGCAATCGGAGCAGCAGCTGCACTGGGACGGCCGCTCGTGACTTCGGGGACGTCAGGAAGAACACAAAGTCACAAAGCAATGAGTTTAACGTGACACCAGGACAGAACGTCCGACTGAATTCATGCTGACTTAAAAGAAAAAAAGAAGAAAGAAAAAAAACATCAAGAAGACAGCAGAAGGGGAAGTTGACATTTTTGGGGTTCGAGGCTGCAGGTGCTGTGGATACGACCTCGGAAATCAGCCCTATAGGAAGATATGAATAGACATGGAGACGGTGCGAGGACAGTGACAGGGTTTACGGTCCAGGAAACTGGGCTCCCGGTAATAATGCAACAGGATGCAGAACCTAAACATCATCGTGTGTCCTGTAGGTTTTATAGTGAAGTAAACCCGAAAACTAGACCAATAGCAACGCGGTAAACTGATGATTAAAAAAAAAAAATAATAATTTTATATATATATATATATATATATATATATATATATATTTTTTTTTTTTAAATCATCAGTTTTTTTTTATGTAAGTGCATCTTACTATAACAACCTTTACAGGAAATTAATTAATTAGTTAAAAATTATTGTAAAAAATAAAAGTAAGATATACTGTGTAACAAATAAAGAATTGAACATTTTTTAAAAAAGTTTATCAAAACCTATTTAATGTTTTTTTTTTCTGTTAATTGTTTTCCATTTTGTTATTCAAACATCATTAAATAAATTAATAAACTTATTTTAAAAAAATACGGCGTAACAAAGAATGTAGGGAGAAAAAAAAACATATCAAGGAACAAATTAGCTAAATTTATAACATTACACCAGAGTGCTGCTAAATTCTGATTGTTGATTCGTTCATTCATCTTCTATACCACTTTCCTCTCACTTTGGTCCTTTGCTTTGTGCACTGGTGCACTTGAGTCCTGACCTCAGCCTTTGGGACGGATTAGGGCGGAGACTGAGTAGACGAGCCACGCCTTCTCGTTCAACATCAGTGTCTGACGTCACAAAGACGCGTCTGGAAGAACGGTTAAAAATTCCCATAAACACAAACACACTCCTAAACCCTGTGTGAAGCCTCCACAGAAGAGATGAAGCTGTTATAGCTGCAAAAGGGGCGGGGCCAACATCATACAGTATTAGAGGCTATGGATTAACCGTTGGATGCTACTCGAGTTCGTATGTGTGTGAAGGCGGGCGAGCGAATACTTTTAGCAATGTAGTGTATTTCCACATGGTAAGGGATAAGTGCATTGGTGTAGCAGAGGATTATTTAGAGAAATAAAGGGAGTTTTTACACTCAGGGTTCTGCTATTCTGCACAGTTATCAAAAGTCCCGCTTTTGCATGAGGAAGAAGTGGATAAATGCTTCCTAAATGAACCCAATGCTGTTCAGTATGTTTGCAAAGATGCATATTTAGATTGATTTATTGCACTTCATTCCCAAACCCTAACTTCCTCATCTGCATTGAACAGCATGGAATGTTTTTGCTGCCTCGTATTTAGAGTGTACGGAAATCTCTGGTCTCCATAACCACGTAGCAGATCGGACCGAAGCGGAAAGTAGAAACGAAAGTGTGCTGCGGTTTAGTGACGGAGGAGATGCATCTTCCCCTTTGGAGTCTGGAAAGGAAACTATGAAAATGTCTGTCTGATCAGAAAAAAAGAAAGAGAGAGAAAGAGAGAGAGAGAGAGGTGCAATGGAAACTCTGTCATTGTGAAATCTTGTGGTTAGAAAAGCCCAAGTAAGCATCAGCTGACTGTTTCATACACACACACTTGTACACATAGACACGTATACACACATGCACACACTTCCCATAAACCTCCAATCATCGTTTTTCACCAGTGACGAGAAATGTGCCTGCGCGCGTAGGAGTAGTGTGTGTGTGTGTGTGTGTGTGTGTGTGTGTTTATATGTTTGTGTGTGTCCACTAGAGGGCAGAACGATACACACTCACTAGCCAAAGTGGAAACCGAGCCAAAAGAAAGAAAAGTTGTACACTTCAAGTTAACAGCTGGACTGGCAGCACAAACAAACAAATAAATAAATCTCTACATCACTGTATATCTTACTAAGTGATGCCACATCGTGTCGTCTGTAGGGTTACAGAATAATACCTACTGTAAGCACTAGAAGCCGTTAAAATTAAGAATTTATTTATAATAGACACTACAACTAAAAAAAAGAAAGAAAAACGTTACATTTTGGGTTCTTCGGCCGATGTTCTAAAGGGTTCTACAGGGAAATGCTTTGTTGTAGGGTTCTACAAAGGACATTTTAAAGTGTCCACTAAGAAATAACTTATTATAGATAGATACTGTAGATAGATAGTTTAATGACATCGCACAGGGTGCAACAAAATGAAGTGTCCCTCATTATGGTGTAAAAACTGAATTAAAGGAGTAAAAGAATGAAGCTAACAAGTACAATGTCAACTTTCCATCTCAAACATGTGGATGTGGCTCTTAATACTGTGTGCCACACACACACACACACACACACACACACACACAGAGAAACTGTGCTGATCAGACAGTTTAATCTCTTATCTAGTGAATGGAGTTGGACCTTCTCCATGTTAGCTGAGATTTTGGGAATCAGGCAGAGAGAAAGAGCGACGGAGAGAGAGAGAGAGAGAGAGAGAGAGAGAATATATAGAGAATTATATAAAGAATTCAAAGAGAGGACTAGATGGAAAAACAAGCGCATTTGCAAGACACTGAACGGCCTCGTACAGCCCTCCGCACCACTTGCACACAGTTTACACCCCCCCCCCCCCCCCCCCCCGGGCAGTCCGATCATGACTATGTTGTAGAGAGGAAACTTTCTACCTTGATGGTGTCCAGGCACTAGTGAAACACTGGGATAAGTGCGTTAGTGTAGCCGGGGATAATAAAGGGATACATAAAGGGTGTGTTTACGCTCAGGACGGTGTTCTGTTATTCTGTACAATCAAAAGTCTGTTTACTGTTTACTAACCACTTACCTCTCTGCACATGAGCTAAAAGTTTTTGCATGGCTTATTATATACAGGCTGTGGTGTCAAAAGTATTCACATTCATTACTTGAGTAGAAGTATAGATACTAGGGTTCAAAAATACTTCTTTAGAAGTTGAAGTATCAACCCAAGCTTTTTACTTAAGTAAAAGTGTAAAAGTACTGGTTTCAAAACTACTTAAAGTATAAAAGTAAAAGTACCGTGAGGGGCGACAAAAGCATTAAGGTCTCGCTTTCTGATCATGCGACGGGGGGGGGTGGGGGGGGGATGGTGGGATTGCGTTGTGCGCGTTCTTATCATGCGACCGGGGGGGGAGAGGGGTAGTTGCGCGTTCTGATCATAAAAATAGAGTAACGAGGCTATTTTTAAAATGTAAGGAGTAGAAAGTACAGATAATTGTGTGAAAATGTAAGGAGTAGAAGTAAAAAGTCTGCTGAAAAATAACTACTCCAGTAAAGTATAGATACCCAAAATCTCTACTTAAGTAAGGTAACGAAGTATTTGTACTTCGTTACTTGACACCTCTGTATACAGGATTACATAACTTACAAAAAATATTTCTTCTCTAAAGTCAACTTTAATTTCAACAAATTGCTAAAAATAGTTAACACACCTAGCTAGTTAAAGTTAGCAAATTAGCCTATTAAATTATCAAGTTGCATTTTACAAATAAGCCTATTAAACTAGAATCTATTTTAAACGATCTATTTTAAATAAGCTGCTTTATTTTTACAATCGGTGTATTAGCTAGTTTCTGTAAATAAGCTAGCCGCTTCCTTCTTGCAAATCGGCTAGTTAGATTAGCTACAGTAGGAAGCTACGTTTTGAAGAGTGGCTAGTTAAACTTTTTTTTTTTTTTTAAGTCGCTAGTTTTATTATACTTTGTAAATGGATTACATAAATTATCCAGCTAGTCATGTTTTATTTTCATTGCTAATGTGCCTTGACATTTGTTCCAAAAAGGTTTAGGTTTCTAGAAAACTAAATTCTCCTTGCATTTACTGTATAGGGTAATATTTTCCTTATAACGTTTCCATGTGACATCCTTATGATATTTCTTAGTGAACTAGAAAGTCACATAGGAATATGATAGTGTTTGTTTATTTATTTTTTATTTGTGAGTATTTAAATTTGAAATCCTGTTTTAAAAAAAAATTTTTTTTTATTACTTTTACCCAGGCTGATCTGTTCCTTTTGACACTCCAATGCACTTTCACTGTACTTTGTCCACCTTTGTCAGGGACACACCTGAGCAGCAGGTCGTCTATAAACACCTCTGCTTTAAAGACATGGACACGTTCGGCGGATGTGTTTGGCACAGAGTCCTCTGTCCTCCTTAAAGCTTTGTTATGAGGAAAGAAATTGAGGAAGCTTAAGTAAAGAAATGAAATAAAAAAAAAAGCCCACAAACTGTTTTTATTATTAAATCATTTTAAAAAGCTGAAATGAAACTGCACCGTGCTGCAGCGCTGCAGAATACTTCCTCATTCCTCATACTTCAGGAATATTTATACATACGCCATCCATCCTGTATTAACTCCTTACATAATTAAAGCCTTGCAAAGATATTAAACTAGACATGAAATAAAGCAACAAAAAAAAATTTGTATGCGAGAGCAAATGCTGCGAAATAAATCGTGCATGCAAAATTTTATATGAAAATGAAAAAAAAATGTTTGCTGTTCCATCAAACAATTAGAATTGCACTAAAGCTATTGTTTTACTGACGAGATTTTATTTTGTGCATAGTGGACGCTAGATGTACAGTAAATGGGTTTTAAAAAATGTTGGTAATAGTTGATATGGTTTTCTATAAGGAGATGTTTAATTAACATTTATGGAAGGAGTCTCCAGTGTTAGCGGTTTGAAACATGTATAGCATTAGTACTGTAGTTGCTCTCATCAGTCCTGTGTCAGGCCAACAGTAAAGCATCCTGAGACCAGTCATGTGTGAGGTCGCTTCTCAGCCAAGGGAGAGGGTTCACTCACAACTTTGACTAAGAACACAACCGTGAATAAAGAACAGTACAAAATCTAAAAACACAGAAGCAGCAGACTGGCGTAGTTTTGAGGTCCAAGGTGCTACATACAGTACATACAACGTAAGTTTCCAAACCTAAGACAAAAACCTAATTAGCTGATTAGCTAAGACAACAAATGATCACCATAAATTAACAAAACGATCTCAGAACTATAACTATTGTTATAACTATTGTAAATCTAAAGTATATACTGTATGTTCTTATTGTTATGTGTTGGCTAAATTTTAGTAAGAATATGTACTAGACATGAATTTTGCAATTTATCCTGGCAACGCTCGTTCCAAAGCATATGAATGAACGACCAAAACAGTGAATCAAAAACTCATCAGTGACTCAGAGAGCGAGAGAATAAAAAGGCAGCACTTTTCAAAGAAAAAAAAACTTCTTCTTTCTTTTTGCGGAAAAACAGGAAGAACTGCAGATGCGGAAAATGCTTCATCTGCAACTCCTAAATTCAGATTAAATTCAGAGTCGGAGCACGCGCTCACGGCCGTGGAGTTGACTCCTGACCTGCAGGGCTGGCTGGATTGCTCCACGTTGCTCTTTATTAGAGTTCACTGACCTCCTATAAAGGCTTGTTAGCATACAGAGGAGCATGAAGAACAGCCTGCTGTGCTGGAGCCGAGATACAGGAAAGGCATAACCGACGTTTATTGCGATCCATGCCTTCGTTAAGGACTGGACTTTGAACCGATGGCATCGTGCGTGTCATGAGAAAGAGAGAGAGAAAGAGAGAGAGAGAGAAAAAAAACAGGGCCATTAAGCAGCACGGAGGCGCAATCACGCTTTTATGAGCCAGCAGGCTAGGCTGCGTGACTCGGGTGTGGAGGAGGACGAAGGACAGGAGGTGGCGGAGGAGTGTGTGATGAACATGTCAAGAGTACGAGCCATGATTTAATGGTTGCGGTTTGGGCGAAAAGAAGAGAAAGGAAGGGCAGAGCGGTGATAAATGAGATTTATGTGGACGAGGTTAGAGCCCGGAGTCTCCCACCTACTCACGCTGATAAGCATGAACCTGAGAGCCGATAAACATGCAGTGTGTGTGTTAAGCATGTTTTAAGCACTCGGTGAGAACCAAATGTCCTCGCAATGATAGGATGGAGTCTAAAGTCCTCAAAAATCACCTGGTACTGATCACAGTGTTAAAAAATTAAATGGTTTCCAAAAAGCAACTGACCTAGCTGCATGTTTGGTTCGGTTTACAGCAGAGATTCTATCCCATAGTGCTGCTGGATTCTGGATTCTGATTGGTCAGGAGATTGGTTTAACCGTGATCTACACTATAGCAGGTCATTCACGGGGACCTTCACAGGAGATGATGCATTTTTAGCAGACGTGTTTATTCTGTATAGGACTTAGATGGTTTCTGTTCATTTATCATGTTAATCTGTTTTGTCTCAGCTAGCCAGCTAATTAGGTTTCTTAGTTAGTTAGCTAGTTAGTTTTTTGTTAACTGTATGTAGCACCCTGGTCCTGGAGGAACATGGTTTTGTTTCATCGTGAACTGAACTGTACTGTATATGGTTGAAACGACAATAAAACCCTACTTGACTACTTGACTTGAGAAGTGTGTGTATGTGAATAACGGATATGGATACATGTACAGTATGGAAGGAGTCTCCAGTGTCAGTGTTTTGTAACAGCTTCGTCAAGGCTGTAACTTAGCAGCTAAGTTTTCTTTGGAAAGTAGAGATTAGTGCACTTCAGTGCCTTGTGTTCTGTTTTCTGTGTGTGTGTGTGTGTGTGTGTGTGTGTGTGTGTGTGTGTGTGTACTCTCTCTTTGCTGGAAGAACAATAGCTGGAAGGAGAGCACAGTGTGAGGAAGAGCACAGCCTCGGGTCGCAGATAAGGAAGAATCAGGAATAGTTTCTCTCTCACTCTTTCTCTCCACTCTACTCATCATCAGCACTCCAGCATTGCATCATGGGTGTCTCAGATATCTACATAAATCCCACACTGGAGACAAATCACTTTATAACATCGCTGAAAGTTTAAATAGATTGTGATCTGTTCACAGTTTGAATCAGAGGATATACGTCACGGGTTAGAATACTCAGCTTGATAAAAAAATTTAAAAAAATGGTCAGAATCAAACCACATGGAATCAATTATCGCATTGTTGTGAACTTAAACACGTCTCAGTATCTGTCCAAGCCTTATTAACTTCCCTACACACACACACACACACGCATAGTCGTGCACTTTCTCTTGCTGCATCATCAGATCCATTTGTTCCTGACACAGAAATCACACTCTGGTGCAATAGCACTTTTTTCTGCTTTATCTATAAACCAGAAATCACGCTGCTGATTCGTCTGAAGTGAGTCAGCATCAGCCTGAGCACATTAAAAAAACACACGCTTTAACTCACGCACGCCATTGTGTTTCTATTCCACGGAACTCTCAGAACACTCAGTGATGTGCTGTTAGAGAAAAAAAATCAACAACCACGGACCTGCTGCCATGAAGCAGCGTCGCAACAAGTTAGAGAGACTTAAAGCAAAGTCTGACACTGGAGACTCCTTCCATAAACAGTGAACAAATATCTCCTTAGAGAAACCGTCGATGAATCTGATTGGTCAGAACCTGCACATGACTTTTCCCCGTCGGAAAAGAACGCTAGGTTTTTATGTACAGTAATGCGCTTGTTAAACATAAGGATTTGTTATCGTTGCTATAGCAACAGCGCGTTCACAGAGACATGGAGTGTGGCATTGTGGCTATTGTTGTTGTGGTTTGGTTCGAGTCCCCAGTGTCAGGCCTCATCGCAACAGGCCGAGGTTACACCGTTATTCACTTTTTACACCATATGCCTAAAAGTATGTGCACCCCTGACTATTAATTCAATTCAACTGAATCACGCAAAGCAGCTTTTCAGAATCCAAAGCAAATTATGAAAATGTGTATGAATCTACAAAGCGATCAGCCTGCACGATTACACTAATACGTGCTTCTACTTCAAACAGATCGTTAGAGTTCCCCTAAACCGGAGCTAAGAAGCTCAAACCCTTATCCAGCATGACGACGCTGTGAGATCCACAAAGCCAGCTTCATGAAGACACGGTGTGTTAAGGACACATTGGAGCGGAAGAACTCAAATTTTCTTGCACAAACAGAGAGTTTCTGGACTCAACTGGTCAACCCCACTGAACCAGCACCTTTGAGATGGACCTGGAACTGGAGCGTCCACAACATCCCGACATTAGGGACCGCCTCACCAGGAACACAAATCCACACAACTACTGTTCACTCCAATGTCTAGTGTAAAGCCTTCAGGATTATAACATTAAAGGGGAATTAATCTGGTGTACATACTGTACGTAACCAAAACATGATGATGTCGCCTCTTTAAAATGACAAGAAGGTCAAAAATTAAAACAATTCTTTCTAGCATGTGCTCACGTTTTCAACACTCGGCTGAACTTTAACTCAGACAACACACACTCCTGACTGCAAAGAGTTCTGATAACGCAAACAACACAAAACCATTCCAATGGAATTTTTAAATGCCACAGAAAATCACGGTATGTGTGTGTGTATGTGTGTGTGTGTGTCGGCCAATTTTTTCATGTAGATGACGGAACATGAAGAAATAAGTACATTTGTACAACATGAGACTATTGACTACATTATATTTATCTATCTATCTACACATCTATCCATCTATCTATCTATCTATCTATCTATCTACACATCTATCTATCTATCTATCTATCTATCTACACATCTATCTATCTATCTATCTATCTACTGTATCTGTCTGTCTGTCAATCAATCTATTTACAATCTATGTTTGTTTAATTTTTACTGAATACGAATTACTTTTGGTCACTTTAAACTGATTTACCTTGATGGAAAAATGTGCATAATTGGGTCTAGGAGTTAACACCAGTTAACACACACACACACACACACACACACCATCATCGTGCCATCTATAGACAACAATTTCTTAAGAAACAGGTTAACTGAAATCCCACCACACACACACACACACACACACACTCACCAGATGTGTACCCAGATGTTCGTTTTTTTATCGACACATGTTTACACACTTGATGATTTTCTTAGACTCTCAGCCATAATAAATGTCATGATGAAAAGGTAGGTGATAACTACACACAGACACACACACACACACACACACACGCGTGCAAACGGCTAGCTCGATGTAGACAGATGGACAGGGAGAACTGACCCAGTGTCGAGGGCTGCTGTCTGGCGATCGTGGCTGGTATCTCTGCAGTGCCACTCCTCCGTCAGCGTCCAGCTCCAGGCAGAGGGGCAGCGGGGGCCACGGGAGCAGAGACGCCAGGGGGTACTGAGAGATCATGATGCCCCTCCTGCCCCTTCTGCTTTCCACTCCACCACTCAGTGTGTGCTAAGAAGAACAACACAACGTGCAGCCATGATCCTGTCTAGATGATGAGGATGATGAAGCAGATGATGAAGGCCCAGGTTGCCGTAGATTTTTCCAGCTGCAGTTTGACCCTGTGCCAGTGTTTTCCCGGCTGTCTCGTGTAGCTGTGCCTCACTGTGAACTCCACTCCACTCCACACAGACACACACACTCACACACCCTTTCTCTCTATCTCACTCTCACTCATGTAAGAGAAGCTTGGCTCTCCCTCAACTCTGACCACATGAGTGATTAAACCCTATTGTGTCTCAGACTCCACCTCTGCTTAGAAGCGGAGGAGGGACTTAAAAAAGTCTGCCTTCTCACTAATTACAGAGAGGACAGGATAAACGAAAAGAGAGACAGAGAGAGTCAGAGAGAGAGAGAGAGAGAGAGAGAGTGTGTGCAAAAGTGAAAATGAGAAACAGGACAAAGGGGAAGGCTGAGACTATTCATCCGAGAAAAAAATTACAGGATTAAGGCTTTAAACTAACAAGCAGCTCCAAAGCCGCTTCTTATCCAAGAGGAACCTGGGTGAAATAATGATCAAAATATGCATCTTAAAGCAGCAATCAGCAAAACTCTCAAAGCAGCAGTCAGCAAAATAACTTAAAGCAGCAATCACTTAATATCTTAAAGAAGCAATCAGCAAAACTCTTAAAGTAGCGATGATTAAATATCTTCAAGCAGCAATTAGCAAAGAGTCTTAAAGAAGCGATTACTTAATATCTTAAAGCAGCAATCACTTGATATCTTAAAGCAACAATCATCAAAATTTTTAAAGCAGCGATCACTAAATATCTTAAAGCAGCAATTACTAAATATCTTAAAGCAGCAATCAGTAAAACTCCTATGGTAGCGGTAACTAAATAACTTAAAGCAGTGATCACCAAATATCTTAAAGCAGCAATCAGCAAAACTCTCAAAGCAGTGATCACTAAATAACTTAAAGCAGCAATCAGCAAAATATTATAAAGCAGTAATAACTAAATATCTTAAAGGAACAATCATTATATATTTTAAAGCAGCAATTAGCAAAACTCTTAAAGCAGCAATCACTAAATAACTTAAAGCACTGATCTCTAAATAAATTAAATCAGAGATCACTAAATAACGTAAACCATGATCACAAAATATTGTAAAGCAGTGATCGCTAAATATTTTAAAACAGCAATAATTAAATATTTTAAAGCAGCAGTCACTTATTATCTTCAAAAAGCAATAAGCAAAACACTTACAGTATATCAATGATCAATAAATTTCTTAAAGCAGCGATCATTAATAACTTAAAGCAGTGATCACTAAATATTGTAAAGTAATGGTCACTTAATATCTTAAAGCAGCAATTAGCAAAACCCTCATATCACTAAATAATAAAGCAGTGATCACTAAATATCTTAAAGCAGCAATCAACAGAGAGCAAAATCATCTCTCATTTAACAAAAAGCTTGTTCTAGTTAGTCTGCTATCTTCAGCCGGTTATCTGTTTACAGCAGCCTGACATGCTGTATAACGTACTCGTGCACTATACAATGTACTACATAGTGCACAAAGACAAGGGAGCAGGGGGTTATATTAAACACAACAACACCCACCATGCACAGTCAGCCATATTACTCAGTAGCTGACAGGAATCACGGTGTTGTGTCAAACAATAATATACCAAGGCCAAGTAAAAGTGTGTGTGACAGCTACCAAACACACATCCATACACATGGATTGCTACACACTCAGATATTAATATTTAATCTGATACACAGTGTTCCACAAAGTGTAACAACACAAAGTGTAAACTCCGGAAAGAACAGGTCCATCAGCAGTAAGTAGAGCGATTTCAAAAGGTATCCGGTGGAAAATAAGTGTGAGCTAACCAAACACACACACACACACACACACACACACACACACACACACACATTAATTAATAAAGAAACATTTGTAAGGGATTTTAGTGAACAGTAACTCAAGCAAAATCAAAACAAAAATTCTACAGTGAAAAGTTGGGTTCTGTCGTATGTTAGTAAAGAATACAAAGACACAAATTGTAGGAAACTAAACATTATTATTTAATCAAAACTAAACAGACACTTTACTTTTTTAAAGTACCAATCAACAAAATTCTTAAAGCAGTGATCAATAAGCATCATATTTTAGTAATTGCCATACTGTACCTCCTACTGTAAATCACCAACCGTCAAACCTCTTAAAGCAGGGATACAATCAATCAATAAAGATCTGAAAGCAGAAGTTACCAACGATCCTAAAGCATCGATGATTTAAAGCAGCAATCAATAAATATTTTAAAGCAGCAATAAGTAAAACTCATGAACCAGCAACGAACCAGGCTTTTAAAGCAGAGGTAAGTGAACATTTCAAAGCAGATAACAATAAACATGTTAAAGCAAAGTTCAATAAAACACTTAAAGCAGCTATCAGTAAAGATCTAAAAGCAGTAATTAACATACAGGTCAATTGCTAAACCTGCTTGTTCTAAGGTTTAGATTTAATTGAATTTAGCAATGCTACATGAATCCATGAATACAGCAATTCAGCCACAACTTGCTTCTTGTCTGTGACACATTTGTAAGTGAAATGCTACGTTTGAGTGGGCGGGGCTTTGGCTTTATCCATGAGGTATTTAATTAGCTTCTGAAAAGTGGCCATTTAAAAGAAAAACAAACATGGAGTCTGATTTGGAGGTGGGGCTCCTTTAACTGAAATGAGATCACTTCCGTCTTCTGTGTTTTTCTCTCCCAAGAAAGTAGTTCTAACAATAGACTGGGTGAAGGCTATCACATGCTTCCTGTGAGACACACGACGCCTAATGACCAATTGTTTTTTCAAACTGTTGCTCACGAAGTGTCACAATGTAACTAGTGTAACGCATTCAGAGGAAAGTGCTATCGGCCCACTTCAACATACACAAGCTCAGAAACTGCTATGATTGGCTAGCACATCTGTGACTGACAGAATATCAGCAGTGCTCCTACAGGACCTTTCACAAGTTTGTATATATATATATATATATATATTATTTTTTTTAACAAAAAAGCGAAAAATTTACTATAGTTTTACTTAAGCACACACTATAATGCTAAATAACACAGTTTTGACTATATTGTAATAACATATTGATAACACAGTATAATTACTCTAAAATAGAACAGAACCTTTTCTAAATATATTTTCTGATTTTTTTTGTTTGTTTGTTTTGCTTTCTAGTTATTAAAAACAATAAATATTAGCAAAGCATTTTAGCAAAGTCTGTTAAATGCAAGAAGTTTAGACTGGAGGTAATGCTACACAGCACTAAGTAATGCTAACCTATCCAGGTTGGTCGAAGTAATGTCTGCTAACTAGCCTGATACTCATTCATTCATTTTCTATACCGCTTAATCCAGTGTTCAGGGTCGCGGGGGACCTGGAGCCTATCCCAGGAGACTTCGGGCACTAGGCGGGGTACACCCTGGACAGGGTGCCAATCCATCACAGGGCACACACACATACACACACTCACACACCCAATCACACACTACGGGCAATTTAGGAACGCCAATTAGCCTAACCTGCATATCTTTGGACTGTGGGAGGAAACCGGAGTACCCGGAGGAAACCCACCAAGCACGGGGAGAACATGCAAACTCCATGCACACAGAGACGGGAATCGAGCCTGGCCGGGGAATCGAACCCAGACCCTGGAGGTGCAAGGCGACAGTGCTAACCACTACACCACCGCGCCGCCGCCTGATACTTTATATCAATAATATACAGTAGCTGGACTTTTTATTGTAGTTGTTAATAAATTTTACTACCTATTGCATTTTCTTTCGTCTATTTAAATGGATGTGTTTAAAAAATCTCATAATTTAATTTACAATAATAATTTATTCATTTTAATGAAAGTTTCTACAAAAACCTAAATAGATCCCTCTTATTTGATGTGTGTCACTTGCTTGATTTGATAAATTCATGATGTATTTTATCTCGTTATAACAGCATAGCCTGGCAAAAATATAATATAGCCTTTGAAACACGCGTCTCTACAGTATGTTAGTTAGGTAAAATGGGGTGGTCTTTTATCTAAGAGTCCAACAAATGTGACTCAAAAGCTGTGACTTCACATCAGCGACTGAGTTTAAGTGAATTTAGGTCGCTGCTTCTGACTCTCTGAACCAGCGTGCTGACATCAGCATATCTGCAGAACAACACCAGTTATGTGAGCTGCTTATAAATTCCTCCTTTTCATGCTTAATCTGTCTAAAGGTCACCCGGCTGGCCAATCAGCGCACAAAAGCATGTGAATTCCAGGCTACAATCCAGGCCCTAAATGTAATATTCAACGTTTAACATCCAACTTTGAGACTAATTTAGGAGGATGAACTGTTATGTGAGCATAAATGCTTTTTCCGCATTGTTCCAGTTTTGTTTTGCTCAGTTTCTCAAGGTGATCTCCTGTAAGGCGGCACAGTGGTGTAGTGGTCAGCACGGTCACCTTGCACCTTCATGGTCGAGGGTTCGATTCTGAATTCAGGGTCTGTGTGCACGGAGTTTGCATGTTCTCCCTGTGCTTTGACTGGTACTCTGGTT
This sequence comes from Channallabes apus, assembly GCA_030522415.1. Taxonomy (NCBI): domain Eukaryota; kingdom Metazoa; phylum Chordata; class Actinopteri; order Siluriformes; family Clariidae; genus Channallabes; species Channallabes apus. Next base: position 13,999,580 of record CM060115.1, on the reverse strand, counting down.
TTCCTCCCAGTCTAAAGACATATAGGGTGCAGGTGCTCCCAAATTGCTCGTAGTGTGTGTGTGTGTGTGTGTGTGTGCCCTGAGATGGATTGGTACCTTGTCCACGGTGTACCCTGCCTTGTGCCCTAAGCCTCCTGGGATAGGCTCCAGACCCCTCTGTATGCAGGATAAAATGGTATAGACAATGAGTGAGTGAATGAATGAGTTCCTACAAAAAAGATTTTAATGCAAAATAAAATAAATCCAATTTGGCAGCTTTGAGAAAACCTACAGTAGCTTTCCAAAAGATATACTGCATTCTGCATATCCTGCGGATTCTATCTTACAGTAAAATATTTTCTGCATGTTCTCATGGAGTCACAACAATGTTAAATGTTAGAAGAAATGGAATAGTTATTTTTGTCTTATTTATATCAGTGTACATATTGTATTATTTAGCAAAATGCTATAACTCCACCTTCTAAAGTTTTGTCACAATTGATAAACTCAGTCTGCAGAAATTTAAATAAGCAAATTAGTATCAATCATTCGTCCCTTAAGTTTTATTTAATTTAAGCATAATTCATTTATTAATTCTTTTTTTTTTTAAAGTAAGTCAAATGCAGCAAACTGAATTAAATAAAAACTGTTTGTTTGTTTGTATGCATGTTATGTCCTTTTGACAGTGAGATTCACTTATCAGTGTTTGGTTAAGTGAATCATTTGATTATGTCAGATATTTGTTTATGTCTCATTTCATGAATCAATAAACGGACCAATGAATCTTTAGTTGGTGACATTTTTAAAAAATTGTTAAAAGATCATGAGAAACGTAAAAAAAAAAAAAAAAACTATACAACAACTTTCATATACAATACATCATCAGCCTCCTCATCTACCATTTCGGTAGTTGATGACAGCACCTTCATTTGTAAGTCCATGACTGCTGGGGAAACTGCAATTAATTTAACATTCTGCAAAAACCAATTAAATGCATTTATTTCATTCATGGCAACTGTTATTTTGCCAATCATGTAAATTCACTTCATGTAAATTCACAAAGATCATGTGACGGAAAGGAGTGATACGATCATCTCTTTATTAATGTGTCATGTTTTGATATGTAATGCATTTGTTCATGTCACATTTTGCCAAAAATTTGTAACTTCAAAGCTTCGTATGTAGTGATTGTAGGATATGTAGTGAAAAGGGTTTGTTACAACCCACCCAATTTCTCCAGGCTTGGTCTGCACTTGGAGATAAGGGCCTTACTCAAGGGCCCAACAGTTGCCACCTGACTGTGGTAGAGTCAACCATCTCTCAACCATCTGAGAAACAAATAGGGATATTTTGATTTTAGATAAAAGTTTTACTAAATTAATGTGAATAAAATTGGCTGATTGCAGGACAGACTCCTCCTATTGCGCTGCAAGTTAGAGCTCCATGAGAGTGTGTTATGAGCAGCAGTGGAACTCAGAGTTCAGTGCTATTATAGTCCAGTCATAAAGAGATAACAGGGGCCATAATTCAAGTTTATATTTCCTCATGGAGCTTTAGGAAACATCTGATTCAGCTCCTTAGAGAGAATTTTAATACAAAAACACTGCCAGATCTCTCTCTCTCTCTCTCTCTCGCTCTCTCTCTCTTTGTTTGTCTCTCTTTCTTGGTATTACAATTAACTTCCTCATGGTTATTCATTACATTCCAGTATATTGTTATTGGAGTGTATTTTTGCGCCTACTGATTACTGTAGAGATCTCTCATTTCTGCTTTTTTCAGTTTCCCTCCACATTTATCCTATAACCTTGCTCTTACAGAATGTGCGCTCGGTTGTTTACTTCTTTTTCTTTTCGGCTCCTTTAAAGTACAAAGTCCAACAACGTAATCATTGATTACAGCGATGACACTCTTGTCTCTAGTGCATGATTTCCAGGTGTGAATATTAGACCAGACCCCCTGCAGAGAATGCATCTTGTATGTAGGTGTAAATCTTTTTCGTCTCTCGGTTGTTGGGTTTGAACAATCCGCTTCCGAGGTGCGGTTCTTAAAGTAGGTGGGATCAGAGCAACTGTGGTTCGCATCCCAGAGAATCTTAGCGAGGTGGTGAATCAAAAGTGCAAAAGTGAGCCAAAAAAAGAGCTGAAGAGCTGTAGAAATTTGGATCAACAAACAAACTGAGAAACAAAAACTGACAACAATATTTAAACTGGGCATTTACATAATAAACCAGCCTAAGTACCTGTCGATGATGATCTTTAATATAATCAGTGATATTATTATGATTATTATTATTATGATTATTCATTCATTCATTCATCTTCTGTACCGCTTTATCCTCTATTCAGGGTCGCGGGGGACCTGGAGCCTATCCCAGGAGACTTCGGGCACTAGGCGGGGTACACCCTAGACAGGGTGCCAATCCATCGCAGGGCACACACACATACGCACATTCACACACTCATTCACACACTACGGTCAATTTAGGAACGCCAATTAGCCTAACTTGCATATCTTTGGACTGTGGGAGGAAACCGGAGTACCCGGAGGAAACCCACCAAGCACGGGGAGAACATGCAAACTCCATGCACACAGAGACGGGAATCGAGCCTGGCCGGGGAATCGAACCCAGACCCTGGAGGTGCAAGGCGACGGTGCTAACCACTACACCACCGTGCCGCCTATTATGATTATTATTATTATTATTTGAGGTTGAAGTCCACGTCCGTGTCTGTGTGTCTTTCTGTACAGCAGAACTCTCTGTCTAACTTATTAATAGACAGAAATGACATTCTGTAAGGTTGAGTATCTGACGCCTTGTTTACACTAAGTTGTCCTTCTTTGGTGCTCAGACAAATACACTCCCTGTTCGGTAATCGGAGAGAGAATCACAGATGAGAAATGGAAAAAGTCGATCAGATAAAGATGAAGTTTTTTCTTAAAACGACTCCAGTGTGTTAAAATTCACTTATACCACTTCAGCGCTGTTATTTCAGTCAAAGTGAAAATATGAACTAATCCCAGTCAAAATATTCACTTTATCTTTAATAATTAATATCTATTGCTGCAGGTGTTTGTTTACATTCAGACAGTAGCGCATTAGTAGATTATTATACAGGAGATTATTAAATCCAGCACATAACTGTTCATAACATCACTTTTACTCAACATTTAGATTTTATTTATGGTGCAGATTAAACTTCAGGTAGAGATCTAAGGACTTCAGGAGATTCATTACATTCTGTCCAGCGGTCGATTTAATACACGCCCACAGTTTGACGTATGCGCAGTACGCTGTCCAAACTTGCGGTTTATAATACTGCACATACTGTAACCGCTCCTACAGTAACTGCTGAAATGTTAATACCATGTTGATTTCATTTATGAATGTCATGGATAGAGTTGAGGCAGGATGCAAGTGTACGTGTAATATAATGCAGTTTTAACATTATAAAGATCCAAACAAACATATAAGAACTACAGGCTAATGCTATTGATCATGCTAATGCTAAAGCAAAATGCATCTGCAAACTGAACAGATACCAAATTGCCACTATTGACGACAACACAACAATATCACACAAACATGAGAGACCGAACTGAAACATGGACTTTAAAAAGACAAACTGATCAAACGCTACGAGATGCGTAAACATCACGTGACTGACATGTATAGCGCAGTGGGTAGTGGAAACCGAAGTCTGGGACAAATAATGCTTGGATGGTTATTACGTAGTTGTAGCTTGATGGAGGGTTTTTCTTTTGTTCTTTCATTAATAAATCGTCCATTTTGCTTCGAATCGAACTGAATTTCAAACCTGACTCCCTCGCTACAGGTCATTGTACTGATGCTAACACTTTAGCTTGATGCTAACGCACAAAATTGCAACATGGATACTTTTAGGAAGATAAATATTTATCTGTGATCTATAAATATAAAATAGACTGACTTGTCAGATGAGTAATTATAATTTTTTAAAAATTTGCTGTTGATTGACAACTATATTCCAGTTTGCGTCGTGCTCGTAGCAACGTGCTATGGAAGAGGTTACAAAAGTGCAAAACATGTACTCTTTTCATATTATCCAAGGACGAGGAAGCGAAACCTATCCGACCCTTGAGTGCATTTAATCGCTGGAGTAAGTCACTGTACTGTGAGTGAGATAACTCACGAACACATGCATCGATGAACAGGAATCGATAGCGTCCTGCCTATCGTTTATCAGTTCTGTGCTCGGACTGGAATAAAAGCATGTTAATTTTAATGTCAGACTCTGGTGAAATCGATGTCCTGTTATCTACTACAACTCTAAAGGTTGAGTCATATTGCAGATGGCATTGTGGGATAGAAGTGAGAAAGTAGGAGTAATGCCGCTCTCCCGCATCGCACTGCAGTCTCCAGGCTTTAATGTAGGAGGAGGTGAGGAGAGATGTCTGCACTAGAAATACATTTTTTCTGACTCACTCACTAAATTGCACCCCTCTCTCTCTCTCTCTCTCTCTCTCTGTCTCTCTCTCTCTCTGACTCATCTGTTGTGCTTATGCAACATGACAGATCATTTGCAGGGGTGTTATTTCACCTCCAGCAGCCTCAACTCCTCCTTGGTGCTACTCAACTCCTGCATCTCCACACGCTACGTTTCACAGAGAATAACAAACGTGCACGCCTTCACCGAGTGACAGGCGCCGGTTCTCAGTTTATAGACAGCCAGTCGGTCATGTGACTAGATAATGTTTAAAGCAAGGATAAGCAAAAAGAGTTGAAGCAACACCTCCTCTGGAAAGGTGTGCACCCGAGTCTGTAAATTGCTTTGAATGTACGACTCGTTGTTTTGTTGTTGTTGTTGTTATGGTCGTTTGTTTGAAAAACAACCATAAAAACACATGATCATGTGTGTCTGTGCTATTTCTTTGTCTGTGTGAACCTTTTTTTTTACATTTTTTACTCAGTCATGTTTGTATATTTGGTTAAAATTATATAAAATCATCATATTGACTATTTTGTGCTGGAAAAAAAAAGGATATGTCACTTTATACTGCACAGTCCAGAGCACTATATATATTTATTTAAAAAATAAAACAAAACGAAAACAGCAAAGCAAAACAAATGGCTATAATGCTTTGAGCTTTAACCTCTTAAGGCCCGAACTGTTTTTTTTGCATGTATTTTTTATTTCTCTTTGCTATTTGGGCTTATTGGAACCTAATTAGAATAAAACCTAAGTATCGTCTTTTGATATGATGTACTTTTAGAGAAAAATGATGTCCACATATGTGGATTCATGGTCCGAATTTCCATAAAACACAATAAAGTCATTAAAGACTTTTTATTCCTCAAAAGTTTTCCTCAAAAACCAGCAGGATTGTAACAGTATTTATTTTTGTCTTTATTCACTGTGCAACACCAAAAACAAACAACAACAGATCAAGGACCTTGGGAGAAGCACAATACAATATACAAACACATGGGTGGTACTTTTTTAATCATAATTATGAATATAATCAGAATTATTTTCTCATAATAAGACAAAGGAAAAGTCAAGTGAATTAAATAAATTGTTAAATAAACATTATAGTTACAGTCAGTGGAAAATGTATTAGACCCTCAAGGCTCCAGTTTGGTCCTGTTGTTGTTTTTGTATACACAGTAAAAGAAAAAGAAAAAAACATTGTAGGACCATATCACTGTGAGGAGTCATGATATGAACATATTACTTTTTCTATTTTACAATAAATTGTGTAACGACATGCTGTCTGTCTGGTGTCTCAGTCTAGTGGAATGTCTTAAAAAATTTAACGAGAACTGTTCTAGGTGTTGAGTGAACATGTTCATGGACGTGGAAGTGAAGTGGACTGTGTGGGTTTGTTGCCCCCTGCAGGATAGCAAGGAGAAAATTTCCCCCAGTTAATCATATTAAACATATTCATAAATTTCCTGCAAAAATCTGTTTGTTTCTTTTTCACTATGACCTCATCGGAGCGAGCCTTTTTGTATTTATATATTTTTTCACTTTTAGGTCTTTTTCTGTTGTACCAAATGCTAAATGACTGGAGATGCGGACACACACACACACACACACACACACACACCACTCTCATTCTCATTCCATCCCTTATAAAAGTCAGTACTGATTTAAAGCCGTCATATACCAGAGAGACAGAATATAAAATTCTTCCAGTATCGAAGCGCCCATGTGGAGCAGTACATCTGCAATCAGTAGAACATTAATGGAAGGGAATCTAATTAGTTTTTGAAGTATGTGTGTGTGTGTGTGTGTGTGTGTGTGTGTGTGTGACTCTTACCTTCTTAGCCAACCTAGACATACAGTAGTAGGATGAGCTCTGTAGAGGAGCATAGACATGTAGAAGGGTTGTTCAAATCAAACTGGGACTTTTGATTGTACAAAATAACAGAACACAGTCCTGAGAGTAAGTTTCACTAGTGCTTGGATCCCATCAAGGCATAATGTGTTGAAAGGTTCTTAACCCATTTTCAGTCATTTCAAATCTCCTTAGTAGTTTTCTTTGTTTGATATAGCACAATAACTTGACTCTTCTGAAATAATACCTTTTTGTCCATGCAGTGTATACTTACCTTACACTTCACGTGCAATAAACCAGGTAATAATCTGCACACAGCCTGTCAGCTCCATTAATAATGCATTTAAACTTAACTGTATATAAATTTACACACTCACACTCAACGTTATGAACTGGACGTTACAAACTGTTACAGAAAAGGTATTTGGTGATATTTAGGCACAGCAAAGACTTCAAAGATAAAAAAAGTCCAACCCTGCCTCATGCCCTAAATCTCCTGGGATGGGCTCCAGTACCCCTGTGTATACCCTGTATACAGGACAAAGCGGTATAGATAATGAGTGACTGACTGAGGGACCTAAAACCTGAACCAGCCAGTATACAGTAAAGTCGATGCTTTGTGTTTAAAGTCTTCTGCCAATCTATACTACTTATAATTTTTTGCTACTTGCACATGCAAAGACAGACAAGCGTGGGAACGGTTTCATTTATTTATTTTGGTGATGATGTACTGGGAGCAATATTCATAATTATAAATAATTCAACAATTCAATCAGAATATGGTACTGATAAAATGTCCAAGAAATGTTTTATAGCACATTATCAAAGCATGCTCCCGTAATGTTATAGTAGATTTACAAGGTAGCGCAATTAGACAGAACACCAGTGTTCTAGAATTAAGTTTTTAGCTAAAAAACAATTTATATTGGTATCAGTTTGTTCTACTTTATCAAGTTTTTCTACAAAATGTATATATTTTTATACCTATTATGTAGGTAGCAGTTTTTGACAAACAGGTAGTATTTTCTGACACGTGTGTGTCCTTGTCGGAGTGTAACACCTAGAGTATTACACGTTGTTTCTTTACTTCATTTACATAAAGTATAGAAATCCGTACAGTATTAATCTCACACACACACACACACACACGGGCGCGCGTGTATTACACGGTATCTTCATTACGTCATAGAATAAATGACCATAAATGAGACATTAATCACCGATGTACAAACACCTGTGAGCCTTTTATTTCCTCACTCAGACTCTCACACACGCAGTGTTTAACTTAAAGAATAAGATGGAGATTTTACAGGATTTCTTTGAGTGTTTGACGCTGCGCCCTCTGCTGTCCGCCGCTGGAGCTGCAGCCGCCGCCGCCGCCGCGGGACTTGATTACTGTTTCTACTGTTCTGATGAAAGGAAGCGGACACACACCGCACACACACTTCCTCCCGCAGGTAAACATTTTCTTTCCTCATTTCTTTCTTTCTCTTGTTTCTTTTTTTTTGTTGTTCTTTCATTGTTTTCTTTCCTTTGTACTTCATTCCTTCCTTTCTTTCTTTTTTCTTTTTATAGTTCTTTCTTTATCTCTTTATTTTTTTCCTTTTCTCTTTTTTTCTTTCCTTTTTTCTTTTTTTTGTTTGTTCTTAGTTCATACTTGCTCTTAAACAGAGGTGGAAAGTAACGAATTACATTTACTCGCGTTACTGTAATTGAGTAGCTTTTTTGTGTATTTCTACTTTTTAAAGTAGTTTTAAAAATCTGTAATTTTACTTTTACTTAAGTACGTTTTGTTTGAAGTATTGTAATTCGCTACATTTTAAATCATATTCGCTACTGAGTAAAAAATAAATGAATGAAAATGCTAAAATAATACAAATATTATGCTTTGTATAAATGCTCCGTTGTGCTCGCGCGTGTGTATCATGTCCTGGTCGCGCGCCGCTCCAGACTCCACTCCAGGTTTTCTGACATCGGCATCTTCCTGACCTTCCACACGGTCGCTTCCGCCCTAAGAGTGACGTCATCGACTAACGCGACTGGAGAGAGACGCGCGAAAGATGAAAGAGGTTGTGATTTTGGCGTTTTGACATTTGGTTGTGTATTCCGGTTTGACTTTTTGCCTCCAATTGACGTTGATTATTGCTTTGTCCCTTTGGTTTGGTTGGTCTTTGTATATATTTGTAGATAATTTCACTGTATGTCTGTGCACTCACTAGTAGCAGGGGCGTGGCTGCCATTTATTTTTGGAAGAGGGAGTTTATTTGGGAATTTATTTGCTCAGGAATAAAATGAAGATAGCTGACTACCTTATTGTACGGAATGATGGGGGGGGGGGGGTGTGGGATAACCTTATATATATTATGTATATATAATTTTATCAAAGCAGTCCCACAGCTTAATCATAGCTAAAACAATCCAGTGAAATATTAGACTGTGAGACTTTTTTGAGCCAGGTATTTTATATAGTTTAGCTTAGGTTTATATTTTATATAGTTTATATAGGTTTAGGGAGTCCGGGAATGTACCTGTATTTTTGTTTGTGTTTTTTTTTTTTTTGCAGGTAATCTAGCTACTAAATATAAATACCATTTTGTTTATTATTTTGGCCTGGGTCCACCCTGAATCTGATCCTCCTCCTGTTGTGTGTGTGTGTGTGTGTGTGTGTGTATATACAAACCTCATTTTTTCATCAGTTAATGATTGGATCTAGTTCTTTCTGCCATATACCACCATTTCCATACAGTTTAAAATAGAACCCTGAACCAGTCTTTTGCTGTATGGCCCTAGACTGGGACGTAACACCATATTTAAGTGACCACTTTGATTTTCAAGCACAAGAAAGACAACAGCTTTATTATGCAAAGGTGTTCCTTCAGTTAAAAAACAACTAGTTTGAGATTTATATCTGCTCATCTTTTTTGAACTACGCTAGAATGCCTCATCCCACCCCCGCTGTTAAAAAAATAAAAATAAAAAAGTAACTCGGTAACTTTTACTCTGAGTACATTTTTTAATGAGCTACTTTTTACTTTTAGTTGAGTAGATTTTTATAATGGTAACTTTACTTGTACTTAAGTCAAATTTCACTGAAGTAACAGTACTTGTACTTGAGTACAAAATTTTATTACTCTTTCCACCTCTGCTCTTAAACACTGAAGCCTTTAATTCAGGTGTAATGTTTTCTTAAATCTTATTATAAAGATATTAATCATTAACCACGCCCCTTTTGTATAACCACGCCCATTGCCCTGTAAATAACTGAAGTTTTTGTATAAGTTAGAGAACTTTGCCTGGGATGGACCAGGGTTAAGGTGCTGGATCAGCCCTGAGCTGAGTTACTGGGTTTAGTGGTTTTAATCCAACATTTTCCCCAAAACTCCAGAATATTTTAGTCTTTTTTATTATTTTGCTGCTTTTTAAATAAACATACACAGGACTCAAGATTCAAAGCCAACTGTATTGTTGATTCTGCCTTGTGGACAGTGCAGACATATAGAGAATTTAAATTATGTTACTCTCAGTCCCAAACAACACTAAGTACAAAAAAAAAAAAAAAACCTTAAATAACACAAATTAAGACTAACACAGTGGTAAGACAATTGACAAAAAGGGACAGATAACATGACAGAAGCTCAATATGGTGCAAAGTTGAACTGTGCAGATAATTGTAGTGCAAAAGAGCTTTTTAGTTTGTCTAAAAGTGACATAAGTTTGCAGTTCTTTATTACTGGGCTGAGATACTGAACGGTCCAATGCTGACAGGTGCAGATTAAAGTGAACTGAATGACGTAATATGTAATATGATGAACTGAATTTTTGTTTATTAGTTTAAAAATGGGCCACACAGGCTAAGAAATAGCACAGATACACACGATCATGTGTTTTTATGGTTCTTTTTTCGGTTGTTTCTAGTCTGAAGCCTCCATAAAAGCACATATATCAATTTAATATACAGGTCGAGCCTGGCTGGGAATCGAATCCAGACCCTAGAGGTGCAAGGTGCTAACCACTACACCACCGTGCTGCTAGGTGTGATCTAACCATGATTAATAGAGCAAGAGCAATGACTTTACCCTCCTTTTCAAGCTTCCAGTCTGTTATTGTAATCACTGTTATTGTATTATTTTGGCGTAACATTTGGGCGTATATGAAAAACCAATGTGAAAATGAATATTTGTGTCATTCTCCAAACCATTGTTTTTTAATATCTTTGATTTAGGAGAGAATAGAAAGTTATGAAGCGCTCGTCAGTGGAGACGCCATGATGAAACGGGGGATGGAGACAGCTTTAGAGGTGAGCTTTAAGTATTTCTGAAACCAATTGGCAAAAAGTCACTCTAAACATTACTTATGTGGAGAAATTCCTCCTTTTTGTTTAAACCCTTCAAGTCTGACCCTTTTTTAGGTTTTATAGTTTTAAATGTATAAATTCATTACATTGGGCGGCAGTAGTGGTTAGCACTGTCGCCTTGCACCTCCAGGGTCTGGGTTCGATTCCCGTCTCTGTGTGCATGGAGTTTGCATGTTCTCCCCGTGTGCTTGGTGGGTTTCCTCCTGGTACTCCGGTTTCCTCCCACAGTCCAAAGATATGCAGGTTAGGATTGGCACCCTGTCCAGGGTGTACCCCGCCTCGTGCCCGAAGTCTCCTGGGATAGGCTCCAGGTCCCCCGCGACCCTGAACACAGGATTAAGCGGTATAGAAAATGAATAAATGAAAATTCATTACATTAGTATGTGACATGAAGTAAAGCCTCACTAGTCAGTGCGATGCTGAAATCTTTCCCCAATTAATCACAGACAATTCAGTTTTATTTATATAGCACGTTTAACAACGGTCATTGTAAAGCAAAGCAGTTTTACAGAACCAGAAGAAAATCAGGTGGACAGACAAATAAAGTCGCTTATCTGAACGATCCAGCGGTTTCAGCGGTCGGATATGAACTAAACTTTGTCTCTTGCTCTTCAGGGACAACCTGATCATTTAGATTCGTACATATTTTCCCACATACTGTATTTCCCTGATTTTCTTTTGATTCTGTAAACCTGCTTTGTGACAATTACCATTTGTTAAAAGCGCTATATACTGTAAATAAAACTGAATCGAATTGAATTGAAATAAATTTTCATTGTCCCGTATTATACGTTGTGTTATAGGCGATAAGAAAGTGTGTTTGTCTTTTTTTATTGAGAGAATCAGAAATGAAAACTACAGACGGGATCAGCTCTCAGGTCAGACTCTGGAGTGCTAGATAAAGCAGTCACTCGCGCTAAATGATGATTTTTGTTGAGAGGAAAATGTCACTAAGAACACTTGCAAATGTCTTTGTTTTTCTTTAGTGATTTATTTTCGACATTCTACAACAATACTGGAAATTTGGAATTGTAAGATATTTCTGAAAGTATTGTATATACAGTATTTAGCAAGTATGCTACGTCAGAACCGACTGCATTATTTTATGTATTATTTATATTTTAAACAGTTTTATTTTTATTTTTAATTATATTTTAATTAGTTTTAATCAGTTTTCTATTTTTATTTTAAAGTAAAATTTAAATTAATTTAAAAGTTTCATTGCAAACTATTTTTATTTTTATTTTAAATCAAAAAAAAAATTTTTTTATTGCTATTATTTTCTATTTCATTTTATGACTTTAAAATTATACAAAATTATAAATAAAACAGTTATTTTTCGCATATCCCAGTTAGGGGCGGCGCGGTGGTGTAGTGGTTAGCACTGTCTCCTTGCACCTCCAGGGTCCGGGTTCGATTCCCCGGCCAGGCTCGATTCCCGTCTCTGTGTGCATGGAGTTTGCATGTTCTCCCCGTGCTTGGTGGGTTTCCTCCGGGTACTCCGGTTTCCTCCCACAGTCCAAAGATATGCAGGTTAGGCTAATTGGTGTTCCCAAATTGCCTGTAGTGTGTGATTGAGTGTGTGTATGTGTGTGTGCCCTGTGATGGATTGGCACCCTGTCCAGGGTGTACCCCGCCTAGTGCCCGAAGTCTCCTGGGATAGGCTCCAGGTCCCCCGCGACCCTGAACACAGGATTAAGCGGTATAGAAAATGAATGAATGAATATCCCAGTTAGGAAGCTAGGGTCAGAGGGCAGGGTCAGCCAGGCTACAGCCCCCCCTGGAGCAGACGGGGTTAAGGGCCTTGTTCAAGGGGTCAACAGTGGCAACATGGCAATCCTGGGGCTCGAACCCCGACCTTCCAATTAGTGACCCAGCCGTAACCATTTGAGCCACCTACTGTAGTTTAAGGGAAAAAGTCTCCATTAAAGAGATAGGAAGTAGGAAGAAACCCTGAGAGGAACCAGACTTATTTGGGTGACTTATTTGGGATTGATCTGCAGTCATGCTGTGTGTTAGGAAGCTGGAAGTTCAGTATAACAGGAGATGTGTTTAAGTGAATATGAAGTCGATACTACTTATCCTTCTGCTGCTACGTGACTGGAGGACGTGATGGTTTTTCTTAAACTAGAAAAAGATAAAATTCACATTATGTCTGTGAAAAAGGTTTATTTCTAATGGAGACCTTTATAAGAGGGACTGGATGAGGACGTGTATTGTAGCTGAGGACTTTATTATTTTCTTTAATGAATGTTGATATTGATAATTGTGGGTGAAAGGAATTTTGTTAATTTAAAAAAGTAGAAACTAAGCGTTTTGGTTATAGCGCCATCAGGTGGGCAAAACACCTGTTCTGAGACTGAGAAGTTCCAATACTAAGCTATAAAAACTTACACAAAGAGACACAGATATTCTCTTTTTTATTTCACACCCGCCCCCTTTTACACATCAGTTAAATAAAAAAAAGAAAGAACAAATGATTGGTGATCATCTTTGTTGATACTGCTAAAACTATGCGTGAGTCATGTATGTGAAACTGTCTGTCTGTCTGTCTGTCTGTCTGTCTGTCTGATAACATCCTCCAGGGACAAATCTGTAGACAGACAGAGAGACAAATCAAGTGAGACCATCTGTGGAAATAAATAAAAGTGAGCCTTTGTCCCCCTCTTCTTCTGCTTCTCCAGAGTTAGCCAATCATGTCTGAGCATCTCAGCCTGCTGCAATGCTATTGGCTGAACGACCAGCGAATATGAGGGACGCGGCTGAAGGACAACGTTTGAAATGATTTGATAACCTGTTGATTGTATGAGGTTGTGGTATGTGTGAAAGTCTCTCGCTCCAAACCTGAAGATATTTCACGACTCGTCTGAGGTTCTTCATCAGTTATACACAGCAGTGGGAAACTTCCCGAGTATTAGCCTTCAAACAGAGAATGTTAGAATTTTTCCCTATAAATAACGTCTGAGATAAAAATTATCTGAGCTAATGAGCAAATTAAAATAAACCTTGCCCCTGATTTTCAGCATTGGGGATTATGGATTGGCTTGGCTTGGATTCCAGTCTTTAGAGTCTAAATGTTCAGATGTACCTTCTTGATATTAACACCAAACACACCAAATTTACCTACAGTATCAATAGATAATTGATAGAGTTTTAAGATACTGAGGGTTTATTCTTGTGTACAAACTTTTCCAAAGCTTCTGCACCAACAGACATGATCTCCAAGGCTTCACAGACCCCTCTTGAGGTGTAAACTCTACTGTAGCTCTATTCCTGAGGTCTACAAGATCCCACTGAAATCCTGATTTCTACAAACTTCTCTTCTATCTTGTGGTCTACAGGCATCTGCACAAACACAAATGATCTACACTGTAGTTTCTACCAGTCTACCAACTACTGCTTCAGTCCTAAAGCCTACAAGCATCTACTCCACGCTTGAGGCTTACAAGTTTATGGATCAAACCTAAGGCTTAACTACTTCTACTTTAAACAGGGAACCTAAAATGTCTGCTGTGATCATGATGCCTCCAATCATTAAGGTCTACTAATTTCTTTGATGTCTACACTCGACCTGTTCCTGATCTATTCATGAAGCCAGCGTGGTCCTGCTCCAGTCCTGAAGTTTCCACACCAAATCCGTGGTCTGCAAGCTTCGCTATCAGAAGTCTAAAAGTCTTATCCTACTTCTTTGATCGAGCGATGAACAAGAAGAAATAAGCCGCTATCCAGAGCATAACTCCTTTAATAATTATCATACTGAAATTGTTAACTGTTAACTATCTACTGATAGAAACTACTGTAGGAATCCTGTACAAAAGTAAAGAATAGTCTGTCCATGCTGAATCTACTGTAGGTTCCTTGGTAGTTTTCTTCTACCTCTACACTCTTGCCATTAAACCTCTCATCATGTGAGATATAAGTGTATGTTAGCAATTTTATTACTGTCTACTGAGCTGATGAAGAACCTTAATAGAGTCGTAAAAACATCTTCAAAATCACTGTAGTGTCTAGTTCTTGGCTTATTATTGTACACAATACAGTGAGCTGAAAACTTTTACAGACATGGAGTCCCTTCACAGTTCATCTCGTGATGCACGGGCAGCAGGGGGCGGCGTTTCCCCAGTCACGCTGTTCTGGGCGACGGGCCGAATGCGGCCCTGCTGGGCGGTTTTCTGAGCATGGGATCGGTCCCAGTCGGTACTGACAGCTTCATCGTCCCAGATGGTGGAAGTCTCGGTGTCGCTGAAGTAACCCGGCTCGCCTGTGTAGTGCGTCGGATAAACCAGCAACGGCTCTACGGAGAACGCTTGTAAATCTCTCGTCTCAAAGTGGGACGTGTAGGCCGTGCTGAAAGACAGACAGACAGACAGACAGACAGACAGACAGAGAGGAGGTTTTGAGATGGACCGAGCTGTTTTCAGAGAACTTTTCAAAGGCAACGTTCACACTGCATTCATACTGTGGGTGTCTGACATAAGAGTCAAGCAGACGGATCAAAACAGAAACAATACTGCTTTCATGTTATGTGTTCAAGCTCGCTGTAAAAAGCCAATGATATTTGACACGCTTCTTTGATTCACCTCCTCGGTTTCTTTCATTTCTGCTTTTAAACTTTTAGCATTCTTTTGCCGATGAAGCAGGTTCTCCTAGAGCAGGTTCTCCAAGAGCAGGTTCTCCAAGAGCAGGTTCTCCTAGAGCAGGTTCTCCTAGAGCAGGTTCTCCAAGAGCAGGTTCTCCTAGAGCAGGTTCTCCAAGAGCAGGTTCTCCAAGAGCAGGTTCTCCTAGAGCAGTCTCCTCGCTCTACACTTGCCGTCTTCACTCTCATACAGTACAAACAATACTAACAAATGGATTCTGGTTGGACTATTAATACTAGGGTCACTTTTGTAAAAAAAAAAAAAAAAAAAAAAAGATCTGACCTGTGTCAGATTTGGGAAGTGCAAGAGATTCGATCCACTTTTGCCCATAATGTGAATGTAGCCATTACTAGGATGGACCTTGAGTGTTGCTATTCTGCTATACAATGCCAAGGAAATATTTGATTAATGTTCTGCAAAATTTTAAATGATAGATAGATAGATAGATATTTCTATCTAACCAAATTTTTAGACAATGCTAATCAAATGCAAATTTTATGCTCAGAGTTCTATATTTTTGCGACATCATTCACATATTCCAGTAGTAGTAAAATGTACATCTTAGTATTAATAACGTTTGTTCTACATGACATATATTGACCTATGCTGTCATACTGTAGGTCATCATTGACCTACAAGTGATCAGATAGGATTTGGCTCTGTTCAGACTGGCAACCTCAAATCAAAATCAGAGTCAATGTGGGTTTTTCTGTTCAGACTACATGAGAGCAATAAACTGATCCTAATCTGCATATGACATAAAAGAATTTGGATTTGGGCTGACAGTCTGAACAGGACCTCCGATACGGATCTCAACCCTGTAATGCATAATCAAACCGACTGTTTCTAATGTGATTTTTGATACTTCTGTCCTTTTCCCCTCCCCCCCCCCCCTTTTCATTTGATCTGTGATTTGTCTTTGCAAATGTTCGTGCAAAAAAAGCCCCTACATACTGTAGCTCTTCCGTGTGACTCCAGATCAAATCACGGTTCAGACTATCAGAGATTCTTTAACGATGTTACAGACGGATTTGTTCTGCATGCCATTGAACTTCTAAACCCTTGCAGACTTCCTCACCTGGTCTCGTCCCCCTGTGAGGGACCTTAAAGACACATGAATGGCAAATTGTGTGAAAGACGGAGAAACGACTTCACCAGGGATTTCCTAAACAAGCGAGACTGCACTTTGAAACACACTCAGACTCTCTGTACTTTATTTATCTGTCTGTCTCTCGTTCTCTCTAAGTCTCTCTTTCATGTTCTGTTTGTCCTAAAAGTCTGCGTGTCTTTCCATTTGACATCAAACAATACCGTATCTTCACTACACACTCTCTCTCTCGCTCTCTCTCTGATGTACTCACACAGAACCTGTAGTGTATTTGTGTAGTAATTCATCCCTCCTTCGCCCCAAACCTCGCCCCCCCCCCCTTCCTGAGTCCTATCAATGGGAATGCTGTGCAGTCCGAGCTGGAAGCAGGAAGAGCCTGTTACATTCCTTAGGGAGAGCGAGAGAGAGAGGGAGAGAGAGAGAGTGAGGGGTGAAAGGTGGTCTTTGAGTTTCGTGTGTTTCCAGGACGAGCACGTGGAACCCGGTCGGGCACAGAGACCCATGGCACGGTGATCGCCTCTTAAAGTGGATAGTATTTACTCTGATTTTCATTACTTTGTGGAATATTGTTTAGATTTGGAAAGAAATCATTAAAAATAATTTTTTCCCAATAATTTCACAAGGTATAGAAGTGTGACAGGTGCATTATTATTATTATTATTATTATTATTATTATCATCATCAGTACTGTATTTGGTTCATTGCTACAACAGGAAAATATAATATTCTAAATCAATGAAAGGTTCCTCTGAGTTAATCTTTTCAAAACATCGTTGTTTCATTTTACTTTACTTCTCCTTAAAAGTCCAATAATTATGTGTATTTACTTTATAAGCATGTTTAAATCTGGACATGTGTAAGTGAGGAATAACACACTCTGGGTCGTGCCGTCATAGGAAAACAATCAACATGTGTTTTATTCCTCTCATACAACAGCAATTCCCCAATAACAGTTGTTTATTGATTGATTGATTGATTGATTAAAAACTTTTGCATATTCCACACATATTATAGTTAAATCTAATGTTGTGAAATGGCAAATATCATATGTTCATAAATTTTAATTTGAAAAGTAGTTAAAAAAAAAAAAACCTTTGTTCCTGCACCACTATCACTTTTTCTCCCTCTTAAAATTAATCAAAGAAAATACATGCAGCTTAAAAAACTACAAAACCTCCACTGTTCTGTCCTGAACAAACTCTGCTGTTAAACCCTCCACACTGGTGTGATGTGCCAAATGCTGCGGCTAAAAGGTGCTAAGAGAGAGAGAGAGAGAGAAGAACAACAGGTGAAAGGAGGAGTTGAAGGAGGGCAGGGCACTAGAGGTGGAATAGAGAGCGAGAGAAAGTGAGAGAGAGAGAGAGAGAGAGAGAGAGAGTTCCAGGAACACGAACGGGTGGCAGAGAGGAAAAGGGAGGCGTGGTGTGACCCAGCAGGGACACCGTACTTATTTTTCCACGGTGAACAATCCAACACTGTGTCCAGGAGAACGAGGCGCCCGTGTGTGTGTGTGTGTGTGTGTGTGTGTGTGTGAGAGAGAGAGAGAGAAACATTTACTGCAGAAAGTTTGTGTCATAAACATGCGACCCTGTTATTCCTGATCAACATCCAAACTTTGCGCTAAAAAGAAAGTTAATTCGATTTATATCTACCAAAAGTAGATTTCCTACAAATACTATAAAATGACCTTATTCACCATTCTACTCATCTGTCCATCCATCCATTCATCTTTTCATTGCTGTTTGTCCTTCTATCATCTATTTATTCATCTATAATTCCATCAGCCGTCCACCTGTCCCTTCATCTGTTGACTTTACACATCGTTCTATCTGTCATCCGTCCAGAAACTGGTTGATCCATTCATCCGTCTCACCATTCCTCCATTTATTTATCTGTCCATCCATTTATTTGTTCACAACTTGCCTTGTCCATCCAGCCATCCAACAATTCCTTCATCCACCCAACATGTTATCCTGTCAATCGCATATCCAACCTCCATCATTCCATCCAGCAACAAACAGGTCAACCATCTTTCCACCCGTCTGTCCACTCATCCGTCCATCCATTTATACATCAACAGGTCAACCATCCATTCATACACCCATCAACAAATCCACCATCCATCCATTAACATGTCCATCATCCATCCATCCATCCATACATTTATCCACTTGTCCATCTGTCTATTATTTTTTAATCTGTTCTTCTATTATATCCATAGTTTTATACGTCCATACTTCCATTCATCCAACTCTTCATATCAATTATATATAGCTATAAATTGATTCATCCATTACTTCATCCACCAAATCTTTTCCCCATCTATTTCTTTTTCTCTCAATTCATTCACCCTTTATCCAGCCTGTTATCCAGCCATTCAACCCCTCCTCCATCAACCCAACCAGTCATGTAGTCAATCATACATCCAACCATCTGTCAGTCTGTCCATCCATCCATCCATCCATCCATTAATACACCTGTCCATTGATCCATTGTTATATTGTGTTGGTCTATTGTCTGTTTCTTTTTTGTCTTTCGGCTGTTCCCTTTCAGGGGTCGCCACAGCGAATCATCTGCCTCCATCTAACCCTATCCTCTGCATCCTCTTCTCTCACACCAACTAACTTCATGTCCTCTCTCACTGCATCCATAAATCTCCTCTTTGGTCTTCCTCTAGACCTCCTGCCTGGCAGTTCCAACCTCAGCATCCTTCTACCGATATATTCACACTCTCTCCTCTGAACATGTCCAAACCACCTCAATCTGGCCTCTCTGACTTTATCTCCAAAACATCTAACATGGGTTGTCCCTCTGATGAACTCATTCTTGATCCTATCTATCCTTGTCACTCCCAAGGAGAACCTCAACATCTTCAGCTCTGCTACCTCCAACTCTGCCTCCTGTCGTTTCTTCATTCTTCAGCGCCACTGTCTCTAAGCCGTAGAGCATCGCTGGTCTCACCACTGTCCTGTACACCTTTCCTTTCATTCTCGCTGATACTCTTTTATTGCACAACACACCTGAAACTTTTCTCCACCCATTCCAACTTGCCTGTACCTGCCTCTTCACCTCCTTTCCACACTCTCCGTTGCTCTGGACCGTTGACCCTAAGTACTTAAAATCCTGCACGTTCTTTACTTCTGCTCCCTGTATCCTCACCGTTCCTCTTGGGTTCCTCTCATTTACACACATGTATTCCGTCTTGCTGCGGCTAACCTTCATTCCTCTGCTTTCCAGAGCATACCTCCACCTCTCCAAATTTTCTTCCACCTGTTCCCTGCTCTCGCTACAAAGCACAATGTCATCTGCAAACATCATAGTCCATGGAGACTCCTGTCTAACCTCATCTGTCATCCTGTCCATCACCAGAGCAAACAAAAAGGGGCTTAGAGCCGATCCTTGATGCAGACCCACCTCCACCTTGAACTCTTCTGTCACACCTACAGCACATATCACCACTGTCTTACAGCTCTCATACATGTCCTGCACCACTCTAACATACTTCTCTGCCACTCCAGACTTCCTCATACAGCACCACAGCTCCTCTCTCGGCACCCTGTTGTACGCCTTCTCTAAATCTACAAAGACACAACTCTTTATTACCTTCTCTGTACTTCTCCGCCAGCATCCTCAAACGAAATACTGCATCTGATGTACTCTTTCTAGGCATGAAACCATATTGCTGCTCACAAATGCTCACCTCTGCCCTTAACCTAGCTTCCATTACTCTTTCCCACAGCTTCATTGTATGGCTCATTAGCTTTATACCTCTGTAATTGCCACAGCTCTGCACATCTCCCTTGTTCTTAAAAATCGGCACCAATATACTTCTCCTCCATTCCTCTGGAATCCTCTCACTCTCCAAGATCTCGTTAAACAAACTAGTCAGAAACTCTACTGCTACCTCTCCTAATCACTTCCATACCTCCACAGGTATGTCATCAGGACCAACAGCCTTTCCTCTCTTCATCCTCTTCAACACCCTTCTCACCTCACTTTTACTAATATTTGCTACTTCCTGCTCCACAACAGTCACCTCTTCTACTCTTTGTTCTCTTTCGTTTTCCTCATTCATCAACTCCTCAAAGTACTCCTTCCATCTTCCCATCACCCTCCTGGCATCTGTCAGTACATTTCCATCTCTATCTTTAATCACTCTAACCTGCTGCACATCTCTATCTCTCTGCCTCGCCAACCTGTACAGATCCACCTCTCCCTCCTTACTGTCCAGCCTAGCATACAAGTTCTCATATGCTCTTTGTTTGGCCTTTTCCACCTCTACCTTCACCTTACGCTGCATCTCCCTGTACTCCTGTCTACTCTCTTCAGTCCTCTCAGTGTCCCACTTCTTCTTAGCTAACCTCTGTCCCTGTATACACTCCTGTACTTCCTCGTTCCGCCACGAAGTCTCCATGTCCACTTTGTCCTTACCTGATGATACACCAAGTACCCTCTTACCTGTCTCCCTGATCACATTGGCTGTAGCTGTCCAGTCAACTGTAAGCACCTCCTGACCACCCATAGCCTGTCTCAACTACTCCCTAAAGACTACACAACATTCTTCCTTTCTCAGCTTCCACCACTTTGTCCTCTGCTCTGCATTTGTCCTCTTCACCTTCCTCACCACCAGGGTTATTTTACACACCACCATTCTGTGTTGTCTGGCTACACTCTCCCCTACCAACACCTTGCAGTCACTGATCTCTTTCAGATTACAACGTCGACACAAGATGTGCAGATGCTTCTGCCTCCGCTCTTATATGTCACCCTATGTTCCTGCCTCTTCTGGAAGAAAGTATTTACTACTGCCATTTCCATCCTCTTTGCAAAGTCCACCTGTCCATCTGTTCTTCTACATTCCTGTCCTGAAGACCAAACCTGCCCATCACATTTTCATCCCCTCTGTTCCCTTCCCCAACATGTCCATTGAAGTCTGCACCAATCACAACTCTCTCACCTCTGGAGATGCTCTTCATCACTTCATCTAACTCACTCCAGAATGTCTTCTTCTCTTCTAACACACATCCTACCTGTGGAGCATAACCACTAACAACATTGAACATCACACCATCAATTTCCAGTTTCAGACTCATCACCCTATCTGATACTCTCTTCACCTCTAGGACATTCCTTACAAACTCCTCTTTCAGGATAACTCCTACTCCATTTCTTTTCCTATCCACACCATTATAAAACAATTTGAACCCTGATCCTAAGCTTCTAGCTTTGCTACCTTTCCACCTGGTCTCCTGGACACACAGTATATCCACTTTCCTTCTCTGCATCATATCAACCAACTCTCTTCCCTTCCCTGTCATGGTCCCAACATTCAAGGTCCCTACTATCACTCCTAAACTCTTGCCTTTCCTTTTCTCTCTCTGCTTTCGAACACGGCTTCCTCCTCTCCTTCGACCAACAGTAGCCCAATTTCCACCGGCACCCTGTAGGTCAACAGCACCGCTGGCGGTCGTTGTTAACCCGGGCCGCGACCGATCCGGTATGGAAATGATATTTCTGATACGCATCATTTGATTTGGCAAATGTTTTACGTCGGATGCCCTTCCTGACACAACCCTCTGCATTTATCGAGTCTTGGGACTGGCACAAGAAGACACTGGATTGCGCCCCCCCATGGTTGCATTGGTCTATTGTCTGTTTATTATTTTATAAATCCATAATTGCACTTTCTTGCACTCGTTGCACTCTACAATCTAAATGTTTCTTTATCCACACATCCCTTCATTCATCAGCAGGTCAACCGGTATTATTTTATTTGTTCTTCTAGATATATATTGATCTATCTATCCACCAATTATTTTATGCCTTCATACACCAAACTCTGTTTATTAATCCGTGGTTACGAAAGTGTTGTCCTATTCATTGATTTATGCCTCTATAATTACATCCATTAATTTCCCCCCCTTTCTTTATCCATCCGTTCTATTTGCACTCTACCATCTACATACTGCTTTATCCATCCACCTATCCACCCACCCATCCTCCCCCTCCTTCCACTCCCCTCTTTCTTTTCTTACTTGGGGTGTTTGTTGAACATGATGGGCAGGAACTCGTCCACAGGCAGCATGCGGCTGAAGGGCTGAGCTGAGAGCAGTTTGTTGGCTCCGTTCAGAGAGAGGGCGTACGCCAGCGTCCAGTACGAGTAATCAGCCTCCACCAGGTTATTAACGCCATCCACGGAGAGCTCGGGCTGCGCCACCTGCATCCGCTTACGGCCCAGATAGCTACTCACATGTACGCACACACACACACACACACACACACACAATATTCATATGTCCATACACACATATGCATATTTTGTGTGTGTGTGTGTGTATGTGTGTGTTGGTCTCACATGAGGTCCCAATCCAGCTGAACCTTCTCCACATCCTCCATGATGGTTTGTATCCTCCTCTTGAACCTGGGCTCAAATCTCACATCATCCTCCAGAACTAAAACACGCTGCAGACCCTTCTCCACCATCTAAAACACACACACACACACACACATGCAAAATATGTTTCAGGCTGCTGCATTAGCTGAGGTTTTAAGGTTGTTTGTTACTTCCTGTGTGTGTGTGTGTGTGTGTGTGTGTGTGTGTGTATATGTGTGTGAATTTTTAGAGTATTTTAAGCTTACTCCCACAGCTCTAGGACCTCGGGAAAGGGTAGTCCATCTAAACCACCTTCGGGCTGGTTTCGAGAAATTGTCCTTCTAAACCATATAAACCGGTATAGGTGTGTGTGTGTGTGTGTGTGTGTGTGTGTGTGTGTGTGTGTATACCTGTATCCATATAGAGTGGTGGCTGAGAAAGCACCCAATCTCTCCTCTGGTCAGGACCCTGCCTGAATATGGGTCTTTATAATCCGGCATCATCTCAATCCGCAGCGCCTGCAGCTGAGATGAGTTCAGAGCCCTGACACGCACAGAGAGAGAGAAAGAAAGAGAACGAGGGAAGAATCAGTTTAAAGGACAAATATGTGTGAGTAATTAAACACTACTGGAATTACTCAAAAAGGAAAACAATCAACAACGTAGTGTTGAGAATTCAGACGCCCACCCCAGTCAGCGATGCTTTTTTCTTGACCATCACACGTCATGACCAAATGTCATGACTAAAATGACACGTCCAACATCATAGTTTTATAGTTAATGTTGAAAAACATCTGAAAAACTGTCTGGTTGTGTGTGTGACCTACTTGCCATCCACAGCCTCAGCGATCACGACCTCCACACCCAGAGCGGTAAGAGAACTCAACATCCGCTCCCTCCGATCCCTTCTCCGCTTCAGATTAATCAGAAAGATCTGAGAGAGAGAGAGAGAGAGAGAGAGATGTTCTCACAGACTTCCTGTTACACATCAAAAACAGATGACTATCAGTCTGCAAAATCATTCTGTCGGTCCAACAGTCTGGCGGTTTATCACTTTTCTAGTCATTCTGTAATTCTGCCTGTCTCTTGGCTTGTCACTTTTTCAGTCTGTCATTCTGTCCATGTGACATTCTACTGTATCAGTCTGTCGTTTTGTCAATCAACCTGTCAGATTATCGATTTAGCTCCATGTCTGAGTCTGAATGGTTCCGTACCCGAGTACCTGTACATTCTACACTCTCCAATACAGCAGGTGGCAGTTATTATTATTGATATATTTGGTTAAAATGTCAAAACAACCCTCTCGCCTCATGCCTTCCTACTTTATCCCTTATGGCCGCCAGGATAAGATCGACACCGAGCAGACAAGCAGTGTTGATGACAATGTGATCTAAATGACGTCACACTTCCATGTTTCGTATCTGATTCACCCAATAAATACAGTATATACAGTACAAGCCATACTGTACTTTCCTCAAGGACGCTTTCGCACTAGTGAGCACTCTCACTTTGGAGTCAAGTCCCAAAGTGAGAGTGTCCAAAATAAAAATAAAATAAAAAAAAACATGGAATTGGACCACTGTTTAGAAAGTGATGTCATCGCACCAATCTTATTCTATCAACATTAATAATATTGGCTATCGTGTAAATGTCGACTTCGTTGAAGGATTTCTTCTTTGGGGTTCTTGGCAGGTAGAAAGCCAACTATATGCATACTGCCACCTAGTGTATTGGAATAAAAGTATAAAATACAAAATTCAGGTGTAAAATTTCATTAAACAATCAACTATCCACAATTAACAGAACAATAAAAAAAATATAGTTGATGATCGGGCCCAAGCACCATCCCAAGTGCCATCGACCACGGGATTAAACTACATACCCTGTGTGCTTTTTGAGCCTGATAAGACCTCCAAAAAGCCCTGGATGCTGGAAGAAGATCATCACACTACACTATGATGTCACTAAATGTGATGTCAGTAAGGAAGTTAATAGTCACTTTTCGGCAAAAGTTTAAGGCAATGCCATGGCTAAACTGTTTAAGATATCCAAAATCTTCCTTAATTTTCCTCTTCAATGTCTTGAGTTCTCATCAGCCCGGTGTGGTGACAATCGTGTAAATCCCCTAGGAGGAGTATACTAAATTCCATTGGGTGCATTTTACAAACAAAACAAAGTAACTGACTTCCTGTTGAGTAGAGGCCATGACGTGTATAGCGAAAGTTGTTCAGCTCAATGAGATCTAAATGTATACCAGGTTTCGTATGTATAAGTGCAAGTGTGTATGAGCAGCAAAATCTCCTGTGAAGCCACTTTCCAACCACTCAGGCATCGTTATGGCAGCAGATTCCATCCTGTTTGCTGGTTTTTATGACTTTTTGTGCATATTAAGGCATTAAAAAATTACTTAGAAGAACAATAGGATCTTCACACATTATATAAATAAATAACAAAAATAACCAGAATAAACCAATAAATAAATAATATAGAGAATAAACTAAATAAATGGGGGAAAAAAGTCACAGTGTTTCACTGATTAAATCAGAATGAGAACAGTGTAAATAAGCAACGGTACAACAGCATGACGCAATTGTTCCTAGTGTGGAAACAACCCGAGGTCGCCTTAACAAGTGGACCCGAGCTCACACTATCCAAACGTTTGGAGTTTTGGGTAAAGTGTACTCGGATCCGTGTCTAATGTGAACGCAGCCTCAGTTTATCATCGCGTCATTCTGTTAATCCGTCAGTCCACAAATCAGAGAAGTCTCTCAATGTATTAGTCTATCTGAGCCTCAGTCCATCAGTACAGCGGACCCGTGTTCCGGCAGTCTGTCCTTTAGTCTGTTAACATTCCCCGTCTATTAACCTGAAATTTAATCAGTCTCTTATTCTGTTCATCATTCCATCCGTCTATTATCCCAGTCTGTACATCTATCAGTCGTCACTCTCTCTCTCGCTGTCTCTCGCTGTCTCACCTCATCAAACCCCATCTTATCCTGAGGTTTCGGAGGAACGAACACAAACTCTGAAGGCTCGATTTGGTGATCAACTGTAAGAAAATCAGAAACAGTGTGAGACGAGAGGAGACGGTTAGAAAACACGAGTGGAGGGAGAAAATGACTAAGGTATAATTTTACTGCTGTAAATGTATGTGTGTGTGTGTGTGTGTGTGTGTGTGTGTGTGCGCGCGCGTGTGTGTGTGTGTGTGTGAGACACTCACTGAGGGCCTCGGTGACGGTGTGTGTGAAGCTTTCCTCTTCGTCCTCCAGACTCTGATCGGCTCTTAGAGGAATGGGTAGGAAACCATAGTGCTCTCTGTTACACACAAACATCTGTACACCTGCACACACACACACACACACACACACACACACACACACACACACACACACAAATATTCATAATATTCATAGTCTGCTGCTACGTATCGGGTTAATGTTTTTATTTTATGTGTGTGTGTGTGTGTGTGTGTGTGTGTGTGTGTGAACGCGCTGAAAACTGGTAGCCTAATAAGCCATCATTGGTCTTCATATGGCCTGATTTAGCTGTGGCTGTGTGTGTGTGGGTGTTCTACTGTGGGTAATGATGTGTGAACCTTGCTTCCAGTTACAGTAAACACACACACACACACACACACACACACACACACACACCGTTTTTCACAATTTCACTCCTGTTAAAATTAAACAGTTATTTGAAGACCTGAAAATGAGAAGTGAATAGATTGTAATTAATGCTTAATATCCATTACACACACACACACACACACACACATACACACACACACGTGCGCACACCTGCTTCGCGAGCAGAAAAAGCGAACACCATGATGTCGTCGAAGGCCCAGCTGTAGTCGGGATGCGGAGGGTAGAACGCCAGCGTGCGAGACGAGCTACGTCTCAAATCCAGCAGGAAGGTGGAGTGAATCATGGGAACTGGGAAGCAACCCAGATGCCTCCACTCGCGGATGGGCTGATAGTCTGGGGTGCGTTTATAGTAGCCCTGAGGGTGAAAAAACAAAACAAAAGAGAGAGAGAGAGAGAGAGAGAGAGAGACAGAGGCAGGTAGAAAGAGGGAGAGAGGGAGAGGGAGATCAGAATGTGAATTTTGGTCCTTCTCTCCTTCTCTCCTAACATATTTAATCCTGGCCAGGACTGAACTGGATCTATGGCGTATCCCAGGAACACTGAGGTGGAATTACGTGCACCCTGGCTTAGATACCAGAACACTATGTACAGTACACACACAATAGGTATCAGACCCGATTTTGGTAAAAATCTGCTTGGGGTTTTGCTCTGGAGGAGTTAGTCGCTGAGAAGAAAGCCAGACGCCTCCTGAGTTCTCCTGATGTCACCCGATTACCGTTGTGCCTGGTCTCAATCGAGTCACATGACCATATACAGTTAAACCTTGGATTGCGAGCATAATTCGTTCAGGAAGCGTGAAAAGCATATCAAAGCACTCGTATATCAAAGTGAATTTCCCCTATAAGAAATAATGGAAACTCAGACGATTCGTTCCACAACCAAAAAAGTATTCATATAAAAATAATTAATACAAAATATGAAGCAAAAATAAAACAAATTAACTTGGACTTTTAAAAAGAATCGTGGCTGTAGTGATTGACACCAGAGGGAAAAGAGAAGAAGGAAAGGGGGAGGTGGAGGGGGGGCTACTGTGTAGGATGACACACACACACACACACACAAACACACACACACACACACCAACTTGTTGGCCGAAGGAGGCTACTGTGTAGGACGACTTTCTCACACACGCATGCATGCGCACACACACACACACACACACACACACACACACACACACACGGCCTCAAGACCTCGCTTGTTTACTGAGAAAATTTTTGCTTGTCTTGCAAAACACTCGCAGACCAAGGTACTCGCAATCCAAGGTTCCACTGCATCAAATTTAGTGACATCAGATTTGTGCATTCTGACATATTTGAGTAAAAAAAATAAAAAATCTGATCTGATTCAGTTCAAGCTAATAATCTAAATGTAGCCTATGAGACAGCAATTAGTGTAACAACATCAAAAACACACTTTGGTTGCTGGATACATTTCAAGACATAAAAACTATTGCTAAGTAACTTTAGTAATAATTAGTCATGTGACATAGGTGTCGTGGTCAGGTGATGCACAGTGGCTGATGAGAGATCATCAGGATCAAACCTGAGTCTGAAACCGAGACAGAAGATAAAATGATCCGTATGATTATGAATGTGTGTGTGTGTGAAGAGACAGACAGAGAGAGGTGTGTCTACCTGAGGCGTGATGCCACACCAGAAGTTAGAGTAGAGTGACCGCGATTCCAACATGGGCGCCACAAGAGTCCGGTTCTCCGCGATCAGAAGGTCCAACACCCGCGGGTTAATCAGGAGGTTATCACTGTCCACAAACTGAAACAAGGAGAGGATGGAGTGTGTGTGTGTGTGTGTGTGGGAGAGAGAGAGAAAGCAACAAAAAAGTAACTAAAATTTGTAGGAAAACTTAAAAGGTTAAAGCTAAAAATAATCTGATGAGCTTTAATGTAATCAGTGATATTATTATCTCAGGTTGAAGCCCACGTACATGTCTGTCTGTCTTTAATCCCAGTAAAAATATTCAGTTTAGCTTTTCTAATTAATATCTATTGGTGCAGGTGTTTGTTTACATCAAGCAAATAGCGCATTAGTAGCTTATTTTAAAGTAGATTATTAAATCCGACACATAACTGTTCATAACATCGCTTTTACTCAACATTTAGATTTTAGCGCAAAATAACTTGCTTTCAGTTCGGGTATTTTATGTCCCCTTACCTCGTCCTTTACTCTAACGAGCTGTATTTTATCTAGTTTACATTATTGCTTTTTATTAGCGCTATGGTTTCGGACAAACTAGTTTTAAACTTCCTGCAGGAAGAACAAACATACATTGATCTGTCCATTCATCTTTGAAGGTTCAGTTTTCATAGTCTACTCTCCTTTTTTCAGAGTAAGCCATGCTGTGTTGCGCGTTTGTTTGCATAAAATGTAAAAATAGAATTTTTATTGATATCATTTTAAAATCATCGAGTTCTGACCAATGTACAGACAAAACCTTTTTTTTATTTATATAGATTATAACTTCTGGTCGGTAATGGTAACTTGTTCAGTTCCTCACACTAGCGCGGTAGATTGATTACCTACAGTATAACGGCATGTCCCAAAGTCTTTCATTCTATAATTGATTCATTTCCACACTGATCTGATCACTTATTTTTTGTTGTGAGAACATCTCTCTCGCAGCAGTCTTTACTTTCATCCACCGAGTCTCCGGCTGGTGACTGTCTCGCACTTCACACGTAGTAAAGCATCTAACCAATCATAGACGACACTCAAGTCTTGTAGCCAGTCACGACGAAAAAAGCAGGATTTATTTAAAAAAAAAAAAAACTTGGTAAGAATAATTCTTCTTCTCTTCTTTTTCTGCTTCTTCTGGCAGATTAAACTCTCTAAACTCCCCAGTTACGCTCTGGTTAAACGCTTTGCGCGTGTAAACATCAGCGCAGCGTCCATGAAAACAGTTCAGTTAGAATCCATGACCATGTGAACAGAGCAGCTGGGGACGTCTGTGAACTACAAAGGCAAATTAAACACTCTTATGAATTTCTGACCAAGAATTTCAACATAGCTTATCTTTCCACTAAAGTGACCTATACAGAACAAAAACAACAATTTTCTCATGTGTTATGGTGATCCACACATATAGAGTGCTACATTTAGCATATGCTACTTTCCCAGGATGCAATTCTCTCACCAGGATGTAATCGGCCCATCGGTGGCGTGCCGCCTCCAGAGCGGCTTGTCTGAGCTTCAGCAGGTGTTTGAATCGGGACAGCGACCAGTGCTTGGGCCCCCACTCGTCTGTGTAAGAGCTGACATTAAACACAGACGCATCACTCATTGTTTAACGATGTTTACATCCACTGCAACAACTCGATCGTTCTTATGGAATTTCATGCCATTAATTTGTGCTAAAATGTGATCTCGAACATATTGTCAAATATAATGTTCCTAAAACAATAAGTCTATAAAACAATTCTGTGCGTGTGTGTGTGTGTGTGTGTGTGTCTCACCGTGGCTCCTCCATTGGTCTCCACTCCACAAAGTGATATCGCCTCTGAGCCGATTTCATCCACTCTTTCAGCATGGCTGTGGTGTTGTCCACGTTGTGATCTGTTGCTGCCCTGCAGGTATCAAACCCAACACACACACACACACACACACACAAACACACACACTTTCAAATAAAACATACTAAACCACACATGTTCAAATTCGATTAGACCCATATTCTCACACACATACACAAACACACACACACACACACACACACACCAATAAGACATTAATACTTTAAACACACACTTATCCATCAGCAGCAGCACACACACACACATACTGTAGTATGCACCAATTTCATTAATGTATTCACATACTATACATTAATATACACACATCAATACACCAGTACACACACACACACACACACACACACACACACAAACACACAGGAGAGACAGACAGACAGATCAACAGACAGGCAGACAGACTGACAGGCAGGCAGCAGGACAGACAAAGCTACAAACAGGCAGAGAGACAGACAGACAGACAGTTCAACAGACAGATGGACAGGCAGGCAGACAGACTGACAGATGAAAAGACAGGTAGACAGATAATTGTATGGGCAGGTAGATAGACTGATGGACAGGCCAGCAAACTGATAGACAGGTAGACAGATCAGTTAGGGTGACTGACATTTCACTGTAAGTGACTGCATACAACATTAACTCTTTAATTCTCTCTCTCTCTCTCTCTCTCTCTCTCTAGGGGCAGTGGAAGCTCAGAGGACTAAAGGTATTGAGTTACTGATCATAAGATCAGTAGTTTGAGCCTCAGCTCCACCAGGTTGCCATTGTTGGGCCCTTGAGTGAGGCCCCTAACACTATGCGCCGGGACGCTGTATCATGGCTGACCCTGCGCTCTGATGCCAGTTCCATGGCGATATACAAAGAAAGAAGTTCTCTGTGCAGTAATGTATACAGTATGTGACAGATAAAGGCTCAACCGAACTTAACTCACACACACCTTCCTGTCTGTGTGAACTCGCTGTCCTGGATTAGTTCCTGCTCTAATTGTTTCCAGCTGTATTTCTGTAATTTGTGTATCTAAACACTGCGTGTATCGCTTCTGCGTGATGCTGAGGTTTCACATGTGTGGTTTCACATGCTGTTACAGACCTCCTGGTCCTTGGCTCTCTCTGTATGATACAGTACATAAGAGAACTCCTGAAGAACATCTACAGTACACACGTCATATTTATAACAACACAATAGTCCTCATGTTGGCAAGAATGAAGCATAGTTTTGAATGTGTTGTGAAAAACAGCTAAGGCAGAGATGTCTACTTTAGTGATGTGCTGCATGTTCCCAGAATTGTTTCCTAACTCCTCCAGTGTTTCCATTAGACCACGCCAGTACAGTCTCCCATAACGCCATCTGAATTAAATCACTGAATTAAACCACTTCTCAGTCCACTATGTTTCCAGGTTGGTGGTCATGTCCTATACCATGACAAACCCACAGAGGCTTTTATTCTCGTAAAAGTACACTGGCTCGCGTTCCTCAGCGCCTTATTAAAGTTTATATAGTTGTTTGTTTGTTCAGAATTTCTGCAAAACAAAAAGTACTGTGGTTCTACACATAGTGCTAGAGTACTGTAGGGGGGGGGGGGGGCTTAGGGAAATCATATTTCGGGTTGGGTTGCCCTCCCTTTAGAACCGCCACTGCATGTACTGCACTCGTAATGCAGACTGTCACTGGTGTCTCTAGTATGTATGGCACCTTGAGTGAACTGCCCTTTAACTCTCCCCCAACAAAACATCAGCATTCAGCTCTATCTCTGCTTATATGCTTTTTTCACACTCTTGGAACGTGAAACAAATAATTGTAATTATTATTGCAAAGATGTACTGCAGCTATAAATGTTATAATTAGACATTTATAACCTTTATACAGGCTGTCCCCTACTTACAAACTCGTTCCAGGAGAATGTTTGTAAGTTGGATTTGTTTGTACGTCAGACACTTAGACTTATACGCCTTTGACACAAATATACAAAGTCAAGCATACCAATCCCTTGACTAAATTTGTCCCTTTTACCAACACTGCCATCATGTGGCCAAAAAACAGTGAAATGTTGTTTTGAAATGTTGTTTTGTCTAGTTTTGTACAACACACATGAGCTGCTTCCGTGATTCGTTCACATCCACAAAATGTTTGTAGGACCTTGGTCCGTTCATATCAGCGGAAATGCATACTGTACCTCAAATGCTAACAAGTCGAGGACTACCAGTACACATTTTGTAATTTGACTAAGAGTACTGCTTCGCAAAGGTGAAGGTGCATGTTTTTATATATTCTCCTGCTCAAATCTGTTATATAAGGTTCTATAATTCTAATTTAAGTCTAATGTAGCTCTAATGTAGCCCTACTACGATCCTAATGCAGGCCTAATATCATCTGTGTGCAATCCTAATGTAGTCCTAATGTAATCTGTGTGCAATCCTAATGTAGTCCTAATGTAGTCTGTGTGCAATTCTAATGTAGTCCTAATGCAGCATATGTGCAATCCTAATGTAGTCCTAATGTAGTCTGTGTGCAATCCTAATGTAGTCCTAATGCAGTCTGTGTGCAATCCTAATGTAGTCCTAATGCAGCATATGTGCAATCCTAATGTAGTCCTAATGTAGTCTGTGTGCAATCCTAATGTAGTCCTAATGTAGTCTGTGTGCAATCCTAATGTAGTCCTAATGCAGTCTGTGTGCAATCCTAATGTAGTCCTAATGCAGCATATGTGCAATCCTAATGTAGTCCTAATGTAGTCTGTGTGCAATCCTAATGTAGTCCTAATGTAGTCTGTGTGCAATCCTAATGTAGTCCTAATGTAGTCTGTGTGCAATCCTAATGCAGTCCTAATGCAGTCTGTGTGCAATCCTAATGTTGTCCTAATGTAGTCTGTGTGCAATCCTAATGCAGTCCTAATGCAGTCTGTGTGCAATCCTAATGTAGTCCTAATGTAGTCTGTGTGCAATCCTAATGTAGTCCTAATGCAGCATATGTGCAATCCTAATGTAGTCCTAATGCAGTCTGTGTGCAATCCTAATGTAGTCCTAATGTAGTCTGTGTGCAATCCTAATGTAGTCCTAATGTAGTCTGTGTGCAATCCTAATGTAGTCCTAATGCAGTCTGTGTGCAATTCTAATGTAGTCCTAATGCAGCATATGTGCAATCCTAATGTAGTCCTAATGTAGTCTGTGTGCAATCCTAATGTAGTCCTAATGCAGTCTGTGTGCAATTCTAATGTAGTCCTAATGCAGCATATGTGCAATCCTAATGTAGTCCTAATGTAGTCTGTGTGCAATCCTAATGTTGTCCTAATGTAGTCTGTGTGCAATCCTAATGCAGTCCTAATGCAGTCTGTGTGCAATCCTAATGTAGTCCTAATGTAGTCTGTGTGCAATCCTAATGTAGTCCTAATGCAGCATATGTGCAATCCTAATGTAGTCCTAATGCAGTCTGTGTGCAATCCTAATGTAGTCCTAATGTAGTCTGTGTGCAATCCTAATGTAGTCCTAATGTAGTCTGTGTGCAATCCTAATGTAGTCCTAATGCAGTCTGTGTGCAATCCTAATGTAGTCCTAATGCAGCATATGTGCAATCCTAATGTAGTCCTAATGCAGTCTGTGTGCAATCCTAATGTAGTCCTAATGCAGCATATGTGCAATCCTAATGTAGTCCTAATGTAGTCTGTGTGCAATCCTAATGTAGTCCTAATGTAGTCTGTGTGCAATCCTAATGTAGTCCTAATGCAGCATATGTGCAATCCTAATGTAGTCCTAATGTAGTCTGTGTGCAATCCTAATGTAGTCCTAATGCAGTCTGTGTGCAATCCTAATGTAGTCCTAATGCAGCATATGTGCAATCCTAATGTAGTCCTAATGTAGTCTGTGTGCAATCCTAATGTAGTCCTAATGTAGTCTGTGTGCAATCCTAATGTAGTCCTAATGCAGCATATGTGCAATCCTAATGTAGTCCTAATGTAGTCTGTGTGCAATCCTAATGTAGTCCTAATGCAGTCTGTGTGCAATCCTAATGTAGTCCTAATGCAGCATATGTGCAATCCTAATGTAGTCCTAATGTAGTCTGTGTGCAATCCTAATGTAGTCCTAATGCAGTCTGTGTGCAATCCTAATGTAGTCCTAATGCAGCATATGTGCAATCCTAATGTAGTCTGTGTGCAATCCTAATGTAGTCCTAATGCAGTCTGTGTGCAATCCTAATGTAGTCCTAATGCAGCATATGTGCAATCCTAATGTAGTCCTCATGTAGTCTGTGTGCAATCCTAATGTAGTCCTAATGTAGCCTGTGTGCAATCCTAATGTAGTCCTAATGTAGTCTGTGTGCAATCCTAATGTAGTCCTAATGTAGTCTGTGTGCAATCCTAATGTAGTCCTAATGTAGTCTGTATGCAATCCTAATGTAGTCCTAATGTAGTCTGTGTGCAATCCTAATGTAGTACTAATGTAGTCTGTGTGCAATCCTAATGTAGTCCTAATGTAGTCTGTATGCAATCCTAATGTAGTCCTAATGTAGTCTGTGTGCAATCCTAATGTAGTCCTAATGCAGTCTGTGTGCAATCCTAATGTAGTCCTAATGTAGTCTGTGTGCAATCCTAATGTAGTCCTAATGTAGTCTGTGTGCAATCCTAATGTAGTCTGTGTGCAATCCTAATGTAGTCCTAATGTAGTCTGTGTGCAATCCTAATGTAGTCCTAATGTAGTCTATGTGCAATCCTAATGTAGTCCTAATGTAGTCTGTGTGCAATCCTAATGTAGTCCTAATGTAGTCTATGTGCAATCCTAATGTAGTCTGTGTGCAATCCTAATGTAGTCCTAATGTAGTCTGTGTGCAATCCTAATGTAGTCCGAATATAGTCTGTATGCAATCCTAATGTAGTCCTAATGTAGTCTGTGTGCAATCCTAATGTAGTCCTAATGTAGTCTGTGTGCAATCCTAATGTAGTCCTAATGTAGTCTGTGTGCAATCCTAATGTAGTCTGTGTGCAATCCTAATGTAGTCCTAATGTAGTCTGTGTGCAATCCTAATGTAGTCCTAATGTAGTCTATGTGCAATCCTAATGTAGTCCTAATGTAGTCTGTGTGCAATCCTAATGTAGTCCTAATGTAGTCTATGTGCAATCCTAATGTAGTCCTAATGTAGTCTGTGTGCAATCCTAATGTAGTCCTAATGTAGTCTATGTGCAATCTTAATGTAGTCTGTGTGCAATCCTAATGTAGTCCTAATGTAGTCTGTGTGCAATCCTAATGTAGTCCTAATATAGTCTGTATGCAATCCTAATGTAGTCTGTGTGCAATCCTAATGTAGTCCTAATGTAGTCTGTGTGCAATCCTAATGTAGTCCTAATGTAGTCTGTGTGCAATCCTAATGTAGTCCTAATGTAGTCTGTGTGCAATCCTAATGTAGTCCTAATATAGTCTGTATGCAATCCTAATGTAGTCCTAATGTAGTCTGTGTGCAATCCTAATGTAGTCCTAATGTAGTCTGTGTGCAATCCTAATGTAGTCCTAATGTAGTCTGTGTGCAATCCTAATGTAGTCCTAATGTAGTCTGTGTGCAATCCTAATGTAGTCCTAATGTAGTCTGTGTGCAATCCTAATGTAGTCCTAATGTAGTCTGTGTGCAATCCTAATGTAGTCCTAATGTAGTCTGTGTGCAATCCTAATGTAGTCCTAATGTAGTCTGTATGCAATCCTAATGTAGTTCTAATGTAGTCTGTGTGCAATCCTAATGTAGTCTGTATGCAATCCTAATGTAGTCCTAATGTAGTCTGTGTGCAATCCTAATGTAGTCCTAATGTAGTCTGTGTGCAATCCTAATGTAGTCCTAATGTAGTCTGTGTGCAATCCTAATGTAGTCTGTGTGCAATCCTAATGTAGTCCTAATGTAGTCTGTGTGCAATCCTAATGTAGTCCTAATGTAGTCTATGTGCAATCCTAATGTAGTCCTAATGTAGTCTGTGTGCAATCCTAATGTAGTCCTAATGTAGTCTATGTGCAATCCTAATGTAGTCCTAATGTAGTCTGTGTGCAATCCTAATGTAGTCCTAATGTAGTCTATGTGCAATCTTAATGTAGTCTGTGTGCAATCCTAATGTAGTCCTAATGTAGTCTGTGTGCAATCCTAATGTAGTCCTAATATAGTCTGTATGCAATCCTAATGTAGTCTGTGTGCAATCCTAATGTAGTCCTAATGTAGTCTGTGTGCAATCCTAATGTAGTCCTAATGTAGTCTGTGTGCAATCCTAATGTAGTCCTAATGTAGTCTGTGTGCAATCCTAATGTAGTCCTAATATAGTCTGTATGCAATCCTAATGTAGTCCTAATGTAGTCTGTGTGCAATCCTAATGTAGTCCTAATGTAGTCTGTGTGCAATCCTAATGTAGTCCTAATGTAGTCTGTGTGCAATCCTAATGTAGTCCTAATGTAGTCTGTGTGCAATCCTAATGTAGTCCTAATGTAGTCTGTGTGCAATCCTAATGTAGTCCTAATGTAGTCTGTGTGCAATCCTAATGTAGTCCTAATGTAGTCTGTGTGCAATCCTAATGTAGTCCTAATGTAGTCTGTGTGCAATCCTAATGTAGTCCTAATGTAGTCTGTGTGCAATCCTAATGTAGTCCTAATGTAGTCTGTGTGCAATCCTAATGTAGTCCTAATGTAGTCTGTATGCAATCCTAATGTAGTCCTAATGTAGTCTGTGTGCAATCCTAATGTAGTCTGTATGCAATCCTAATGTAGTCCTAATGTATTCTGTGTGCAATCCTAATGTAGTCCTAATGTAGTCTGTGTGCAATCCTAATGTAGTCCTAATGTAGTCTGTGTGCAATCCTAATGTAGTCCTAATGTAGTCTGTGTGCAATCCTAATGTAGTCCTAATGTAGTCTGTGTGCAATCCTAATGTAGTCCTAATGTAGTCTGTGTGCAATCCTAATGTAGTCCTAATGTAGTCTGTGTGCAATCCTAATGTAGTCCTAATATAGTCTGTATGCAATCCTAATGTAGTCCTAATGTAGTCTGTGTGCAATCCTAATGTAGTCCTAATGTAGTCTGTGTGCAATCCTAATGTAGTCCTAATGTAGTCTGTGTGCAATCCTAATGTAGTCCTAATGTAGTCTGTGTGCAATCCTAATGTAGTCCTAATGTAGTCTGTGTGCAATCCTAATGTAGTCCTAATGTAGTCTGTATGCAATCCTAATGTAGTCCTAATGTAGTCTGTGTGCAATCCTAATGTAGTCTGTATGCAATCCTAATGTAGTCCTAATGTATTCTGTGTGCAATCCTAATGTAGTCCTAATGTAGTCTGTGTGCAATCCTAATGTAGTCCTAATGTAGTCTGTGTGCAATCCTAATGTAGTCCTAATGTAGTCTGTATGCAATCCTAATGTAGTCCTAATGTAGTCTGTGTGCAATCCTAATGTAGTCCTAATGTAGTCTGTGTGCAATCCTAATGTAGTCCTAATGTAGTCTGTGTGCAATCCTAATGCAGTCCTAATGCAGTCTGTGTGCAATCCTAATGTAGTCCTAATGTAGTCTGTGTGCAATCCTAATGTAGTCCTAATGTAGTCTGTGTGCAATCCTAATGTAGTCCTAACATTGTCTGAGTACATTACTAATGTATTACAAATGCAGTCATAATGTAGTCCTAACATCGTCTAAGTCCAATCCTAATGTAGTCCTAGTTTCGACCTAATGTAGTTATGTATAATGTATCTCTGTTATAGTCCTACTGTACTGTAGCTCTGATGTAATTCTAATGTAGCTTTAATGTCCCAGTGTCTCCAGTCCAAATGCAATGCAGTCACACACACAGTATTATAACATAGAATCATCATAGATCAAAATAAATCCTAGTCCTAATAATATTAACCCAGACTTGCAAATTACTGTGTGTGTGTGTGTGTGTGTGTGTGTTTTCCTATTTTGCCCTTTTTTTTTTTAAACCTCCAACCTGTGTCAACACAACATGTACCAGCCCTGTACACCATATTAGCACAACAGGCTAGGAATTTTTAGCTTATATTAACAAGAAGGTACATCTCAGTCCATCCACATGTGCGTGTGTGTGCGTGTGTGTGTGTGTGTGCGTGTGTGTGTGTGTGTGTGTGTGTATGTGTTTTTCCAGCATCTCCACAAAGCTCATCTTCTGTCTCATTTTCACAAACACACTCTCTCTCTTAGTGACTCGATGTCCTCGGCGAGCGCGAGACGACTGTGGGATCGTCTGCAACGGAAAGTTCCAAAGTGTAAACTGACGAGAAATATGAACAGATAAACAAATAAACAAATTAAAGTAAACAAATAAACAAACGGCATCCTGGGGTTTCGTCTTGAGGGTTTTGGAAGGGCTTGTTTACAGCATTTTGAAGTAAAATATATCAAAATCTAAGATGTGTATTTCTTAGACAAATAAGCCACCAAATCACTCTGATGCAACACACACACTCAAACACACACACACACACACACACGTTCGTAGAACCCCAAATATCCCATTACCTGCAATAACCAGTTACTGGTTGGGGCGTCTGACCTACAAGCAAGTCCTGTCAGACAGCAGATAACAGTGTACATACACTCCGCTATACACACTTCACAATGAAATAATACACTGCTCACCTGCTATTCAAATCTCAAACACATACACACACACATACACCTACAGTATATACACACAACAAATAACGGCTCACACACTCCGCTCTCGCCTTGACTGCTCATCCAGGCAACGATTAAGAGTGCAGCTGTGACCAATGCCTGTCTGTGTGTGTGTGTGTGTGTGTGTGTGTGTGTGTGTGTGTGTGTGTGTGTGTGTGTGTGTGTGTGAGTGTAAGACAGACGGTCGTATGCTTGATAAGCAGTCTGCGTGTTCATCGCAGGTTTAGAAACACCTGTAACACACATTATGGGTGGAGATTTTCCTGCACACACACACCTTCGGCCAGCTGCTAGCATCTCATAAATCCAGGAGAATAATAACCAGAGTGTGTGTAAGTGGTGATCATACACACACACACACACACTCACACACAGACATGCAGAGAGAGAGAGAGAGAGTGGCTGATCCTAAATAAAATGTCAGTTTAATTGGAGTGGAAATTGCATTACACACACACACACACACACACAAACACACACAGTTTACTGCTAATGTTTTCCAGAAGGCCATAAGCTGTTTAAATGCTCAGTGCTCCAAAACACAATTCTCTATTGCAGAAGTCATCGTGAATGCACGAGTATCGCAGTGTAAAACCCGAGAAAACCCCAAGTGGAAACTAACAGAATGCACAGATACAGTCAGATCCATAAGTATTTGGACAGCTACTTTGTATTTTTCTTTCCGTGTATATATACACACCACCTCTCTCATCAGTACCACGGACCGTAAACATACTTTCACCCATGCTGCAACCGACAATTAGTGTAACTAACAACAGTAGGACGCCTGAGATGCCGAGTGATACATAGAAGTTCCAGTGCTGTTACTGTCTATTATTGCCACTTCTGATAAACTAATTGCATTAGAATGAGAATGTAGTTAGCGGTTAAAGTGTAAACATGGCATAATGTAAGTAACCTATCAACACATCTAAGGAAAATATTGACATTTTGATAAAACTGTTGCCATACATGTGTATAAAGACTTCACACAGTTCGGTTGCCTAGCAACATAGCTTCGCCAATATTGCAAAACAAAAGAGCAAAACCGAAAACAAAATAACAAATTAAAAGACAAAAAAAAAAAAAAACAAGACAAAATACACCCTTATCCAGAGCGACTTATATTTTTATTTAATTACACATTTAACCCCAGTTGAGGGTTAAGGGCCTTGCTCAAGGGCCCAACAGTGGCAACCTAGTGGTGGTGGGGTTTGAACCTGGGATCTTCCGAACCGTAGTCTGATGTCTTAACCACTGAGCTACTCCTGACAAAAATAACAAAACTGAAAACAAATTAACAACCTCAAAAACAAAATAACAAAACAGAAACAAAGTAACAAAACTGAGAATTTTTTCCTTAGGCCTTGTTCACACGGGCGTTACATTTTTGGATAAACGAACGAGCTCTGAACGTCCTATATGTTTATGTTGCGTTTTGTACTTCCGTTTGATTGACTTCTACGCTGGCGTTCGTTTGTCTCTGTCTAACGACAGCCTGCAGCCCAAATTGTAGTTTGTGTGTTTAACCTGTAGGGGGCAGTGTGTCGGGAACTGGATATGAAAGCCCTTGTCGTTTTATTTGAGGTGCCTCCTTTTAATATGGACCATCTTGCAATATTAGACATTAATCTTTTTGTTTTAAATTTTTTTAATTAAATTATTATATTTTATATAATATATAAAAATATTTT
The DNA here is from genome assembly GCA_030522415.1 of Channallabes apus. NCBI lineage: Eukaryota > Metazoa > Chordata > Actinopteri > Siluriformes > Clariidae > Channallabes > Channallabes apus. The sequence continues at coordinate 13,959,285 of CM060115.1, read as the reverse complement.
AAAAAATAATACGACGTAGGGAGAGAAAAAAATCGCCGCCGCTACTGGGTTCACCCTCTGACTGCACAACGTCGGATTAAAGGAAGTTTTTTGTGGTTTATGAAGAAATGTGAATATTTCCGCGCAAGTTTTATTTTTTAAGCATTTTATTTTTGCCTTTTTTCCGCATTTCCCTCTGTACAGCATGTAGGATCATGGGATATATCCGGTCCTCCGAAGCGTAAAATGGACGCGGAGAAAACGAACTAGACGCGGTTTCCTTGCATTCGTTGGGATTCGAACGCCATGAAAAAGCTGCGTGCAACGTTTTTTAAACACCGTATAAACGCGCAGTCGGACAAACGCACGTCACGTGTGAACAAGGCCTTAAACAACTGGATTTTTTTTTTTCGATTTTGTTATTTTGTTTTGCACTTTCTGGCCACCGTACTAAAACAAACAAATAAATAAAAATCGCTTTGGAGAAACTATAGTTTATCAAGTTTTGCACCAAAAAAATTAGTTGGTTAGGGTTAGGGTTCTTCCTAGCATTTGTCCCTTTTCGCTGCACGCTCCACCTCTCTCTGCATGCTACTGTATTCTCCACTTTTTCCGATTGTGAGGGTCGACAGGAACAATGTTAGCGAGTCTCATGTCTTCTTCGAGTTGCTGAAGGCACTAGTTCTTGGACGTGTATCTATCTGTTTGTTTTAGTAATTTCCATTATCCAATCATCACTTCATAGACAAAACAAATAATCATTTCGAAGAGGACGGAGTTATAAAGACACGAGACCGGAATCTCCTATGTTTGTTTTTTTCCCAATAACTTGTGCGAACGTATTAGCTATTTGTGCAAATGTATAACAGACCAGATTCAGCTCTACAGCACCCTGAGGTTCAGGATTAAACAACAAAATGTAAACTTTTGTTTACCAGAATGAGCACCAGGTATGTTGTATCTTGCTGAATCGATACAAGCTTTTAAATCCCTATAACTACGTGTGTATGTGCGTGTGAGAGAGCGAGTGAGAGTTTGTATTTACTAGCACGTTTATTAGCATTAGTTTCAGGTTTGGCGGAACGAGACAGCACCCGCTGAGAGGCTGGAACTCCTCATTATGAAGCTCCCTGAAGCACTCTTCCCTTCTCCACATCTGGACTCCACACGACACACACACACACACACACACACACACACACACTCAATCACACACCTCTCACTTTACCTCCACACACTTACACGGAGAGTATATACACACTGCCGGTTACTCATGCGGCAGGTCAAAGTTCACATTGAGTGACAGAGTGGAACGCTGAATACTGGTGAAGGCACGAAGTGATAGCAGAAGAGATGTACTGTACCTGCTCAATGAATCATTACACCTGGGTCGAAACACATTGACTCCGTTGCTTCTCAGGAAGGATTGGGACGCGACCGGCGTGTTTACTGTGCAGTCACAGACTGATATGTACGTGAGTGACGAACGACCTCTCCAGTGGAGATGCTCGGTAATGAGGGGCTGGTGCCATCGGGCTCCTTCTAGTGTGTGTGTGTGTGTGTGTGTGTGTGTGGAGCTGCTGGGACTCATAAAATTAGCAAATTTCTAAATACCTCTCTTGGTCAACAGAAGCTCTGCTCACAAAAACACACACACACACACACACATGACTGGCTAGTCTTTTTCTTATCATTCAGAAACACTTTCTTAAGAAATTTCATAGAAATCAAATAAAGTTACTATAAACCAGGTTAGCTTTGTTCATTTAAAATTGTACAAACCTCGCGAGTTGCAAAATGCTTTTTATGAATCGCTAAAGTACTGTGAGTATAGTTAAATAGTTAAAGAGTTAAAGCTAAAAATAATCTGCTGATCTTTAATGTAATCAGTGATATTATTATTATTATTATTATTCATTCATTCATCTTCTATACCGCTTTATCCTGTATTTAGGGTCGCGGGGACCTGGAGCCTATCCCAGGAGACTCAGGGCACGAGGCAGGGTACACCCTGGACAGCGTGCCAATCCATCGCAGAGCACACACACACTCATTCACACACTGTGGTCAATTTGGGAACGTGAGCATATCTTTGGACTGTGGGAGGAAACCGGAGTACCCGGAGGAAACCCACCAAGCACGGGGAGAACATGCAAACTCCATGCACACAGAGACGGGAATCGAGCCTGGCCGGGGAATCGAACCCAGACCCTGGAGGTGCAAGGCGACAGTGCTAACCACTACACCACCGTGCCGCCGCTATTATTATTATTATTATTATTTGAGGTTGAAGTCCACGTACTGTACATGTCTGTGTGTCTTTCTGTACGGCAGAACTCTCTGTCTAACTTATTAATACAAAGAAATCACATTCTGTAAGATTCAGTATCTTACGCCTTGTTTACACTAAGTTGTCCTTCTTTGGTGGTCAGAGGTCATTTTATGTAGATATTTATATTTCTGAATAGCTAACTTAAAACCTCACCATAGCTGATAACACATCTTATCTTCCATAAAGGCCAACTTTGTGCAGTGCACGACTAATAGTTGTCCTATGGACAGATTCCCCCACCTGAGCTGTAGATCTCTGCAGCTCGTCCAGAGTCACCATGGGCCTCTTGGCTGCATTTCTGATCAGCGCTCTCCTTGTTCGGCCTGTGAGTTTAGATGGACGGCCTTGTCTTGGTAGGTTTACAGTTGTGCCATACTCCTTCCATTTCTGAATGATCGCTTGAACAGTGGCTCCGTGGGATGTTCAAGGCTTTGGAAATCTTTTTGTAGCCTAAGCCTGCTTTAAATTTCTCAATAACTTTATCCCTGACCTGTCTGGTGTGTTCTTTGGACTTCATGGTGTTGTTGCTCCCAATATTCTCTTAGACAACCTCTGAGGCCGTCACAGAGCAGCTGTATTTGTACTGACATTAGATTACACACAGGTGCACTCTATTTAGTCATTAGCACTCATCAGGCAACGTCTATGGGCAACTGACTGCACTCAGACCAAAGGGGGCTGAATAATTACCCACACCCCACTTTGCAGTTATTTATTTGTAAAAAATGTTTGGAATCATGTATGATTTTGTTCCACTTCTCACGTGTACACCACTTTGTATTGGTCTTTCACGTGGAATTCCAATGACATTGATTCATGTTTGTGGCTGTAATGTGACAAAATGTGGAAAAGTTCAAGGGGGCCGAATACTTTTGCAAGCCACTGTATGAGCAACAGGTACGAGGCCACGCCTCCTTTTAATGGATTGACATGATTTTTAGGACAAAAGAGTGTGTATGTGATTAAGAACGTGTCTGTACTAAATACACAAACACACACACTTTGTCACAAAGTCGCAACGCAACACGCAGCCTGGCAGAGCGACTCCAGACGTCATCAGCATCACCATGAACATTACGCGTCGCTCCCTGACCACTGAAGAGGACAAACTGGAAACTGTGGAAAAGTACTTGATCTACTCTGGCGCTTTTGCTGAACGACGATTCTATTAAAAAAACAAGTGTGTTTGTGTGTCTTTTAGGTGAATTAAAAATGTACTTGTTCTCCCAAATGGTGCTACAGGAAAGTCAGACCCATCTCTGACTCCAAGACAGCATAATCGGCATGTTCTCAGCAAAACAAACAAACAAATAGATTTTTTAAATGCCATGACGTCACCAGTCTCAAAGTAAAAGAATGACTAACCCCCGCTCTCCCAACCGGCGCATGAACAACTGGGTGCAAATTAGCAAAGAAAAAAGGCGGCATTCCTGAGCCAAGACAAACGGTTCATAAGCAGGACTTTGGAGTGAGGACGCTACTTGTAAGTAGTTAGTGTAGTGTGAATAAGGCTGGCGTAATTAGCTGAGCTTTTTTTCCCTCCGTATTGGAGAGAGGACGCACCCGGATAAACCAACCTTCCCAAAACTTTAGCTAACATTAGGCTAAGGTTACGTCAATTTTATGGGAAGAAGTTATTAAAAAGACCTTATGGGAAATTACTGTATATGAAAGTGGCACAATTTCCACATTTTTGTCTCTGTGCACCATGAAGGGGATTTACAAAAACATTCCATTAGCTGTTTAGAAGCTAATTACAGAAAAAAAAAAATTTAATTAAAAAAGCCCCTTCATTTTCACAGGCTCAAAAGTAATTGGACAATTGATCATCATCATGAATAATAACATTAGCGTAATACCTGGAGGGAAAAAACTTTGCAATCATTGTTTCCTTTCTTTCATTAAAACGGCAAACGAGAATAATTCCTAATCGGAATTGTGAAAATAGGCGAAGTAGAGTAACTGGAGTGGGTAGGAAAACGAGGCTCAGTGACACACAGTCTCATTAATAAGATTTCGCAACACAACGGTGTAAACAAAAACAGATTAATTAAGTATGAATTTAAATTTTCCAGGACACAATCAGAAAACTACAGAGGCCCTAATGGGACATGGGGGGGGGGGGGCAATTTGGCACCTGAACTTTCATTTATTTTTTTTAAAAACTTGCAGCAATGCAGCTATGTCCCACATTAGTGTCCCCAGTTTCAAACCCAGTGTAGTCACACTCTCTCCAATCAGAGATGAGACTGAGTTTAACCACTTAATTGATGTGATTTAACTACTATGTGGTACAGTGGTGTAGTTGATAGCGCTGTAGCCTGACATCTCAAATCTATGGTCAGTGTCTGAGAGTGTCTGGAGCATGCATGTTCCTCTGGGTACTCCGGTTTCCTCCCAAATACTGTACGGCGAGGAAGACCACCCCTCCTTCGAACGACTAGGTGCTGTGTCTCACTACAGCTGATGTGAGGAAAACTCTATGCAGAGTCAACTCACGTAAAGCTGCTGGACCAGAAAACATCCCAGGCAGAGTGCTCAGAGAATGTGCAGAACAGCTGGCAGATGTTCTCACCGACATCTTCAACATCTCTCTGAGTAGCGCCGTTGTTCCCACATGCTTCAAGGCCACCACCATCGTACCCGTGCCCAATAAGTCTTCTGTGTCCTGTCTCAATGACTACCGTCCTGTTGCACTTACACCCACCTTCATGAAGTGCTTCGAGCGGCTCGTCATGAGACACATCAAGACCCTGCTGCCCCCCTCACTGGACCCATTGCAATTTGCGTACCGTCCTAACCGCTCAACGGACAACGCCATCTCCACTGCACTCCCTCACACACTTGGACAAGAAGGACACATACGTATGAATGCTGTACATAGATTTCAGCTCAGCATTCAACACGATCATCCCCCAACAACTGATCGGAAAGCTGAGCCAGTTGGGCCTGAACACCTCCCTCTGCAACTGGATCCTGGACTTTCTGACCGGAAGGCCTCAGTCAGTACGGATCGGGAACTGCACCTCCAGCACCACCACTGGGGCCCCACAAGGCTGTGTGCTCAGTCCCCTGCTGTTCACACTGCTGACTCACTACTGTGTAGCAACACACAGTTGAAATCACATCATTAAGTTCGCTGATGACACGACCGTGGTGGGTCTCATTAGTAAGAACGACGAGTCAGCATACAGAGAGGAAGTGCAGAGGCTAACAGACTGGTGTAAAGACAACAACCTGTCTCTGAATGTTGACAAGACAAAGGAGATGGTTGTTGACTTTAGGAGGACACGAGGCGACCATTCTCCGTTGAGCATCAACGGCTCCTCTGTGGAGATCGTCGACAGCACCAAATTCCTGGTCGTCCACCTGGAGAATGACCTCAGCTGGTCCCTCAACACCAGCTCCCTGCACAAGAAAGCCCAACAGCGTCTCTTCTTTCTGAGAAGACTGAGGAAGGCCCAGCTTCCACCACCGATCCTGACCACATTCTATAGAGGAACTATCGAGAGCATCCTGAGCGGCTGCATCACTGTCTGGTTTGGGAATTGTGCCATATCGGACCGCAAGACCCTACAGCGGATAGTGAGGACAGCAGAGAAGATCATCGGGGTCTCTCTCCCCTCTATTGAGGACATCTACACCACACGCTGCATCCGCAAAGCCACCAGCATTGTAGCTGATCGGACACACCCCTCTCACACACACTTCACACTCCTGCCATCTGGAAAAAGGTACCGAAGCATTCGGACACACACACTTCCAGACTGTGCAACAGCTTTTTTCCACAAGCCATCCATCTCCTTAACAAAAAGGGACTGGACTAATAAACACACGCACACACACACACACAAACATTATCACTCAGCTTAACTCAACTACCTCAAAACATTGAGACTGGACTGACAAGCGCAAACACACTGACCTACACCACCAAACTATCGTACACACCAACCTGGAGGAACGTTGTTTCGTTTCACTGTGTACTAACTGTATATGGTTGAAGTGACAATAAAGCCGACTTGAACTTGAACTTGAACATGCAAAGTATTCTAATTGGAATTTCCAAAATGCCTGTAGTGTGTGAGTGTGTGTTTGTGTGTGCCCTGCAATGGACTGGCACCCTGTCTCATGTCCTAAGTTCCCTGGTGTATGCTCCAGGCCTCAAGCCGTGAACGGTATAAGTGAGATAGAGAATGAATGAATGATTTACTTAATTGTCTGCTTGCCATTTCACAAAAAATACATTTATTTATTCAATACTTTTTTTCCTTTAGTGGTTCACAAAGAAACACACCAGTGACTGGACCGGGGTGCAGACATGACTCAGACTAAAACACCTAAATGTAAGAAGGAAAAAAAACACGGAGGGAAAATTAAACAAAGTGGTTCACTTTAAACCAGCACTCGTGTGACTAACACTTGTAATTTCATTAAAATGTAATTGAAAAAAGTCTCCCTTCTTACTAGAAAAGTTTCCTCCATCCCTGTATGCTGGGCGCGTGATGCAAAATTCACTTTTAGGTCAGTGTTGACATTCATATGGTTCTTGTTTGTACAGTATACAGACAAAATACAAAATAAGACCCTTTCGTTTTTTCCCATTTTTATCTGTAAATGTGCTTAAACATGTCGATTAAATTCTCGACCTTTATGATGTCGTTCCAGTTTCGAAAAAAGGGCGATATGCATGGTCCCTTCTATACTGTTTTTCTTAAAAGGTCCCGATTCCTGCATTCCGATTGGGCTAGAAAAAGGCACTGCTCCAAAGGAGTAATTTGTGTGTGGGGTCGGGAAAGGTCAGTTAAGCAATAGAGACTGAAACAGGGTGTTTGGAAAAGGAGTGATTCAGAAGGAATGTCCTAAATTTATAAAATAAAAATTCCCCTGCAAATGACCTACACACAAGGTCCCCAGATAATATTAGTCCAGTACGAATAGAGACATGTTAACCTCTTTTTTAAAATGGCACATTTGGTTTTTTACAGACTAAACCATCGTATCCAGAATTTGATCCTGTATTCCGGTGTAGTTGTTATTCTGTTGTAGTACAAAGTCTTAAACCACTGATCTACCCGTCCCACTGTCACCCTGATCTCTGGCCTGAATCGGAAAACAGATAATCCTCTCTCGTCTACAGGCTCTCGGGGAGTTTGGCTTCCTTCTCCAGGCATTATGAGCGCAGCAGAGGGAAGATCAGAGCTGGAACAGAACCCGGTTCTGCTTCTGCTTAAATTAATGAAATGAGAATGACTCAGGGTCGTTCCAGATTCCTGTGTCCTGTGGAAAGCAGCGAAGCAGAACAGGATGGAGGGGATAGCGGAGAGGAGCTTATACACACAGGCATGTGCACACACACACACACACACACACACACACACACACACACACACACACACGCACATACTTATATATATATATATATATATATACACACAGGGGAAAACTGTCTCACAGTTCTGCCTTCTAAAAAATGTACATGTATGATCTCATGGCATGAAGAAGATGTGCAGCAACAGCTGGGGCATCATTCACAGCTGGCAAGCTGGTAAGTATTTCTCTCTCTCACACACACACAAAACGCAATAGAAGCATGCCGACACACATTCCCATATGTATACCAAAAACAGATGTAAATATGACATCACTCTCTCTCTCTCGCGTTCTATCTCTCACACACACACACACCTGAGATGTGCTTTTACACCATACACCTATTTAACTTGCTTATAGAACAGTGCAGTTGTATACTGAATTAAAATTAAAATTCAAAGCCACACAAATGCACCATCCATAAATAAATGGACAGATTACAAATCAGTCCATCAGTTGATGTGATCTCATCAATAATTATTGATTTTCAGGTCATGAATCTATGTTTATAGTAGTGATGGACACTGCGGATCAGTCATATCTTTTGACCGCCGTACAGTACGTCTGTGGGTTTGGGTCAGGGATTCGATCAGAGATCGTTCATCTTAATTCATCAAACGTTCTAATTAATGCAATAGCACTATTAGAATGCAGATCTATATAACATCGTTACATCTACAGCAGACTGTACTACACACATGCTTTGATAAATTCCTGTCGTTTGTGTCTGGGCTTCTCTGTGAAACATAATTTCCATTTCCCCACACTAACAAACATCTTCCATGGAAGCATTTTGTTTCAATTACGCTCAGATGACTCCAGAGGCTCGTATCCAAGAATCGATGGCTATCAAGGTTCTCCTTAAACGAGCCGTTTCGAATCGCCGACACGCTCACGAACGTGAGATCTTTATCATTTCGATTTTCTCAGAGTTAAAATGGAGCAAATGGTTCCGACTAGCCAGAAGGAGATGGCAGTGTGTTCAACTACAGCTTACAACTTGGAAATTCTGACCTCCAAGTTCCTACTCGGAATGTCTGGATGGTATCCTCGACTACGAGTTCAGCAGGGGGCATCATATCCTCATAACCTAACAAGATATATGACGTTACTAACAAAACATCAGGTGGGTTAGTGCTTAGCGCTGTCGCCTTGCACCTCCAGGGTCTGAGGGTTTGGTTCCCGCTTGTGTATGGAGCTTGCATGTTCTCCCTGTGCTTTGTGGGTTTTCTCCCATGGTCCAAAGACATGGAGGTTAGGTTACCTGCCTGTAGTGTGTGTGCCCTGAGATGTATTGGCACATTGTCCAGGAATATCCGAAGTCTCATGAGAGTGTAAGCAATATAGGAGACGAATGAATGAATAACCAATCATCATAATTATTACTTTCTACAAGTTCTGTACACAATTAACCCAGTTTTACTTGCAATAACATTTTTTACTTTGCAATCCGAATTCAATCTGTTTTTAGAATGATCAAAAAGCTAAAGCAAATTATTTCAAAGTATCAAAAGTATCAAAAAGTTTTCTGCGTTAAATTTTTGCGTCCCTGAAATTCCTTTTGGTTCACTCCTTTTCCAAACATGCTGTATCAGTGTCTGTTGCTTTAAATGCAAATGAGCTCCTCCCCCACCATGTGCACTTTGCCGAAGTGCGTTTTTTTAGGCCAATCAGAAAACAGGAAATGGAACTTCTCTAAAAAAAAAAGAAAAGAAAAAAACGCCAGAGGAGGGATTATGCAATTGAATCTTCCTCATTTTCTTTTCTTGTCTAGCATGACATGTGCATGATGACATCATATGCTATACATGTTCAAATACATTTATGGGGGGGGGGGGAATGAAAATCTCTCATATTTTGCTTGTGCACATTTACCGCATTTGGGAGACGCCCTTATCCAGAGTGACCTCATTCATCAGGACGACACACTGCTTGAAGCTAATGTTAGCTAAATTCTGATGATTAGCTACTCAGCGTTGAGGTGCTAATTAGATTGTTACCTTATTACACAGCTAGCAGAAGAAGTGCTAACCGGACTGCTGGTCAAAGAAAGGTTGGAGGATTACCCACATCACCACGGTTACGCTAGTGCAAATTAAAGCATTAACAAAAGTAAACTTAGCAAACAGTACAGCGGCGGTGTGCACGCTTGCCCACATGATGGGAGACATAAAATGCTTCTTATCTGCACCCTATGCCGGATTACCCAGCACACACACACACACACACGCAAAAGAACACTCCACATTCCCGTCGTTCCACAGAAAGATGAACGATGAGCTCCAGGTGAAACACCTGCTCCACAAAGCAGCTTCAGAGGAACGCGATCAGTGACATGACTCTCGGTGAAACACGTGTTCTTCATAAATCTCTCACACATATCGGACGTGTCAGAATCTAACTCGTCATGTACGAGCACGGGTTATTGGTCTTAAATGAATCGCAATGCGTTATGGATCTCATTAGCACTCCGCCTGAAGAGATTCGAGTTTATTAGCTCAGTCTCACACACACACACACACACACACACACACACACATGCAGTATATTAATGTCTGCTTCATATGGTATACATACCAGTGAGGCAAAAACTAAAAAATGTGACAGACTCCATTCTCATCAACATGTTAATCTCTTTTACTTTCTGTCAACTCAATCTAATCTCACTCCTTCCTGAAGCTCAGTCTCATCTCTCTTATGCCTCTTTTCCACTGCATAGTACGGCACGACACGGTTCAGTTCAACTCACTTCGGTTCGGCTCAGTTCGGCTCGGTTTGCGCTTCCACAGCAGTTTAGTAACGCTTTAGAGTGGGCGGGATTATTCACGTGTCGTTATAGTCGCGGCGCCTCTACTGCCGTGACGTCATCGTAAACGCGCCACAAACAAACACACAACAATGGAGCATATCGACGGCATGGTGTTCTTCATTCTCGGCATTTTAACACGAAGGAGTTTGTTTCAAAAGAGGCTGATGGCAGCCAAAGAAAATTTTTGGTTAATACAAAAAGGTGCGTGCGATCCTTCTCTGGCTGTTTCTAAATATAGCGGTTCTGTTGTGTCTCGTGTCGCAAGTACGGTGACGCAGTAATGACGATTTTCTCCGGCCAATCAGTGACCAGCAGAGTTTACACGTCACGTTTTGGTAACGGTTCTGCATGCTTGGAACCTCGGCTGAGGTGGTACTAAAAAAAGGACCAGGTACCAGGTACTGTTCCCAGTGGAAAACCCCCCAAAAGTGAGCTGAACTGAACCGTGTCGTGCCGTACTATGCAGTGGAAAAACGGCATTATACTCATCTCTCTCCTGAAGCTCAGTCCGATCTCTTTCTATCTCTGCCATAGCTTCATCTAATCTCTCTTTTTTTCCTGAACCTCTGTCTGATTTATTCTTTTTTAATTACAGCAGATATTGTTCTGATCTTTTGAGTCGGAACTCTCTGCCCTCGTATCCAAATCCGATCTCTCAATATGAAGATACTCAATCTGATCTCTCCCTACTGAAGCTTAGTCTGATCTCCTTTCATCCCATGGCTCAGACATAATCTGATTCTCCTGCTACTCTCTCTTTCCAACACCTCAGTTTGTTCTCACTCTCTCTTGAAGCTTTGGTCTGATCTCACTCTCTTGTGAAAATCAGTCTGATCTTCCTCTCTGCTGAAAGCCAGCTTAGCTTTAATTTTAACCTTTTAACTCTTTCTACAAACTCTTTAACACTAATCTCTCTATATTTTGATGCTTGATCTGATCTCTGTTTCCTGATGCTCAGTCTGATCTCTCAGTCTAGAACTTTCCTTAGCATGTGACAAAACAAAACAATTAACCAGTGGCTTGTCTAAGCAAATCACAGCCCACCGTTTGAGTGCTGCGACCAATCAGAGCGTGCACTCTGTGGCTAATAATTAGCTTTATGATAGAATGTTGTTTGCTAAGCCTGATCACCATGGTGTGATGGAATGTGGCTTGTGGTGACCCTTTAGAACTTCACCAGCTACCCCTCCCGGGGCTGTTCTTTCATCTAATTCCCAGCATTCTTTGCAGGGCAGTAAGAATTTCTCATCTCTCTCTCTCTCTCTCTCACTCTACTACTCTGTTTGGTTCCCCAAACCCATCCAGCAGACACACAAACTTTTCAATGTTAGTAAGCCTGTACTGTACATTAGCACTATGAGTTTGGATTCTACAGTGCACTTACTGTATACTGTATCATAATAAAAAGTGTATACGTGAATATTTGTACAATGTATACAGTATATACGTAATTATTAACATCGCCAGCGAATGAACTCATTGGATTTTGAACATATTATCGTTATGAACATTTTCTTTAATTGCTTTCTTCCTGTTTGAAATACTGTTTAAATGTACAAGACTTCAAGCACAGTTTAGTACAGTGATGAGACTCAGTTTATAAGAAATCCGTACATCCGTGAATGATTATCCCGGCCGTGGTGGCTCGGAGTTCACTGTTTGACAGCTAACTTGCAGAAGGGACACATCTGTCTGTGTGAACTGTACATACACTCGTTCACCAACACCACTTGCACATTACATGAACTCGGCTGGGAGTTATTGCCATGTCCCTCGTACAATCCCCACATGTTTGGGTGCTTAAAGGAGTTCCTGGGAGGCTAGGCCAACTTGGAGATAGAAATCCCTGCAGTGTTTTAGTTCCTGAAAAGCCTTAGTTAATTTTTCAAATCTGATACAACTACCCTTGTAGTTATTTTGTTATTTTTTTTGTTTTTTTTGGGTTGGTGTAAATGACGTGCATATTTGTTCATATTTTCTGTATAATCCTTTCACATGACTGATAATTGCATTTAATCTGATAGGAATGACAACATCGCTAACTGTTGCGCTTTATAACTGTACCTAGGATATTTCCTGACCAAATCCTAGCAAGGGACTCGTACATTACATAAATGAGATTTTTTGCTGTATTATAACGGGTGCAAAAGACCTCCATCTTCAAAAAGAAGGTGCAACTGCATTTAACAAGAAGATGAAAAATGACTGTGTGTTTAATGAACAGTTGAAGGAGTGCTTACAATATTATGACATCATTTGGTTATTCTGACTGAAGCTTTGATTAAATAAGTATACGTGTTACAATTCACAGAATATTTTTATTGCATAAATGGACAGGAATTTCAGATGTGTCTGTCAGAAAGTCCGGGAAAAACTTTACACTTTTGGTAAGCTTGCTTTTTTAAAAAAATAAAAAGTGGCCTAAAATAGAACCTTGAGGTATGCCTCAAGTAAAAAAATTTAGGAGCCCCACTCTAAAAAACTATGAAGAGTGATATAATAATATGTATGTACACACATCTATTAAACAGAAAAACACTTCCTGTGTGAACATTACAGCATGCAAGCTGCACTCCTGGCCGGTGACAGTGTAATGACAGGGCTTATGTCGACTTTACCCAACCCATAATCGAGCAGGTCTGCTGGAAAGTGTTGAAGTTCCATCATTTACACACCTGGCTCAGAAACTGCAGCAAGTTTAAATACGATTACATTGTGTTTGTTTTACAAGCCGCAAGCTTATCCACTAGTTGTTATGGGGTATGGGATGTTATGGGTATTTAAGTTCATACTGGTTTGCCTACAATTACCGGCTTGGAAAGATGGATCGCTTTTAGTGCCAGTCTATATGGGTTTGATCATTTTTGTGTAAGGAATAAAAACTTGGTTGCAAGTTGTTTTAGGAAAATAATTACCAACTTCTGTCTTCTGAAGTGGTTTACTTAATGATGCAACGATACCACTTTTTGTTAGATCCAGTATGACTGATAGTATTTCTCTTTGGGTGCTTGCTGATACCAAGTACTGATACGTGATGTCCTAGAGTACAACAACATTTTTAGGAATGGCCCACATCTGATGCGCATCATTAGGGGACAGTGGTGGCTCAGAGGGCTAAGGCACTGAGTTACCGACCGGAAGATTGGCGTTTCAATCCCCATCTCCACCAGGTTGCCACTGTTGGGCCCTTGAGCAAGGCCCTTAACCCTATCTGCTCCAGGGGCGCTGTATCATGGGTGACCCTGCGCTCTGACCCCAGTTACGCTGGCATATGCGAAAAAGGAATTTCACTGTGCTGTAATGTATATGTGACAAATAAAGACTTAACTTAAGAGAGTGGGTGAGTGAGTGTGTGAATGACTGAGTGAGAGCGTAAGTGAGTAATTGTGTGAGTGATTGAGTGTAAAATTGACTGTGAGTGATTAGGTGAACTGATAAATTAATGACTGAGTGAATGTGAGAGTGAGCGAGTAAAAGAGCTTAAGTGCTTAAAACAATAAATCTGAATAATGAACAAGCAACGTGACTACTGAAGCCAAAACTCACATAATTTCTAAACAACCTTCCTCCATCCGTCCATTTCATAACACCCAGGTGCATGCTGGGTAGCGGCCTCCATGCTCTCTCTGACTGTCTTACCTGCGGTCCCTCTGGGGCCCTGACACGTTTTTGATGTCCAAGTAAAAACCCTGTGTGAGCTGCTTAGCCAGCGAAAACACTTTTCATGTGCATTTAACACGTCATTAAAGCCGAGCGGATCCACGTGAACAGAGAGCACCGTAAAACCTCGCAGCAGGTCACAGGAGCTACTGAGGGAGTTCTTTAACAACATCGCCACAGGAGACCTGCGGTAATCACTACAGCTACACGCTTCACCACAACACGAGGGAAGAAATGTGACTCTGAGACCTTAATAATGAAGCACGAACAACAACTGTTTAATTCAGAATAAAGACCAGATGTGTGAATTTCTCATTTTTATGGTATTGTAATTAATTATTCCTTATACACATTTGTTGCGGCGTTTTTTATCTTGTAACTTCTCTTTCTAATATTTGTTTCTGATTTTTGCATTTTTATTTTTTATAGCTTTGTATCACAGCTATAAGATGAAAAATATAATACAATTCTGTTTTGTTTTTGATACATACAAAGTTTGCTAACAAAATCGCAGTGAATTTATACTAAACATTTAAACAGATGAAAAGTTTAACAATGAAAAGACGAAATTATCAACATCATTTCACTAACATCATACTGGCGCCCTACAGACGTAATAAAATACTGTATTAATTATAAATCATTATTCATTCATCATCACTAACGGATCTTCATGAAGCACTGTATCCTGTTCAGACTTGTGGATTTGAAATCTGGAGTCTTTTCCAGAACACTGCGAGTGAGGTGTGAATTCCACTCAGACGGTACCGGGGTCCTTCACCGTCAGCAAACATTCACACTCAGACTCTTGTTTACACTTAAAGGCAATTTGGTGTAGCCTAGATGTTTAAAGAAGGTTGGAGGAAACCAGAGATCCTGGACCATCTCAGGACACAAGCACACACACACACACACACACACACACTCACACAATTAATTACTACAGGTAATTCAGAAATCAGCATGAGCAGGCTGTCTTTGGACTGTGAGAGGAAACTGGAAATCCCAGAGGAAACAGAGACTAGAGGGGTGACTCGAACCCTCAGCCATCATTCGAACCCTCAGCCCTGGAGTCTGCATGGTGGTGTAATGGTTAGTACTGTGTCTTTGCACCTCCGGGTTTGATTTGTAAGATTTTATTAAAGGTCCTTATTATCTTTTTTTTTTTTTGTATGAAAGCAATTCAAGTTAAAATAGCCTCCAAATAAATTTCCTAATTAGGCTTAAATTACACTACTACTACTACTAATAATCAAACAGAGCAGTGTGTTGCACTCCAAACCTAAAACTAAAACAGCACCAGTCCCCGTAACCTACACAACACACACACACACACACACACACACACACACACACACACACACATGAGATAAGATTCGAACCCTCAGCCCTGGAGGGTGGTGCTACTACTACTACTAATAATAATAATAAAACGGAGCTTAAAAAGCAGTGTGTGCACTCTAAATGTAAAATCCAAACAGGACCAGTCCCTATCACACACACACACACACACACACACACACATTGAAAGAGTGATTCGAACCCTCAGCCCTGGAGGCTGCCACTACTTCCACTACTAAAACTACTACTGTACTACTAATAATAAAAACAGAGCTTTTCACACACCCACACACTCATGATGAGATTCGAACCCGCAGACCTGACATTACTACTACTACTAATTATTATAAAACAGAGCTGTATGTGCACTCTAAACCTACTGTCGACCTCAAACAGCACCAGTCCCCATCACACACACACACACACCCACACACACACTGGTGGTGAGATTCGAACCCTCAGCCCTGGAGGTTGCCACAACTTCTACTACTGCTAATAATAATAATAAAACAGAGCTTAAAGAGGAGTCCAACAGCACCAGTCCCCATCACTCACACACACACACTCACACACACTGGCAGTACACACTGTGCTCATTGTCGCGCGCGCGCGCGTGTGTGAATAGCGGATCTCACCATATGGCCACGCGCTCTTTGGGGTACTCCAGGCGGTCGATGCAGCCCAGCGCGTGCGGCAGACTGTGAGCGGAGTTCCGCGCGAGCACTGCGATCATCACGCGCGGCTTCAGCACCGCGGACTCCGGACGCGCCGGATCCAAACCCGCGGATACGCACAGGAGGCGCGCGCACAGGAGGAGCGCGCACAGCTCGGCCAGCATGACTGCAGGAGCTCCGAGCCGACAGACAGACAGAGAGACAGACAGACAGAGAGACAGACAGAGAGACAGAGAGAGTGAGAGACAGGATGGAGAGAATAAGAGACCCTGTGTGTCTATTTACCCCTTCACGCGCGCCTCTCCTCCCCCTCCCCCCCCCCCCACCTCTCTCCTACAGGACTGAAAAACTTTCCTGCATTTATCATCATCATCATCATCATCATCATCATCTATTACAGATTATGTAATTATTATAAATACAGATTTCATTAACGAAACAAAAGAAACTTTAACACGAAAAAAAAATAAATAAATATATATATATATATATACAGTATAAGGTGTTAAACCTGGCCACGCCCCTGTCAACAGCTGCATTCAGGCCACGCCCCCTATGAGAAATTTCTACTGTACTTTCTATGTAAATCAGCCATGTTATGTAAATGTGCATATGCTCTTATCCAGAGCGACTTACATTTTTATCTCATTATACATCTGAGCAGTTGAGGGTTAAGGGCCTTGCTCAAGGGCCCAACAGTGGCAACTTGGTGGTTGTGGGGTTTGAACCTGGGATCTTCCGAAACCGTAGTCCAATGCCTTAACCACTGAGCTACCCCTGTCCACTCATCATTAGTGCATTATTATATTTAATTATTAATTAGATAATTTTTTCATTGAAAAAACTTAATTGCTAAGCAAAAAAAATGGGTGTGCCAAGTTTTAAGATAAAAAAAACAGACTTTTCTTAGAGTTTTATTAAAGTTATATATATATATATATATATATATATATTAAACAATAACTGGAGGTTAGTTCAAGTCTCCAACACTGTAGCATAATACATGAATAAACACTCTTAGCTAACAATTGGAGGTAATATTGTCATGTTTTAAGTAATGTATAATATATCATAATGTAATATGATGTTATATAATCGGCACAAGGGCGCATGGTGGCTTAGTGGTTAGCATTGTCTCCTTGCATCTCTGGGGTCCGGGTTCGTTTCCCACATCTGTGGAGCATGGAGTTTGCCTTAAGGCTCCTGGTGCTTGGTGGGTTTCTTCCGAGTACTCTGGTTTCCTCCCACAGTCCAAAGACCTGCAGATTAGGCTGAATGCCAGAGGTCCTACCACGGTCTTAAAAATGTGAATAAATACAAGCATCACCAGTGGCGTCCAAGATCCCTAGTTGTATATAATATAATATAATTTAATATAATATAATATAATATAATATAATATAATATAATATAATATAATATAATATAATATAATATAATATAATATAATATAAAAAGATATGTATAGTAGTCTATTTGTAATTTTTTAATTTCCCATAATGCTTGATTGAGAGTGTGTGTGTTCTTGTGCTATGTATTGAGTTGGCACCCCATTCATGACCTCCCCTGCCATGTGCCCAGGTTTAGCCTAACCCTAATCCTAGCTCGCTCCCTTGGATACACTCCAGACCCTACACTTGACAACTGGTATCAAAAATAAATGAATGAATAAAGCGGTATTGAAAACAGTTGCTCTTAGCTAATTTTATGATTTACAAACTTAACTGTAAAAAGACTCTTAAATGTTTTTAAGCTCTGTAAGATCCCACATTATTCCGCACCTGCGTCTCGCTGCACTTCGTTTATTCAAACAGGATGTGATTTTCTATTTATACTCACTGGGTCTGTATTATGTCACTAGCTTACACTCTGTTTGTAATTTTCTTGACAGGAAAAAAGAAACTTTTGAAGGTGCTGTGTGAAGACTGTGGCCTCACACAGAGTCATAGCACCCTCTATTGGTAAAAGAAGCACTTAGTTCCCCAGGACTAGGACTATCTGCTCTCTCCACACGCAGATTAGACTCTGAATCAACCAAAGCAACTGTAAAATGATCAATCAAATGGTAAAGAGGGGTGAGATTTAAACAGCACTAAAAGCTTTTATGGTAATAAACACATGTTTTATAATGTACTGTATTATGTCGAGTGGAATAATATATAGAGATCAGGAATTCTGTCCTTCTGTCCTTCAGTCCTCTTTCTTTCCTTTTAGATATGTAGTTACTTCATTGATCCTAAAGGAAATGACTTTTTGTTTGTTTTTAGATAGACATTGTAGATAAAATTATGTTTATCTACTTATAGATACTTTTCACTCATGTAGTCCAGATTTTAGCAAAAAATTATTCGTTTTTGCAAGTTATATTTCTTTCTTCCATTTTGGGTTGTATTTTTTTCCCCCTGAAAACCTTTAAAAAAAAAAAAAACGCTATCTATCCAAACACCAGCTCATGTACATTTACAACACTCAATTCCTTACATTAGATTACTGTAAAAAAATTAATATGTATTTTGTAAACATCCATTACTTCTCATCTCAGTGTAAGAGCTCTTTAATTAATTTTTATGTAATCATTTTGACAAATTAATGAACTACAGTACAAATGAGATATTTTAGCATTATACTTTATAGGTCTAGCTGTAAAGGTTATTGCTGCATTTTATTAAATAAAAAAGAACACAAACAAGCTTTTAAATGTTAGAAATTCATGATTTTTGAAATTCATTCATTCATTCATTTTCTATACCGCTTTATCCTTATATTCAGGGCCGCGGGGGCCTGGAGCCTATCCCAGGAAACTTAGGGCACAAGGCGGGGTACACCCTGGACAGGGTGCCAATCCATCGCAGGGCACACACACTCACACACACACACACACTCATTCACACACTACGGCCAATTTGGAGTGTCAAATATCCTAACCTGCATATCTTTGGACTGTGGGAGGAAACCGGAGTACCCGGAGGAAACCCACCAAGCACGGGGAGAACATGCAAACTCCATGCACACAGAGACGGGAATCGAGCCTGGCCGGGGAATCGAACCCAGACCCTGGAGGTGCAAGGCGACAGTGCTAACCACTACACCACCGCGCCTCCACAGATTTTTGAAATTGAATAAAATTCAAATTTAGAAATGTTTATTATAATCTATAAGCACATGTAATCATAATCATCTGTGGTTTGTCTTTAATATTTTTTTCCGCTATAACTGTTTCTTGAATCTTTCTTTCTTTTAAGACAAAGAGGTGACCATTTGCCAGCTTTTCTTAAAATTGGGTAGCAAAATGTACCCCTCAATTAATATTCATTTAAACAACAAAAAGAAAAAAAACAAGAAGAAAACCAGCATCATACAAGAAATATGGAAGAAAGTAAAGTTCCTAGTCTGGTGATTGACCCAAAACCAGGTTGAAATGATTTGCAGTATTCAGGAACAAAAAAACAAAAAAAAAAAAAGTTTTATGATGGAAAAATGCCTTCGAGTCGTGTCAGGAAGGAAATCAAGGCCTCAGTTTCTGGTACAGTTCAATCCGTGCTCTCATACCCAACACACACACACACACACACACACATTTGGTTTAAACTGAAGACGTCATCGTCTGCTACTTAACCAGGCATTGGCATTAGATCAGTTCGTCACAGTCATGCTGAGGGTGATTTGTTCTCCAGGACTCAGAATATCTGCTGGTTCGACTCGATTGCATCAACATTGGTGAAGAAGCTGATGTAAATTGTGAGGCTCTAGAGCGCAAGTGAGGTCAAAGGGTAGTCTGGGTGTAAGAAACATCGCACTACAAAGAGTGCAGGAGGCATTGTTACTTCATACTGATCCTTAAAATGCACAGAAAAGCAAGAAACGAAGAAGAGCAGCGTGCAGGGATTCAGTAATGCGGTCTGGGGGTGAACCTGGTGGCGAAACAACTCACAGAAGAGCAGAAACAGAAGGGTTTGGATATCTGCAAAGAAAATGTGCAGCGATTCTTTAAAGAAGGTGAATATTTCTTAAAGAGAATCGTTAGTGCTGACGAGACACGGATTCATCACTACGAGTCTGAGAGTAAACAGCAGACGTCTGGAACAGAAACATCCTCGATCGCTGACTGAGAAAAAGAAAGAAAAAAAATCAACCATCAGCTGGAAAATTCATCAACACTTACAGTTCTCTGGGATTCTCGAGGGCCAGAAATATTGGAACGTTATCAGGAGAAAGGTGTGCATGGAGTTTGCATGTTCTCCCCGTGCTTGGTGGGTTTCCTCCGGGTACTCCGGTTTCCTCCCACAGTCCAAAGACATGCAGGTTAGGCTAATTGGTGTTCCCAAATTGCCTGTAGTGTGTGTGTGTGTGTGCCCTGCGATGAATTGGCACCATGTGCAGGCTGTACCCTGCCTCGTGCCCTAAATCTCCTGGGATCGGCTCTATTATTATAGAAATGCATTAAATACTTCCACGTAGTTAAAAGTCAGCTGTTAGAGAAAAGTGAATCTGCTCACCAATCAGAATCCGGAATTTGGATTATGGACACTGTTATCACATGACCATTCTACCTGCATTGGCGTCCACCTGTCTACCTTTATTGTCCCAACGCGTTTATTGGCACCTGGGACGTGAAAGTCTTCATTTTTAATAATGTTCTGGTCATGTGACCTAACCTGACCTACAGCAAGTTCTCAAAACACATCGATCGTTTGCTTTTATGTGTGTGTGTGTGTGAGAAAGACATGCATCCGTTATGAATACACACCGAGTCCAGCACTCCCGCCACAGAGTGTTTACACAGATAACATCAGTGACAAGAGCGAAGTGCACAGATACAGTATATGAAGAAGTGTAAAGAAGAGGAAACGCAGGCAAAGCACGCAGAGCACGAACGCCAACTGCGACAAAGTGGATCTTGAAAGAGGATTCGAGAGTCGGGTTCGACGATGGCGCAGGTGCACGGACGCCTGCGCCTGTTAACAAGTCTTCACGAGTTATGCGCACTTTTGCATGACTTTGAACCCGCGAGGTGTGGGTGCGGAGGGTAACGCTGATGTTCCTAATATAAACATTAACTACGTGGAAGAGGAAAGCAGAAGTGGCTCAGTGGTTTCATGCGAAACTGTTATTAAACTGTCTAAATCAGATATGAATCGGTTCCTCTGAAGACAAACACAGCAGCTGAAAGTGAAAAGGACGGAGAGGAAGAAGAAGAAGAAGACATGACTGGTACACTGATGGATCAGCATTCAGGACAAAAATATATCACAGGACAGTGGCTCTGCTTCAGACACACATCACATCAGACACAGCACTGATTATTGTCCTAAAACAGCACAACACCAACAGGGTTGCTCTTCCATATGATGTGTTTAGTTGTCATTAATTAATTCATCAACAAATAAAGATTCATTTAGATTATTGTATCAGATGCATTTGTCCAATCTAAACTTTTTTATGCATCAAACAGCCAGATAGATAAATAGATAGATAGATAGATAGATAGATAGATAGATAGATACTGTGAACTTTATTATATAGATAAAGAGGAGAAACTGATGAGGTTTGAAGCAGAAGTAGTAGAGGACAAAGACAAAGTAGAAGTAGAAGAAGAATTGGGTTCAGTATAATAGTGCTGTGAGCTCATGCTGGCATTCAACACACACACACACACACACACACACACACACACACACACACACACAATAACCACCCTATTAGCCCAGAGAGTATAATAAAGGCAGTGCTACTCCACTGGTTAAAGCTTACTTGCCGCTGTGTGAGTGTGTGTGTGTGTGTGTGTGTGCTTGGGCCAGAACAGGTCATACTCTAATGAGGCAGCTCTCACACCGAGGGGATTTAATGACTCTTACATCATACTGAAAGAGCAGTCTTCTTTATCTATTTATTTCACCTCTCTCTCTCTCTCTCTCTCTCTCTCTGTCTGTCTCTCCGTCTCATGGAGAGAAAAACTTCTTAACAACATGTCAGGAGTAGTGATATAGATACACACACACACACACACACACACACACATGGTGGATTGAGTGCCAGCAAATCAAAGCATTTTGAACTTAATCAGATATGCGACTGTAGACACAATAAAGCTACAGTATTACTGAACGATTCGTTTTCTTTTGTACGTCTACAGTTTTCTTTATTTACCGGCAGATCATTTGATGTCCTGGTTGCCAGACACTCCAGAGATCCTGTGGAGCCACGCCCAAGAACCATAAGGGGCCGGAGCCAACCTCGTTCGGCACACAAGGAGAACCCAAATCCTAAGTGGTTGTAATGTTGATGTTTTGTTCATCTTATGGCTGATGTAGATATAAAGTAGATGTGTACAGTACAGTAGATCTACAATCCTGTTTTCACTGCAGTAACCCAGTGGGCCAGCAGAGGGCGCAGAGAGGTCATTAAGGCATCGGTGCTCCTCCCTGAACACTCAGGATCAAATCATCAAAACACATTCATTTACCCTGACACCGAGTTAGACATAAACGAAGAGCTGTAATGATGCGAGGGCGTGTCTCGCTCTGGGAGATACGGGGGCGGAGCTAAAACCTGTTCTGAAGACATGCCAAGTGAGGAAGCGAGGACGTGGATGCTGCCAAATTCGTTCATATGCGTGACTCAGAACAGTGTGGATATTAATGTGATGCCACCTCACCGGGGGATAATGATGTCACACACACACACACACACACACACACACACACACACACACACACACAGAGCAGGGGTAGACAGGAAGAGGGACAAAGGAAGAGACAGATACAGTAAAGCAAGAGTGATAAAGTGAGACTCAAAGATAGAAAGACATACGGTGACAACAGAGAAGAAAATCCAGACAGAAAGAAAGAAAGACAAAGAAATAAAAAAGAGGGACAAGTAGATAGAAAGGTACAAAAATTTAAAAGAGACATAAACAAGAGAGAAACATAAATAGACAAGCAAAGACAGAAAGACAGACAGACAGACAGACAGACAGGGGAAGAAATACCAACAAATAGTGATAGATAGATAGATAGATAGATAGATAGATATCCGTGTATCTATCTATCTATCTTCATTTTCCTCTCCCTCTTCTACTGTTTCTTTGTGTCAGTTGTTCTTTATGTCTCTCTAGAGAAAAAGAACAACTGACACAACAGGACAGACAGAGAGACAGTAGAGGAGGAGACAGAGATGTGGAAAAGAGAGATAAAAAAAAAGGAATATATATATATATATATATATATATATATATATAGAGAGAGAGAGAGAGAGAGAGACAGAAAAAGATAAACAGAGAGAGAGACAAAAACAGAAATGGACAGATATTTTAAGACAGAAAGAGCGAGCCAGAGTGACAGACAGGAAGAGACAGTGTGTGAAACACAAAAAAACCAAGACAGAGAGACAAAAATAAATCACACACAGAAAGTTTTAAATTTTTCATATTTAATAGAAAAAATATTGGAAAATCACATCGTTCAGAAAAAAAAGGGAGGGAACTGAGGAATAAGGAGAACAGAAAGCAGGACGGAGGACTGTCACCTCTCACATCTCACACTGCTGGAGGAGAGGCTGCACAGTCCACCCTGTGTGTGTGTGTGTGTGTGTCAGGTTGCCATCACAAACAGAGTACAAAATGTTGGGTTGCCAGATTGATATTTTCTACTGTGTCCATATTTAAAGGCATTTGATGTAAATTTGGTTTAGATCTAAAACTGTTACTGTGTGACTTTGTGCACGTGTGTGTGTGTGTGTGTGTGTGTGTGTATTGGGGTCATTGTATGATTAACAACTGAAGAGGTAGATATTCACCCAAACTGATATTTGAACATTTTAGCTTTTTTTTTTTTTTTTTTCTTCATTATGATTGGCAGAAAGAGAGCAGGCAGGGGGCGGAGTTTTCCTCAGGATCATTCACAGTCAAATACCCTTTTTCTATAATAACATCCCTAAAACAGTGAGGTTTATTTAGTCTCCTGTCTAACCTTACCATGTCGATGATGATGATGATGATGACGTGTAAGAAAAACGTAAGTCAGTTCACCTAAAGATGTCTTTCCGGAATATATACAGTGGTCCCTCGGCATACAAAGCAGTTGTTTAAAGCAGCCGGTGCCGAAAGGAATCATAAATTAAGATTAATTGAGGTTTAATGTCTATTTATTTCATATTGTAGTTCATGTACTTCATCTTTTCTAAGTGTTTTGATTGTTTTTATATGCAAAAATATGATTATAGTGATGGAAATTGGTAATATTCGTAATATTTTTGGGCGGATGGAACGGATTATCTGCCTTTACATTTCACAATACGTTTCATAATATGAAATTTCGCCTTAAGGACTCGCCTCCGGGACGGATTACATTAGTATGACGCGGTACCACTGGAGTTCTATGCGTAAGCGAAACGGACGTACAGCTAATCAGACAGCGAATGTCAACATGTCCGACACGCTCAAAATAGAGACGAGCGCTCGCTCAGACAGTCTGTAATGACGTAATTGTTTAAAGACACAGTCAACGATTAAACAGGTGATAATTTCCTCACTGACGTTCGCGTGAACGAGAGATGAGACGACAATCATGGATCACGAGTAAACTTTTTTACAAAACAGCAACACGTTTTTTTCTAAGGAGAGTCAAATCTGACACACATATCTAATGGACATTAGACATTTACTTATTGCATTGGTGTCAAAACTAACATCGTGTACCGTCTGTGTCGACTGCTCATGGTTCCGTCAGTAATCCACTGCTTTTCAGGACAGCGCCCCTAGTGGACACCAAAAAAAATCCAACATGGCTATCGTCGTAGTTGAGCAATGAGGAATTTGACTTGCCAGTTTAGCGCCCCTAGTGGATATAGATTTGCAAATTATTATAATATCCTCCAGGGGCGCGCGCTAACCTTGAAAGCCTTTCATTCTTTGTTTTTATTATCGTTATTATTAATGCATCTTCTATTTAAAAATTGTGCCTGCTGTAAACTGTGTAAACATCTAATAGATGGGTATTGAGTCAGTTAATATGCTCCTCTGCGTGTTCTGCTTTTACCTGTAGTTCTTGTGAAGCATGGCTAGAGGTGTATGTGTGTGTGCGTGTGTGTGTGAAGTTGTTAATTTTGCTACCAGAGTGGGAATCACAACCCATATATCCAAAGTTATTTTAATTAGAGCACCAAGCACCAAGAAGTTCTAGTAATCTAAAGCCCAGTAATGAGTCGCAGGTCAGTCTTACTTATTGCGGCTTATCGGGGTGTCTCATGTCCAATACCCACCCACATTGTTGGGACTCTCCAACATCGGAGACCGGAGACAGCTACCAAAGCGCATGTTTTCATGCATCAACAGGTAGTCACGAAACATACTCGGAGAAAAGCGCTATCCCCCACTTCTGCATGAGTGACCTCACAGACGTCCATGATTATACAGTGTCTCTTTGATTGACATGAGAGTGCGAGACCCTTCCATAGACTCTTCTGCGGCTACAGATAGTTTACATGTTTTTTGATGTTTTTTTCTTGGCATTTAGGATTACATTAGTATGCCGCAGTATTACTGGAGCTATGTGCGGAAGCGAAACAGACGTACAGCTAATCAGACAGCGAATGTCAAAATGTCCGCCACGCTCAAAACAGAGACGAGTGCTCGCTCAGACAGACTCTAAGTAAGGAAATGCATCTTCGTTAGATGTGTTTTAGATAAGCTCACAGAGGCTCGACGATGGTTTTCCGAAATAGCGACGGTACATTTAAAAGGAAGCTGTCCATAAGTCAATCATACATTCAAGATTATCGTAATTTAAATTACATAGCATCACTCATTATTTAAACTCCAGGGCCCGTATTCACAAACGCTCTTAAAATTCAATCTAATCTTTTCTTAGATTGAATTATCACATTTTCTTAGAATTTCTCCTTAAATTTAAGACTAAATCTAAAGCTAAAATAAATTCACAAAATATCTTAGACCTAAAAACAGCTCCTAAGTTAAAAATTGTTACGCGTGGAGAGGAGGACTTTTAAGAGGCTTAGGAGTTTCTATGGCAGAGGAAAAAATGACGGAAATAAGAAATAATCTCCAAACACTAAACATAAAAGTAAACACTTCTAGCCAATTTGGTTTTCTTGTTCTTTTACGTCCTTCCGTCTCTCTTGGATTGTTGGGTACATACCACCCAAAAGTGCAATTTAAACAGACTTTCCTGCAATCATGTAAACTGATAAAAGCTGAGCCATTTTGTTCCCATCAATCTGATATGGATCACAAGTTTTAAAATCAGTATGATAAATACTTAAATATAGTAACGACTGTGAGGTAATTGGTTGCTTCAAAAGTAGACGCATTTGGCTGTTTTAATTAACTTTAAGATATTTTCCATAATCACAGTCCTTGAATTGCTGCGTCATCCTTAGCAACGGGCTCAGCCATACCGCCTCACTAAGATCAAAGTTTTTGTATTTCTTTACTTTCTTTATGTTTCCTAAATCACTTTTAGTTTAGGACTCCCAGCTAGGACTTTTTACGCTAAGATAAGAGCTCTCTGAGAGAATTCTAAGAAACTTTGTGAATATGAGCCCAGATCTCTAAATGAATTTATTTAACTTCCGACCTTAAAACACACCCCTTTATTTAGTGACGTCATGTGGGCTGAGATTGATTAGTCACTTTCATCCAGCTTGGCATCAGTTTACTAGGCTCCGCCTCCCAAATGCAAGTTAGCTAGCTGAGTTGTTGCTAAAAAAGCTAGCAGTGATGTAACTAAGATTCGACCAACATTTGTAAATACAGACTTTACATAAATGTTTACAGGTTTATTAGTTTTTACTGAGCGTAATCATGTCGTTCGAATCATGTCGTTCAAAAAAAAATCTAATTTAAATGTACCGTTTAAACCCATTTAAAAATTAGCAAGGAACATCGCTAGTCACACTCGCGTGAGCGCATACTAACGGAATCACTGCTGTAAAGTAAAACAACAACAACAACAAAATTAACCAGCACCTTACCTTGGAAAACAATCGCGACAGAGCAGAGCTTTTGTGTGTGTGTTTGGGAACCTGAGAGGAGGGGGGGGGGGCTGTAAAGCCGAGACCTATCGTCTCCCCTGCCGGTCTTAGTGCTTGCAGAGTTCTTGAGTGTGCGTGTGTGTTTGTATGCGTGTGTGTGTCTGTGTAAGGCAGACAGTGTGTGTGTTTGTTTGGGAACCTGAGAGGAGGGGGGCTGTAAAGCCGAGAGAGAGAGAGTGTGTGTGTGTGTGTGTGTGTGAGAGTGTGAGTGTGTGTGTGTGTTGGCACACACACACACACACACACTCTATCGGCTTTACAAGACACACAGAAACTCTGCTCTGTCGCAATTGTTTTCAAAGGTAAGGTGCTGGTTAATTTGTTATTTTTTTGTTGTTGTTTTACTTTACAGTTAGTATGCGCTCATGCGAGTGTGACTAGCGATGTTTCTTGCTAATTTGTAAACGGTTTTAAAAACGGTCTCTCCATTAATGTGTGTGTGTGCACGCACATCTCACACACAAACACACACACAGTGCCTGCATGCACAAACGGAAACACTTATCTGTCGGGATTTATTTTTTATGTTTTTTTAAAGGTAAAGTGCAGGTTAATTTGTTTTATTTTTACTTTATATTTTGGGTTAATAATTTTTATGTATTTATTTTTTTGGGCTGTAGAACAAATAATTTGAGTTTCCATTATTTCCTATGGGAAAGTAAAATTTGGTTTACGAGTGTTTTGGAATACGAGCCCACTTCCTGAACGAATTATAATCGTAATCCGAGGTTCCACTGGATTAATAAAATGAAATCCATAGTTAGATTTAATGTTGTGGAAATCATCATTTTCAGCATACGAGCGAACAAACGAGCCGAACGAAACACCGGATAAATTGCACATACATCCGTGAACCGAATGTTATCGAGGACAGGAGCAAGAGGACAAGGAAGCCGCTTTCATTTTGGGTTTTAAAGCAGCCGGTGCCAAGAGGAAGCTTTAAGTGAGCTTTAATGTCTATTTATTTCATATTTTACTTAATTCACATTTTTTGATTGTTTTTATATGCACAGATTACCTGCATTTACATTATTTATGAGAAATAATGAGAAAATGTGTTTCACTATATGAAATTTCACCTTAAGAACTCACCTCTGGAACGGATTTAATTTGTATGCCGAGGTACCGCTGTATACTTCTTTCTAATGAAAGGTTTTTATTATTAGCCATAGATTTTGTCCACGGTACACGTCAATGTGAATGAGCCTTTGCTACAGGAATGATAAAGTGTTAGAACGAGTCAGAGATGCTGTTCTAGAGAATTAATCAAATTAAACCTTTTGACCAATCAGGTTGAAGCATTTCATATTGAGTTTTGTGCACCAGTGGGCCATCAGATAAACTGGAAATGTGGTTCAAGTCAGAATTAACATGTAGACTGTGTGTATGTGTGTGTGTGTGTGTGTGTGTGTGTGTGTGTGTGTGTGTGTGTGTGTGTGTTAGGAAGGAGGTTAAGCAGAACTTTCTACAGTCAGTGTGTCAGTGATGTCAGATCTGATATGTAATGTGTTTCAATGTGTGTGAAGGCTGCAAATGACATTTTATAGTCTAAAGGGGACGCTGTGCTATGATATGAGCCAAAAACAACAACAACAAAAAACCAAAACAAATAAAATCCAGAACAAAATGTCCTTCAAAAGGCAGGAGTTCGACGCTTTCCATTCCTCATATCTCTCTTATTAAAATATCTCTTCTGTTTTTTCAAGCACACACACAAACACATACACACTCACACAGACACACACACAAACACA
>CM060115.1:13922814-13925314 GCA_030522415.1 Channallabes apus | reverse complement strand
GAGACAGACAGACAGACAATGGGACAGACAGACAGACAGACAGACAGACAGACAGAGAGACAGTTTAGTGTAAAAACACAGAAGAATTTTTCCTGAATCTAATCTTCACCACAAAGTATTTAGCGACGTGTCGCTGCCTGAGAGGTAAATGAGTGTCAACCCCACACTCCACCCCAGCACACACACACACACACACACACACACACACACACACACACACACACACACACACACACACACACAGAGCTGTCATTAAGTAGAGTTATTAATGTTACTCATACGGATTTTACAGCCGTCATCATCATCATCATCATCATTATTAATATTATTGTTGTTCTCGCTGTCGTTAGTGTAATAAGAGGATTCGGGCCGCATCGCTGCTCCGAGCCCACGGCCTGCGTCTCCTGTCTCATTAAAAGGAAAACAGGAAAACAAAGAGGGTAGATCAGTGGGTAAGGAGTTGGATTACAGTTCAGAAGGTCTGAGGTTCAAACCCCAAATGTAAATGTAAACATCATATGCACATGAACACACACACACATAAAGCAAGCGCAGTTACTTGCAAAACAAATAATGTTACATTTATATGTCATATTTACAGAGACAGAAATAAAAAGTAAAGACAAAGATGGAGGGTAAGACAGACAGACATGGACACAGTGCCATGTTTCTCACGCCCCCCGTCAGCCACAGGAGTTTTATCTTGGGAGGAAGACAAAAGGAAACATATTAAATCCTTACTTAGAGACAGAGAGAGAGTTATTGGGAGTGACTGAGAAAAGGACACAGAGCTATAGACAGAGACAGACAATAAGACAGATGAAGGGAATGACAGAAAGAGACAATAAGAAAAAGAGATCAAAAAGAAAGAGAGAGACACACACACTGGGATAACGAGATAAAGTATAAAGGCGACAGAGAGAGAAAGATATTGGGGGCGACAGAGAAAAAGAACAGTAATGGAAATGGACGGAACGGGCAGAGAGACGATAAGAAAAAGTAATGTACAGAAATACTGAAGCACAAGAAGTGTGAGAGAAAGAAAGAGAGGCAGAAAGAGAGAGACACGTTGGGAGGGACGTTGAGAAAAGCACACAAGGATATGAGACAGGGACAGGGACAGAGAGACAAATAGAGGAAATGGTTGAAAGAATGATGGAGATCAGGAAAGAGAGACAGAGAGATTGAAAGAAAGAGGGAGATGTTGGGAGAAACAGAGACAGGGACAGTAAGAGATGGAGGGGATGGCAGAGAGACGATGAGAAAGACAGAGACTGAAGACGAGACAGAAAGGTGAGCGAAACAAAGAGAGGGAGAGACAATCGGAGACAGATGTTTGGAGGGACAGAGTAAGAACACAGGATACAGATACAGATAGAGACAGTAAGACAGATGGAGAGAATGACAGAAAGAAAGAGTGTGATAGAGACAGCGAGACTGAAAGAAAAACAGAAAATTTGAGAGCAATGGACAGAGAAAGATGTGTGCAGGGACAGAGTAAGGAACACGTGAATATAGACAGAGACATGGACAGTGAGACAGATAGAGGGAATGACAGAAAGAGACAGAGAGAGACCAAACAAACTCCAATTAGCTGAAACTCGATCTTGATTTTACAAAATGCTATAACTCCACCTTCCATGTTTTTTTTTTTATTAATCACAATGAAGTTGTCTTTGTGGCCGAGGAAATATATAATCATTATCAATAAAACATTGGATGACTTTTTAACTAGAGTTTGTTGATCATAAAAACATTAAAAACAACATCAAACTCTTCATTAGTTTCAGTTTCTGACTCCAGTAGTTGATTCCAGCACCTTGACATACAGTAGAAGTCCATGAGTGCTGGGGAAACTGCAACCGCAGCAGCAGCCAACAGGCTGTAAAACCTTTTTTTTTTTTTGGCTTCAACATTCTCCAAAAATTCATTAAATGCATTTATTCATTCACTTTTCCACGATTTTGGAGCGCTGGTAGTTCCTTCTTCAGTACATGTGACAGAATGATCATGCATCACGGGTTTGTTAAGTATTGAGTTATAAATGGTTTGGAGCGCAGACGTGTCTTTATTTAAACACATGAGGAAATGGGCAAAACAATGGAAACTTTCAACAATCATCCTCAGCATTAACATAGTGGAGGTGCGTAGGTTAATTACTGGATTTATAATAACGTAATAATCTAATTTTACTTATATAAGACGACGTCTCACTCTGACAGAAGAAGCGGGAGAGTAGAAACACTCTCCGTATCTGGAATACTGTTATGTAGACGCTTTTCTGGAATGAACATAAAAATACAGCCAATAGCAATGAGAGGGCTTTACTGACAGCTGGATAACTCATC
Source organism: Channallabes apus (assembly GCA_030522415.1). NCBI lineage: Eukaryota > Metazoa > Chordata > Actinopteri > Siluriformes > Clariidae > Channallabes > Channallabes apus. The sequence goes on along the minus strand of CM060115.1, from coordinate 13,922,966 downwards.
CTGTAAATGACAGAACAGCTGTATGTGTGTATATGAGGACTGCAACACACACACACACACACACACTTTTCCTCCCCTTTTTCCCTTTAAAAAATGAAGAAAAGATCTTACATTTATAACAGAAATCATACACATGCTTACGATGTAACTGT
>CM060115.1:13865314-13920314 GCA_030522415.1 Channallabes apus | reverse complement strand
GATGTACGTACTGTAAATGGGATGCGAGGTCATTTGGTTAAGATAGCTAACTTCTAACCTCAACACTTTCTTCAATAGATTTGATGTCCCTATGTCTCACACTCCCCCCGACTTCAACCCAAATCCACACATTCCTGCTCCTATGTCCTCCCCTACACAGAGAACAGTCACAGTCACTACTCCTGCACTCCCAGCAATCAACATCTCAGTGGATCAGGTTAAACATGGCCTGAGTAAGATCAGCCCTACAAAAGCTGTAGGTCCGGATAAGATCAATCCGAGAGTCCTGAAATCCTGTGCTCCCCAACTATGTGGTGTCCTCCAGTACCTCTTTAGCCTGAGTCTGTCTCTTCAGAAAGTCCCTGCACTGTGGAAAACATCATGCATTGTGCCGGTACCCAAAACACCACGTCCCTGTGCCCAGAACGACTACAGGCCGGTTGCTTTAACATCGCATATTATGAAGGTGTTTGAGAGACTGATCCTGGATACACTTCGTCCCCTGGTGAAGTCCTCTCTGGACCCTCTTCAGTTTGCCTATCAGCCGTTCATGGGTGTTGATGACGCCATAATACACCTGCTACATCGCACCTACTCTCACCTTGACAAGCCTAGGACCTCCGTAAGGATGATGTTCTTTGACTTCTCCAGTGCCTTCAACACCATCCAACCAGCAGTACTGGGGGAGAAATTAAGGAACATAAACATTGACACCCGCTTGGTTTCCTGGATCATGGACTACCTGACCTGTCGCCCCCAGTATGTCCGACTACAGAACTGTGTGTCAGAGACTTTGATCTGCAGCACTGGAGCTCCCCAGGGGACGGTACTGTCTCCGTTTCTTTTCACCCTCTATACATCCGACTTTAGATATAACTCAGAGTCATGCCACCTGCAGAAGTTCTCTGACGACTCTGTGGTTGTTGGGTGTATAGAGGAGGGTGACACCTCGGAGTACCAGTCTGTTGTGGATGACTTCGTTTCCTGGTGTGAGCGTAATCACCTACAACTCAACATCAGGAAAACAAAGGAGATGGTGGTAGACTTTAGGAGAAGCAAGACCCCTGTGACTCCTATATCTGTCAAGGGGGAGATAGTGGACATTGTCTCCGATTACAAATATCTGGGAGTTTATCTGGACAACAAACTTGACTGGTCACTCAACACAACGGCACTCTACAAGAAAGGTCAGAGTCGATTGTACTTTCTTCGAAGGCTCAGGTCTTTTAACGTCTGTAATACCATTCTACAGATGTTCTATGAGACCGTTGTGGCAAGTGTCATTTTTTACGCTGTGGTCTGTTGGGGTGGTAACATTAAGGTGTCTGATAAGAACAAACTGGACAAGTCAATTAAAAAGGCCGGATCTGTGCTAGGCATGGAGCTTGACTCGGTGGATGTAGTAGCAAAGAGGAGGATTCTGTCCAAAGTACAATCCATTGTGAACAATCCTTCTCACCCGCTATACAGTGTTTTGGCTGAACAGAGGAGCAGTTTCAGCCAGAGACTGATTACTATCAAGTGTTCCACTGAGCGTCACAGGAGATCCTTTCTCCCAACGGCCATAAAACTTTACAACTCTTCTCTGTAACTCATACACACATGTATGTGGATTTTTTCACTGACTGGTATACAACAGGACACTAATACTTACCCTTTTTTTTTTTTTTTTTTTTTTTTTTTTTTTACCTTCCTTAGTTAACAACTGTGAGCACCTGTAACCGAGCATAAGCAATTTCCCTTTGGGATTAATAAAGTTCTTTGAATCTTGAATCTTGAATCTTGAATCTTACTTTCAAGATCGCTGGAGGCGGGGCTTCATGTATATGGGCGTGGTTATGGGATATAAAAGAAGGAAACTTAAGAAAAAGTTATGTCTACGATTTGCCCTGCTGTCTGAAAAGGTCTTGGACATGTGGCTGAAATCAGACAGCAGAAAGTCGTCCGGAGTCAAAATAACAAATAACCAGACGAGGAGCGTCTGAACGGAACGTTTGTTTTGTCTGCGACACTAATGATGCTTTAAATGCAATTAAATGTAAAAAATCTCAGGCACGTAAACTCCATTCGACTCCATCTTTTTTTTTTTCATGCTTGGAGCAAATTCATCTTAAACACACACTCACACACACACACACACACACACACACACACACTCACACACACGCAGCGGGAGACAGAACAGAAGGCCGTGACCCAAAGCTTTCGTCAAACAGGAAGGGGGCGGAGAGTAAACAAGGAACAGCGTGAGAGAGACGGAGAGCCGACCGGGTAAACCGAGCTAATAAAGGAAGGAAAACAGGAGGGAGGGAACGAAGGAAGGATGGCGAGCGCAGTGGGAGAGTAGAGGAAAAGAAGGAAGGAAGAAAGTGTGGCCTTGAGAGAGACAGCAGATTACTGGGCGAAGGAGGAGAGATGGAGCGGAGGCGAGGGATGGAGAGGTCGACGGAGAGGAAGGAGGAATGGAAGAGCGATTTATCTACGTCTCTCGCGCAGAACGATGAGAGGAGAGCAAAACTGTGGACAACAACAAGTGTATGTGTGTATGTGTGTGTGTGTGTGTGTGTGTATGTGTGTGTGTGAGAGAGAGAGAAAGAGAGAGAGAGAGAGAGAGAGAGATTGACCATTTCCGGAGTGCCCATTTTCTTTTCATCCCTAATCTTCAATACTCCATAGCATTTATTTATATTCACACACACACACACACACACACAATCTATCTCTCTATCCCTCTTTTACACATGACATTTCCTGTTGACTTGTCATATCAATCTCTCTCTCTCTCTCACACACACACACACACACACACACACACACACACGAGCAAACCAAATGATCCTTTTTCGGAAACAAGATAAAATCACAGCATTTTTTTTTTTTGGTCAATATGGCGTAATATGGGGAGAGGTGGGTGTGGCCAGAAGGAAATTATAGTAGGAGGAGTCATGGTTAAGGAAATCAAATCATCTAAAAAAAAAAAAAAAAAAAAGGAAGCTCAGCATGAGTCAGAGAACAAATGCAATTTATGCAACTAATTGCATATTTTTCAATTACGCACATCATAATTGTTTTATTTGCTATGGAGACTAGAAGTTGCATCATTCAGCCTGTACGCTTTACTGTATGAGGTTTTTATTTAGCTTTTTTCTTTTTCGCCCTTTTTTCTTTTTTTCTTTCAGCTGATCACATCGAGGGGTCGCCACAGCGGACAATCCCATCCACAAACACACAGGTTTCATGCCGGTCACCCAGTGGCTGGGTAGTTCTGGGTGTGGCAACCACCGACGGCAGAGCTCGAACCTGGAACCCCAAATCAATAACCTAGAGTCTGAGTAGCTGAGGCAACCTACCTGCGTTATCACCTGCATGAACTGAAACTCATAAAAGCTTATGCATGTACTGATTTCGATTTACAATCAAAACAAACACACCAAAGAATTTGACCAAAATTAGTTTTACACAATGTGCGGACCGCCTAGTGGGCCGTGAGGGTACTGCGGGTGAACCATTTCATTTTGTAACTTTGTTTAAATAACCCTGAAATATTTATGATTAACTAGTAACGCAACAGTATGAGATTTAACTTATATGCTATTCTTCGTCCCATCTGTTTAATCAGAGTTGTGATTAAAGGTGTGGCTGGTTTGTTTGTGTCACTGCATTCTTTAGGTTGGGAACGGATATCTTGACCGTCTCTGTACCGCGACAAACTTGTTCAAACAGAAAGCAAAACCCAAACAGATTAATTAAAGTCTGATATCACTCCGCCGCGTCCTGTTTCCTACAAAGCAAGTCTACAATTATGAGGAGCATTCATGTCAGACTTCTGGTGAATAAGGGCGTCAAAGCAGTTGACATGTTTGGGCCATGTTCCTGGGAAGCCAGCGATTCAGAAGTGAAGCAGGTAGTCTGATCACGGCCCTGGCTTACTGAGAAATCTTTCTACCTTGCTGTTGTCCAAGCACTAGCGGAACACTGGGCTACGTGCATGAGTGTCGTAGGGGATTATATAGAGAAATAAAGGAGAGGTTTTACTCTCTGATGTGTTCCGTTATTCTGTACAATCAAACGCCTGGTCGCCGCGTATGCAGAACCAAACTGAGTCTCGTCACGTCTCAGCGTTTATAATCCATCAAATATCCATTTTTCAGGTTCAGGTTTCTTCGCGTGATTGGTTTGCGCGGTAACTGAAGCTCCATGATTCCAGCTGTGTGCTGAAATATTAATATTGCAATTTTATGGAGCTCCGTCCTGTAAACCTGATCCCTTCTTTGATATCATGGACCCTGCTGGAGAGCCAGTAATGCCTGCGATTAATAGCACTTTCACACCTAACAGCTTTGGTGAGGGTCTATTGATGTTTTTCCCACTTCATCTTGGTTTGAAGCACGGTCTGGTAAAACCCAGGGTCTCCTCCATCCTGCTGACTTAACCGAGCTTCAAGTCATTATTCATGCTAACATCATGACATTTAATCACCATAGTTTAGTTTTGTTAATTTTACATTTTCTGCAGCTGTGTGAGATCACGTCTTCCAGGGAAACAAGACGCGCTAATTTTTGAGTGTGTACATCAACGTGTTTTGTGGAATAATTGCATTTTAAGAAATATTCTTCACTCCAAAGTACGATTTAAATTAAGTTGTACAAACAGTACCAGCTTAATGAGGGTGTATAATATCAGAGGAACAAAGATGTATTGATAAGAATATTATAAAAGGAATAAACCATGGCGAGGTGTGCTCTTACAGGAAACTAATCCACATGCTAAAGTGACCTCACTGTCACCACCGTGAAGATGAATGATTACTGATTTTCTTCTATTTTATTCCTCGTATAGAAACACCAATTTTCAATTACATTATTTAATTTATTAAAGAACAAAATTTTTTATTTCAAATTTGTAATTACATGTATTTAACATTGTGGAAGATTTATATAAAAGTGTTTTTACTTATTCGTTATGGTATAAGCAGCAATAATCTGTCATTAAGTTAATAATACAAAAACAACAACAGCACAGAAAATCTCACCTCGTCACCTTACGGTGCCTTGCAAAAGTATTCATACCCTTTGAATTTTTCCAATGAATAATGTATTTTATTGGGATTTAATGTAATAGACCAACGCAAACTGGCACATACTGTAATTTGTGAAGTGGAAGGAAAAATGATAAACGGTTTTCAACGTTTTTTACAAATAAATATTTAGCATTTGTATTCAGCCCGCTTTATTCTAATAAACCTAACTGAAATCCAGTGGAACCGATTGCCTTCAGAAGTCTCCTAATTAGTAAATAGAGTCTACCTGTGTGTAATTTAATCTCAGAATCAATACAGCTGTCCTGTGAAGCCCTCAGAGGTTTGTTAGAGAACATTAGTGAACAAACAGCCTCATTAAGCTCAACGAACACAACAGACAGGTCAGGGAGAAAGTTGTAAATAAATGTATATACCTGGCACTGGAGACTCCTTCAATTAATAAATATTAAATTATACCTTACAGAAAAAAAATTTCAACATATCAGTATTTATACTTTTGATGTTTAATTTTTGGCTTATTTTATTTTATTTATTTATTTTTTAAGTGAAAATGACTTTTATGAAATGATATCATAACAACGTAGAGTACATGATGATGGGATAACGTTGAACAAAGCCCTATAACATAGTGGACAAAAATAAATAAATAAATATATATATAAAAATATATATTAATACCGCACCAAGCTGGATTATGCTGTAGTGAGAGCAACCAATGTTTACCGCTGTACCAATAGGGGGCGTGCTGCTGATGCTAGTAAATGCGCGTACATAACAATGGGTGCCACAAACTCTGGTACTCTGGGAGCTAAGACGCACATCACGGTAATATTTCTGAAACAAAAAATGTAACAGAAAGGCAACATTACAACGCTAATAGATGCGTGAGATGAGATATACACACACCGTGTGTGGGAAGCTGTTGGGTCCGTCCCAATTCATGATCAGAATTCTAAACCTTGTTTGAAACGTAAATGAGCATGGATGCAGTCAGACGCTGTGTGAATGGAGGGTAATCAGAATAAATGCTAAAAAAATAAAGGTTACAGTCACACTGTTTGGAAATAAACATCATCGCAAATTGAACATCATCGCAACATTGATACAACCGATTCACAACGCTCATCCAACGTAGGGTTCCTGATGATGCGTTTTAGAACGAGTACATTCATATAAACCTGTAATGTGTATTCTCTAGAACCAAGCTGCTGTTCTAGAACGTTAATCAACACCTTCTGACCAATCAGAATCCAAATTTTTTTTTAAAGTTAAATGCTAAGTGATACTTAATGTACAGTATATGTACATTAGCTTTCCAACTGTAAGACAGACTAAATGTTATTTTGTCCTAATGCACAAATAATTAAAGTTTAAAACGAGGAAAAGGAAGAGAAATGAAGCCCATAAAAGGCTCTGTGTACTGTGAGTTTATAATAACACTCGGGTCTAGGCAATCACTGTTAGACCCCAGGAGTTTAAAGCGAATTAAAGAACAGAAATAGATTTTAAATCAAATCTGTGAACAATAGCTACAAGTACAGTGAACCACAAAAACAACAACAGCTACACGAGCTACACGAGCTACAGCCACTTTAACAAGTAACCTCGAACATTCGGGATATAGAAATAATCTCCCCGAATCGGCTCAAACCGGCTGCAGATCTACACGAGATATTCATCAGCCTCCTACTTAGCGCTAAAGATATCGGCCGAGTCGTGCCAGTCCCGCGCTCTCGGCTCGGAGCGCCGCGCGTCTCTCACCTCGCGGCTTTATAAAACGGTGCAATAACAGCATGTACCCGTCACGAATACAATCCAGAGCACCACGAGGACGCAGCCAGCGTTCGAGGCGATCGACGGGACACAAGAGTGTTTCTTCAACAGTTACATTTCACAGATTTCCCAGCTGTTTGAGAAAAACATTTATATTTTCTCTGTGAGCCATGCTCTGTTTGTATCGTCACAGCTAACTATTAGCATGCAAGCTAGTTTACAGTAGCAGAGCTTTAATTTATAATAAGGCTAAACGTGTTTACAAAAAAGAAACATAAGCGTGTGACTGTTTTTCATCTTAGTAGTTTGAGGGTTTTTGTGTGTGTGTGTGTGTGTGTGTGTGTGTGTATACGTGTGTTAGAGTGATACAGAAACCACAGGAGGATGAGAGTGCAAAGCGCTAAACTGCTAGCATTAAATATTCATCACTTGTTAGCAAAATTAGCATCGTAGCTCAACTAATCCTAAGCGGAAAACTCAGTTTTATCTCTTGTGTGTCGCTTGTAAAGTGTGTTTAGCTTTTTTTCTTCAGTTCTAATGAGAAATACAGGTTCGGTTTGCATGCTAGGTTTCGTATTAGCAGTGCTAATCTACTATCTATGAACAGCCACCAACGATCCTTGTTACAGTACTTCCCTTTTCTTAGCTGTATTTTTCCATGTAATATGTAGAGAGTGTGTAAACAGTACACTACAATAATAAGCGTTTTCCTTCCATTTCTGTGTAACAAACAGTTTAATTAATACTTTTGTCTGGACTCGGATCGAGAAAGTCTATCCGAGTCAATCCTTTATATTAAATGTGTTTGGTCTGCTGGACGACTACCAGGAACTGTGTGGAACCACGGTGGAGCTTCATCTGAAAAGAACCTAGAACACACCGTGCATGTTTTTCTAAGCAATTAGCGCTGCCTGCTAGCTTCGCCAACACACCTACACAGCCTGCTTTCACAGTAATCGTGGCAATTTCTTCTCAAGGTAACGGTGTTAAAGCTTTAAAAAGAACACGGCGCCAGTCAGCCTCCGGAAACAAGAAAAAAATGAATCGCTGCCACCTTTAGATGAGGAAACGATTTCCTGACTGATTTAAGATGCACTTTTTTTTTTGCATGTGGGAGGACGAGCGCTATTCAGAGATGCGTCTTACAAAAGGCAGAGATGCGAGACACAAAAAAAAACAGTGTTGAATCATAATCATCACAATGAGAGACTGAGTGTGTGTGTGTGTTTGTGTGAACAAGGGAAAGAATAAAAAAAAAAAAAGCGAAGGAGATAGACAGGCAGAGAGAGAGACTGACCAGAGTAGACGTCTCCGTTGCTGTAGGCCTTTCCCCGGCCATCGTCGTCACTCGGTACGGCCGATACCTGCTTAGCCGAGGCGCAGCCCATCTCCTCACACACTCCCCCCTCTCACCATCCCACCTGGGAGTCAGAGAACCAGGCAGATTTAATTGTAGTGCACATACTCCAGACACACACATACAAAAAATCTAAACTACATAACTGAACTTAGCTGCAAATCACAAGTTTATATTTACGTACTTGCCCTGATTATATTACCGTTTCCATAGTAACCACACTCACACGCATGCACAGTGCGACTAGGGGTGTAGCGGTCAATTGATTTGTGGAGAAGGAGTCTCCAGTCCCAGTGCTTTGAAACAGTCTGTAACATTTCGGTGATTTTCAGAAGGAGTTTTTTGGTTTCGCTCTGTGGGTTTTTCAGAGACATGACATGTGCGGGAAATGAACCTGAATCCTGAAGGTGCAAGGTGACAGTGCTAACAACTACTGTAAGCCGACCCCCCATTTCGTCATACTGAATTCAATTAAATAATGTAGATTAAATGAAAGAAAAAGGAACAAATGTGTTACGCCGCAAAGTGCATCAAGATGCAATTTTATAGAAACTTTATATTTCTGTAACAACCTCAGCAGCGACCTCATTTCCTCTCTCAGCCACTCAGCATTCAGCATCATCAGTATACTAATCACCGGCCTAATGATCTGTTCATGGTTCTCACTGGTTCATGGCTTAAATTAGATGTTTTTTTTTATACTTGAATGATTCATAGATCACTGAAAGACAAAAAAAGTCCTTCGGGAATCCTGGAAAAATACACCTCAAGACTAATATTAAAAGGTCTGGAGCTTTAGAAGTAAAATATGATCAAATGGGGGGTGGGGCGTCAAGACTTTTGCAATGTTTGTAATATTACTTGTAGAGCTTAAAGAGCACTTATAAAGCAAGGAACTCTTTTGCATCATCTTATATGAAAACAATATAGCAATATCATGCACGCTTTTAATTCATTATACATTTTTTTTCTTTGATGATGTGAACACTGTACCTAGTTGATTAAAAGGAACTGGATTTTTTTTCAGAGTAATACAAATTAGGCTAATGTTTAATAGTGAAACAAAGTTGTGATGTTGTGTAGCCTGTTTTTTTTTTATTTTTTTTTTTTTAATCAAAGCGTTTAGTTTTTCAGCACTGCACAGGGAAATTTCGGCTGTGTGATCTGGCAACCCTGGTCTGCACAAAACGTGCAGGCAAGAGGGCGACTTTAAGGAAGTGAAAATGAAAATGTGATTTTTAAACTTTGCCAAAACAAAATTAAACTTGCTATGGTGTAAAAGAAACCAAATGTGGTAGAGTGTGTGTAGTTATATATTAGCGCAGCCAGCGTGTCGCCTCTGTACGTGAGTAAACGTTGTTGCTGTTAGCGGCGAGCGAGCACGGCGATGTTGAGGAGATTAATGTGGGATAAAGTGGCGGCACTGACAGCGCTGAAGACAAACACTCAGAGGATGAGTGGAAGCAGAGCAGCGTGAGGCTCGGCATCAGCACGTCAGCGCGAAACCGGAGCAGCGGTCCGTTCACTACACGTCTGAGTCATGCCGGGCGCTCTACTCGTGACCTCTGACCTTCCCGGGCGTCATTCAATTCGGTGGGAAATTAATTAAAACCAGACAAAAAAAAGAGAGATCGCGTGAAACTGGAAAAAAGAAGAGCAAAATGTTCTAACAATGGGGTAGAAGAGATAGATAGATAGATAGATAGATAGATAGATAGATAGACCTTGCTGATCCTTAAAGGGAAATTTGACATTGCGCAGTTAAAGAATTCAGTCAGGAAAGAAAGAAAATAGTGGAGAAAACATGAAAGAGAGGACGGCACTGGAGTGTCATCTCCCCCTTCACTCATCCTTCTCCTTTGAAGTGGACATCAGGCCAAGTGTTTAACATGAACAGGACAATGCACCAGGTGTGTGTGTGTGTGTGTGTGTGTGTGTGGGAGAGAGAGAGAGATAGATGTAAACACTTTATCCCTCAAGACTGCATTTCATTATAGTAGGTGAGAGCGATGCTGAGAACGACAAGGTCTTCACACTAGCCAGGCAGAAATAAACACACTACTAGGGCAGAAGGGCAAATGGGGCAGATCATTTAGATCAAGTCAAGTCAAGAAGGCTTTATTGTCACTTCAACTATATACAGTTAGTACACAGTGAAATTAAACAACGTTCCTCCAGGACCAATCTGCTACATACAACATAAATTTACAACATAAATTAATAGAAAGCCTAACTAGCTAATTAAGAAGCCTAATTAGATGGTTAGCAAAGACTGTAAAATGTTTAACAGTGGGGGCAATATGATACTCAACGGGGCAATAGATGGCACAAATGCGCCCAAAGGTCTGAGGCAGGTTGTAATAAGGTAAAAGGTGATAGAGCAGAGGTCATTTACTGTAAAGGTGATAGAGGAGGGGTATAATGGGGTAAAATGTGTTAGAGTAGGGGTATAATGGGGTAAAATGTGATAGAGTAGGGGTATAATGGGGTAAAATGTGTTAGAGGAGGGGTATAATAAGGTAAAATGTGTTAGAGGAGGGGTATAATGGGGTAAAATGTGTTAGAGGAGGGGTATAATGGGGTAAAATGTGATAGAGTAGGGGTATAATGGGGTAAAATGTGTTAGAGGAGGGGTATAATGGGGTAAAATGTGATAGAGTAGGGGTATAATGGGGTAAAATGTGAGAGATGGGGTATAATGGGGTAAAATGTGAGAGATGGGGTATAATGGGGTAAAATGTGAGAGATGGGGTATAATGGGGTAAAATGTGATAGAGGAGGGGTATAATGGAGTAAAATGTGATAGAGGAGGGGTATAATGGGGTAAAATGTGTTAGAGTAGGGGTATAATGGGGTAAAATGTGATAGAGGAGGGGTATAATGGGGTAAAATGTGTTAGAGGAGGGGTATAATGGGGTAAAATGTGTTAGAGGAGGGGTATAATGGGGTAAAATGTGTTAGAGGAGGGGTATAATGGGGTAAAATGTGATAGAGTAGGGGTATAATGGGGTAAAATGTGAGAGTAGGGGTATAATGGGGTAAAATGTGAGAGATGGGGTATAATGGGGTAAAATGTGATAGAGTAGGGGTATAATGGGGTAAAATGTGTTAGAGGAGGGGTATAATGGGGTAAAATGTGAGAGATGGGGTATAATGGGGTAAAATGTGAGAGATGGGGTATAATGGGGTAAAATGTGAGAGATGGGGTATAATGGGGTAAAATGTGAGAGATGGGGTATAATGGGGTAAAATGTGATAGAGTAGGGGTATAATGGGGTAAAATGTGAGAGATGGGGTATAATGGGGTAAAATGTGTTAGAGTAGGGGTATAATGGGGTAAAATGTGTTAGAGTAGGGGTATAATGGGGTAAAATGTGTTAGAGTAGGGGTATAATGGGGTAAAATGTGTTAGAGGAGGGGTATAATAAGGTAAAATGTGTTAGAGGAGGGGTATAATAAGGTAAAATGTGTTAGAGTAGGGGTATAATGGGGTAAAATGTGTTAGAGGAGGGGTATAATGGGGTAAAATGTGTTAGAGTAGGGGTATAATGGGGTAAAATGTGATAGAGTAGGGGTATAATGGGGTAAAATGTGAGAGATGGGGTATAATGGGGTAAAATGTGTTAGAGTAGGGGTATAATGGGGTAAAATGTGTTAGAGTAGGGGTATAATGGGGTAAAATGTGTTAGAGGAGGGGTATAATAAGGTAAAATGTGTTAGAGTAGGGGTATAATGGGGTAAAATGTGTTAGAGGAGGGGTATAATGGGGTAAAATGTGTTAGAGTAGGGGTATAATGGGGTAAAATGTGATAGAGGAGGGGTATAATGGGGTAAAATGTGTTAGAGGAGGGGTATAATGGGGTAAAATGTGAGAGATGGGGTATAATGGGGTAAAATGTGAGAGATGGGGTATAATGGGGTAAAATGTGAGAGATGGGGTATAATGGGGTAAAATGTGAGAGATGGGGTATAATGGGGTAAAATGTGATAGAGTAGGGGTATAATGGGGTAAAATGTGAGAGATGGGGTATAATGGGGTAAAATGTGTTAGAGTAGGGGTATAATGGGGTAAAATGTGTTAGAGTAGGGGTATAATGGGGTAAAATGTGTTAGAGTAGGGGTATAATGGGGTAAAATGTGTTAGAGGAGGGGTATAATAAGGTAAAATGTGTTAGAGGAGGGGTATAATGGGGTAAAATGTGTTAGAGGAGGGGTATAATGGGGTAAAATGTGTTAGAGTAGGGGTATAATGGGGTAAAATGTGATAGAGTAGGGGTATAATGGGGTAAAATGTGATAGAGTAGGGGTATAATGGGGTAAAATGTGAGAGATGGGGTATAATGGGGTAAAATGTGAGAGATGGGGTATAATGGGGTAAAATGTGAGAGATGGGGTATAATGGGGTAAAATGTGATAGAGGAGGGGTATAATGGAGTAAAATGTGATAGAGTAGGGGTATAATGGGGTAAAATGTGATAGAGTAGAGGTATAATGGGGTAAAATGTGATAGAGTAGGGGTATAATGGGGTAAAATGTGATAGAGTAGGGGTATAATGGGGTAAAATGTGATAGAGTAGGGGTATAATGGGGTAAAATGTGATAGAGTAGGGGTATAATGGGGTAAAATGTGAGAGATGGGGTATAATGGGGTAAAATGTGATAGTAGGGGTATAATGGGGTAAAATGTGATAGAGTAGGGGTATAATGGGGTCTAAAAAGTGGTAGAGTAGGGGCAAATTCAGTTAAAAATTCTAAAAGAACAGCGTGGGGCAGATGGGGCAGATGGAGCAGAGGAGCGTTCTCACAGTGTTACAGACCAGGAGAATATTCCAGTACAATGTAAGGCGTAGTGCGATTTTCTACAACATACCTATGGGGCAAGAAGGTTAATTTGCATGCAAACAAACACACGTGCACGCACACACCCACAACCACACACACACACACACACACACACACACAATGTGGGGACCTGTTCATGCTCTGTGACACAGAACGTAAACACGGAGCCTGTACTGTAGATATCTGCGGTGTTTCACTTCTGACGCAGTTTTCACACAATGACGTCTGTTTTGAGTGTGTGTTTCTGTGTGTGTGTGTGTGTGTGTGTGTGTGTGTGTGTGTGTGTGTGTGTGTGTGTTTTAAAGCAAATGTAAAGTTTTTAATATAGAAGTCACATGATTGACAGACATGTAAAGTGCATTAGAGGGATAATGCTTAAGCTGTTTGGTAACTGCCAGACACACACACACACACACACACACACACATTTAATTTAGGGTGTGCTACCTAGACCTAAATGAGGAAATTATAATCTGTGTGTGTGTGTGCGTGTGTGTGTGTGTGTGTGTGTGTGTGTATGTGTGTGTGTGTGTGTGTGTGTGTGTGTGTGTGTGTGTGTGTGTGTGTGTGTGTTGGCACAGTCATAACATTTACTCAAGAAGTCCCCCTCCTTCTTCTCCCCCTCTCTTCTTTACACACTTCATCAACCTGACAAATCCCGTGCGCCTGCCAACACATACTCGCACGCACACACACAAGCACACACACACACACGCACGCACATTCACACATACACACAAGCACACACACATTACGTAAGCGTGCACTCAAAGATATAAACACTGTAACAACATTCTTAACGGTCGTGTCTCCATTAAGACACCTTTCTCTTTTTTCTCGCTCCTTTTTCTCATTTTCTTTCTCCTTCCTGTAATGGTTCTTCTTGTACTATTCCTGTTTCTCCATGCCTTTATCTCTCTCCCTCTCTTTCACCTCACTTTTCGTCTCTCTGCTCATTCGTCCTTTATCAACCTATTCAACATCCTCGTCTCACACTCTCACCTCTCAGTCGGCCATTTACTGTCTCCCGTCCATCCTTTATTCAATCTCTCTCTCTCTCTCTCTCTTCTCAACACTTACTCCATTAAAGGTTCTCCTTCGTCACTCCATACTCTTTATTCCCTCTTTTCCTTCCTTCTTTCATTCTCTCTCTACCTTTGCTCCTCCTTCTCTCTCGTTTTGACTCAATTCCTCTGTTCTTATACATTCTTTTCTGAATTTAGTTAAAGAAGGCGTGGCCTCTATACCTGTCAGTCTCAGTGATGGGGTTTGGCCTCCATACCTGTCAGTGATGGGGCATGGCCTCTATATGTGTCAATCTCAGTGATGGGGTGTGGCCTCTATACGTGTCAGTCTCAGTGATGGGGCGTGGCCTCTATACGTGTCAGTCTCAGTGATGGGGTGTGGCCTCTATACGTGTCAGTCTCAGTGATGGGGCGTGGCCTCTATACGTGTCAGTCTCAGTGATGGGGCGTGGCCTCTATACGTGTCAGTCTCAGTGATGGGGTGTGGCCTCTATACCTGTCAGTCTCAGTGATGGGGTGTGGCCTCTATACCTGTCAGTCTCAGTGGTGGGGTGTGGCCTCTATACGCGTCAGTCTCAGTGATGGGGTGTGGCCTCTATACGTGTCAGTCTCAGTGGTGTGGCCTCTATATATGCTGTACCTGTCAGTCTGAGTGATGGGGTGTGGCCTCTATACGTGTCAGTTTCAGTAAAGATGGTGTGGCCTCTATAACTGGCAGTTTCAGTGATGGGTGTGGCCTTTTTATCAATCAGTCTCAGAAAAGGAAACATGGCCTATACCTGTCAATATCAGTAGTTCAGTAGTGGTGGGGACGTGGGGACTTTGTACCTAACTGTCAGTCTCAGTGATGGTGATGTGGCTTCCCACACTTAAAAACTGACCTTTTTAAAGAAGAACTAAATAGACAACACACACACACACACACACACACACACACACACACACACACTAACTGAGTGCTCTAACTGAGGAGCAACAGAGTTGTGGTTCACCAAGGCCATGATGTCATTCAGAAGAGACTGTCAGTGTGTATTTAAAGTTATGCATGTGTGTGTGTGTGTGTGTGAGTGAGTTCAGGAAGCTTGGCCTTGCATATCTGTGTGTGAATGTGTGTGTGTGTGTGTGTGTGTGTGTGTGTGTTGGGCTTAACTGTGTAAAGTCAGTGTGTAAACACATTAAATCTGATGGTGTAACTGTTTGTGCGCTCTGGAGTGTCTAGCTTAAGTGACTCTGAGTATATGAATATGAATGTGTGTGTGTGTGTGTGTGTGTGTGTGTGTACTAAACGGTCACATTAGTCTGCATATGTATGTTTACAGTTGAGAATAAGACAGTGTATTGCCTGTGAGCAGGAGAGAGAGGGTGTGTGCGTGTGTGTGTGTGCGTGCATGCGTGTATTTATGAGCGTCAAGGTGGAAAGCTTTGATCTTGTTTATGCTGGTGTTTGATCTATTTGATTTGTAGTGTTCTGCCAATGTGTGTGTGGGTGTTTTTGGAGTAAGAGAATATGTGGCTACTGGGTGGGGCCACACGTGTGTGTGTGTGTGTGTGTGTGTGTGTGTGTGTGTGTGTAAGGGTATTTGACTTGGCTGCTTGTGTGAGTTTTCAACTTGGCTCGTGTGTGTGTGTGTGTGTGTGTGTGTGTGTTCATGTGTATATGGTTCACTATTCTTGACCTCAGGGAGCAGCAACTGACTCTTGGCTGTTCAGACTGCCCATCTACATGTGTGTGTGTGTGTTTGAGAGAGAGAGAGAGAGAGAGAGAGAGAGAGAGAAAACGGAAAGAACTGCAGTGCAGTCATTAGATGTGGAAACAATGGTGTAAGAGTCAATACCTTTAAAACACAATGGAGGTGAGTTAATGTTCCTCTGTTTTTTCCTGTGTGATTACTAGAAGCTCTCCATCTTCACACACACACACACACGGTATATTAATAGTAACCCTCTAGCATAATCACGGGAAAAAAATATTGAGATTTTGCAATGCTGGAAATTCTCAAACACATTTCCACACACATTCACACACGTACAGTACAGTCACGTACAATAAAACGTATATGGTAAGAACTGATCACAGGCAGAATGCTGAGCACTAGACTCCTGCTTTGCTGCCACATGAGTCCTGTGTTTATTAACCATAACATCCTGAGGCCCAGAAACATCCTCCATCCTCCAGTGGTGTAACTGACACACTGTGCTGCATTTCCCCATCCAGTAATATTAATCAAGTTTTTTAGCTAGTTGTAAACTTCCCAACACATTCACATAATCATTAGGGACAGGAATCACCAGTCACCTCCCGGTACCATGTTATCACACCTCGCTGCCCATTCCATTACAATTGCAATTCTATGAGTATCACAATTTTACAAATATCACGATGCAATATTAAACTTTTCCCAGATTTTGCTACAATTTTAAAGCTTAAAAAAGGTTTAATGAAAGCTTTAATGAAACTTTCAGCTTAAATCAAAGTTTAATAGCCCGTTCATTATAACATTTGTTTTCTCAGCATTTCAACAACAGGACAATTTTTGACTAATTAGCGCATGCAGTGTTTTGAGACTGGTATAAGCTTGATAAAAGTGATAAACGAATATAGAAATGTTTAATTTGTGGGTTAGCCTGTTTAATTTAATATTAGTTTGTGAGTTAGCCTGCTTACTTTAATGCTAGTTTGGGGGTTAGCCTGTTTACTCCTAGTTTGTAGGTTAGCCTGCTTACTTTAATGCTAGTTTGTGGGTTAGCCTGTTTAATTCAATGCTAGTTTGCAGATTATTCTTTTTACTTTAATGCTAGTTTGGGGGTTAGCCTGTTTAATTCAATGCTAGTTTGCAGATTATTCTTTTTACTTTAATGCTAGTTTGGGGGTTAGCCTGTTTAATTCAATGCTAGTTTGCAGATTATTCTTTTTACTTTAATGCTAGTTTGGGGGTTAGCCTGTTTGCTTTAATGCTAGTTTGCACTTTCTCCTTTTTACTTTAATGCTAGTTTGGGGGTTAGCCTGTTTGCTTTAATGCTAGTTTGGGGGTTAGCCTGTTTACTCCTAGTTTGTAGGTTAGACTGTTTAGTCTCATGCTAGTTTGTGGGTTAGCTTGATTACTTTAATGCTAGTCTGTGGGCTAGCCTCTTTACTTCAATTTTTCTTTTGTGTGTTAGCCTTGTTTACTTTAATGCTAGTTTGCAGGTTAGCTTGTTTACGATAATGCTAGCTAGTTAGCCTGTTTACGTCAATGTGGTTTAGCCAGCTTATTGTAATGCTAGTTTGTGGGTTAGCATGTTTCCCTCAATGCTAGTCAGTGGGTAGGGTGGCCACCGGCATGACTCTCAATAGGAGGACAACTGTGTCCGAAAATGAGAACAAAGGGTACGAAATGAGGACACACTCGAAACCACCAAGAACTAAGTGAAAAGTGGTTTGGGGAGAAAACAATAACACAAGTCTTGAATCCAATTTTCATTTATTCACAGACTAATTTATTCACAGACACTTTGCCACTCTGTTCCTCTAACAGTGATTACTTTGCCAGTTTACCTGGGAGACAGCCGATACATGGATTTGTTTGAGATGTCAAATAACACATTTAATGACCATTATTACTATTTTGAAGAGGCTACTGATATTAATAACTGCTCATCAGCATAACTGGTCAACTTCCTGTATTTCACACCTTTTCTAGCTGTTTCAGGTCTGACCACATAAACCTGTCTGTTAATCTTGGCGTCTGAAAGACTGATGCAGACTTGGACCCCTGCCTTGACTGAGTCTACTACTGTACCTCTAGATGGTTCCTTTAATTTTGCCATGTGCATTAAATATTTGTCTGCTGTGTAAGCAATCACATTTTTCAGTTCTAGACCAGCTGTGTCTAGCATTCAGATTCACTGTCTGGCTATGGCTTCACTGTTACTGTAAAAGTCGAGCAGCACAGGTCTGAGGAAAAGTGGAAAGCACTTAGTTGAGCCCTTGTTTGAAGAATCAGTAGTGAGAGTGAAAATGCATCAGCATGTGTGGAGTATGGGGCTAATACATTGGTACGCAATGCTTTAGTTCTGCCTTCATAAACCTGTCTGTTAAGCTTTGCACAGCAGTCTAAACTCCTGTAAGAGTGGTGATGTTTCACAGCGTGAAATAATTCGATCAGCTCATCAGCGGTGGTTTTATCATCAACTGTAGTTGTGAATGAAGCAAAAAAATCTATGTTAATGAAGAGAGCTAGTGTTATCCTGTGTTGTTCTGTAGTTGTATGCCACTCTAACACACCTTTACCTCTGGTTCTCATATCCATGTTAATGCAGGAGAAAGCATGGTGTTCTTCTTGGCTGCTTTTTCTACCAAACTGGCGTTCTGAACACCGCATAGGTTTCCCTTTTGGTATATAAAAACCTTTTTACTCAATAATAGACACTTTTGTGCGGCAGCACTCATTTACGTAGGCTTTCTGCGTGCCAAGGAAAAAAGGGTGGAGTTTTGTGATGATGCGTGAAATGTGGTGGCAAAGGGTCAGAAATGGGGACGACCGGGAAAAAATGCGGACATGCAACAGCCAGCCAGAAAACCAGACTGTCCGGACAAAATCCAGACGAATGGTCACTCTATTGGTGGGTTAGCCTGTTTACTCTAATGTAAGTGTGTGGTTCATGGGTTAGCCTGAGTTAGCCTGGGTTATCCTGTTTACATTAAGCAGTCAGAAAGATCTAAACCCTCACTAACTAAACGTAATGTTCTACACAGAGATGATTATCATTCTCTGGTAAAATTCAGAGTGTAATAGACATAAGACTAATCAATATATTTCGTAATGAAGCTGTCCACTGAGTCCCTGCACAGTCACATCAGCATCAACACAAAGACGAGATGATCAGTGGAGCGAAGAGACGAGGATGAGACTGGTGATGAAAAGAGACGGATGATAATTGACAATTGAAATTCTTTCAGTTTGGCCTTATTGTTGTTTTTCCATACGTAGATTAGGTTTTAAATGTAGACAAGGGTGCCATGACCTCCAGTGGAACTGGAATGAAATGTTTAAAATGCCAAAACCTCTAACCGAGATACACGCTGAACAAATTCTCAAGACGGTGTGTAGTGTTCTGGACGACACACTTTGTCACTCACTATATGACCATGTAAAGAGTTTCTCAGGCTGACACAATCATCCTATGCTGATTATAAACACACACACACACACACACACACACACACAGTTCTGCTTTTTTCTTTGAAATCTGTCCTCATAAAGCTGACAGTCACCTCCTTCCTCTATTCACACCATAAATATTCATTTTCAATTAGAAACCCATCCGTCTTGAACAAGCTTTAATTCAGCAGTGTGGCTGCAGCAGGATAATTGGCCTCCTCGTTTCCTGTCTGGACACACACACATACAAATGCACACATGTACACTGTGGTAAACAAGCTCCAAATTGTGTTTCATTGAAGCTTCACGTTTACGTGTGAAGTGAAGTGCAGACCGGCTCAACACCATTTACAGTACATTCCCCTGCCAGCGTTAAAATGTCATGATGAAGCTGAAAACATTTCATTTAAATGACTATCTGTCTCCCTCTCTCTCTCTCTCTCTCTCTCTCTCACACACACACACACACACACACACACACAAACACACACAAACACACACACGCACTGTTTCAATCTGTCTGTCAAACACTCAAATCTAATCAGCCATGTTTCCTATAACAAATGCAACCTTTATTAATACCCAGTAATAACATATAATGCTAGATTGTGGGTTAGCATGTTTAATGTTTGTGGGTTAGTTTAGTCTGTTTTCTGTAATGATAGTTTGTGGGTTAACCTGATCATTCTAATGCTATTTACCCATTTAACCATTAACTAAAGCTAATTTGTGGATTAGCCTGTTACGGTAACTCTAACACTAGCTAGTGGCCCATAGCAAAGAAACTCCAAGATGTGATCTCATGTTAATCTCTTCTTTGTCTCTTAGATAGAAATGAGCCGCCACTGAGTCTTGAATGAGATTTAGGTATGTTCTGCATCTTCTCAAAGGTGTCTCAAATGTGGCTCATTACCTTTAAATCTCAGATAGTTTACATTTGTCTTGTGTGCGACTCACATATGCAGAAATGAGCTGTTTTTGAGACTTGAATGAGATTTTAGTCGTTTTCTCAATCTTCTCAAATGTGTCTCAAATATGGCTCATTACCTCTAAATCTCAGAGACAGTTCATATTTGTCTCGTGTTTCCCACATATAAAGTATACCATACTTGTAAACTGTGCATTTGGGTTTTTTGATATGTTCTGATATGATCCTTTTAAAATTTTTGCTTAGTCATGTGTGTATAGTTAGTTAAAAATTAAAAAATTCACTCTATATTGCATAATCCTGACTCATGTACAGTATATTTATCAAAACATAATGCATGGTTAAACATGCTTTGGGTGTCATCTACACTAAAAAAAGTGTTTAGTACTTTTTTTTTTTTTATACTTCGTCTTACTCTTCACATACTGGTAGATGGAGGGGAGGGTTAGTAGGTTGGATCTCTGAAATGAAGATATGTAGATTTTAGGTTGGTAACAACTAAAGTCAATTACAAAATTGCTTTGTAATCTATAAATGTTTTATTTCGAAATCTAGCTTCTTTATTAAAAAAAAATCCAACCACGAATTATATTATTATACAGTACAGCCAGGTGTCCCTAGTTGATCAACATGGCTAATCTTTTACAAATGTGTACACCTTAATGAATTTATTGAAATTAAACTGACAAATGGCAAACTTACTTTACATTTTGTACAAATGGCATTATCAATAAAGAACCAAAATACAATATACAGAACATCTTTTATCGAGAAGTGAAGCAATGAGAATTTTTATGATCAGTGATTTCTATACAGTTACTGTATCATTTAAGGCCAAACCTATTTTTGATTATGCACTTATGACTAAATGTTCAAAAAAAATTTTCATGGCCACCCCAATTAGGCCTACAGTACATATAGATTCTAATAAAGACAGAATTTCCCACAGTTTCTCCAATACATGCTCTAAGCCTGTGTTTAAGTGTTTAAGTGGTTTAAATTTAAAATTAATTATTATTGACAAGGAGTCAAAATTTAATTAAAATTAAAGTAAAGTAAAATCACAGAGCATGTGGTAAAAAAAAAAAACTGTGGTATACTTGACTGAAATTTACACAGTTTACGTTTGTTCTTAAATTGCAAAAGGAATTCAAATGCTACCTGTGGGGGGTTTAGCATGTGGATTAGCATATCTATGGTAACTAACATTTGTGAGGTTGAAAGTTTTTTTTTTTTAATGGTAAAAATCAGTCAGCTGGCTACAGTATTATTATTATTATTATTATTAGGCAGGCATGCCCTGAGTTAACCAGTGTGGTTTGACATATTAAGTTACTTTTTACCTTTTTTTTACTTAGTAAGTTAATGTTACTGCATGACCAGATTTTGAAAACCAGTAGTTTTATTATGGACTCTTCAGTATTTAACAGTAGTTACTGTACCAGAACATGTAACTTTAGAGACATCGGTTAGTTATATTCTATAAATTAAGACCAATATGTTTGTTTGTGGAAAGGTTATTGGTAATTATATATATTTTACTTTAACTGGGTTCTTTTCAGAAGAATGCCACCTCAGGAGACCAAGAATGCAGGAGAATGTTCCGGAGTCTCCATCAGCACCACATCATCACCAGCCCCAGCCCATGAGCAAGCTCAAGCCCATCTCTCAACCTTCAGAAACATGGGAATGGAGTAGCTGAATGGTGGTGAGGTAAATCTCAAATGTTTTAATATATAGTTTTTGTTCCATTAGATACTAAACAACTCCAGGAGCTGCAGACTTTGGACAAACTTGTTGAACATCCACCACAAGAGAAGACTGATGTAGCCGGTGAGAGAGAACTTTTCCTGGCATCGGCCCGTTCTTGTAGCCCTTACATACAGCAAGTAACCTATTTTCTTTTTTTTAAAAATCATCATTTAGTGTCTTGATTTGCCTGATATTTCTGGTGTCTGTTATATTACTGTATGTGAATTGTACATTTATTATACTGTATGCTGTTAATTGAGGATTTTTTATATGTTCAATAAAACTTTATATCTGATTTAAATCTCATTGTGGTCTTATATATGGCTCATTTGCTTTTTATTTTCAAATGCAGTTTTGTTTCTCATGTACATCTCAGATTTCTCAAATGTTTCTCAAAAGTATGTCTCGGGTTGTGTCTCAGTTATGCATCTTTGTTTCTCCTAAGTGGGGTTTAGGAGAAATAGAAAAGACAAAGTCGAGCTTGTAATGAGACAGCTCAATTCAGTCTCATGAGACAAGAAAAAGCTCATTCTGAGCAACACAATTTTGCTATGGGGGGGGGGGGGGGGGTTAGCCTGTGTACTACAACACTAGTTTGTAAGTTAGCCCATTTAATACTAGTTTTGTAGGTTAACCTGTTTACTCTAATACTAATTTGTTGTTTAGCCTGTTTATTTTAATGCTAGTTTGTGGTTTATGTGATTATGCTAACTCTAGCTTGTGGGTTAATTTGTTTAATATAACTCTAGTTCATGGGTTAGCCTGTTTAATGCTAATTTGTAAGTTAGCCTGTTTACTGTAACTAATTTGTGGGCTAGCCTGTTTTCTGTAACTCTAGCTTGTGGGTTAATTCTTGGACTATAATACAGTTTTTAAAAGCCTCAGGAATCTTTTGCAGGTGTTTAGAGTTAATTAATGATTCAGATGATTAGGTTAATAGCTCGTTTAGAGAACCTTTTCATGATATGCAAATTTTTTGAGATTTTGGGTTTTCATGAGCTGTATGCCACAATCATCAATATTAAAACAATAAAAGGCTTGAAATACTTCAGTTTGTGTGTAATGAATCTAAAATATATGAAAGTCTAATGTTTATCAGTACATTACAGAAAATAATGAACTTTATCACAATATGCAAATTTTTTTGAGCAGGATTTGAAATAAATATGTTTTTAAAAATTCACAGTTTTCGAAATGTAAATAAATTTTTTTTTTTAATTCCCTTCTTTGTTTGGCTGAAATGTTGCTGGTTAATTGCCCTTCATTCTCGTCTCTAGTGTAAATGTCTGTTAGGAACTAAAATCGCTTCAGACACTAACTACATTAGTTTAGGTTTTGCTATTTTCGTACAACTAAAAATAGACTCAAAGGAAAAGAGAAAGAGTTTCTTCTAGAACGCTGAGTTCAAACTATTGATCTGAAGTCGATGCACACAAATCGTCTTTCTAAGGCTCACGCGAGACGGTGTTTAAAAGTGTGTACGTTTCCCAGCAGCTGCGTGAGGGTGTGGCGATGACTGACACAAACTACCCTAGATATGAGGTCACTTTGGTTTACACACTCGCTGTGTCACTCTTATGTAACTGTAGTGAAAAAAAGCTGAAGGTTTATTATGAAGCGCAGTAATGTTAATAGCAGAAGAGCTGGCATTTAAATGAAAGCACTAATGTTATGAAACTATCACTCAAGTGCTGCATGAAATCTGTTCCTTTTAAAGAGCAAACTTCTTCACAGCTCCGGGTTTCAATCTGCTTTCTGCAGTTTTATGTGGATTATAATTTCCCGGGTATTATTATTCTGATGCGAACAATTCTGTTGCGTGCATAATGATTCTGCTTGACAGGAATACAAACGTTTACATTTTAACTTCATGGTTAATACCGTACCAGTCAAAAGTCTGGACACTAATTCAATGTTTTTTTTGTTTAGTGATTTATTTTCTACATTCTAAAACAGTTCTTACAAAAACAGTACCATCATGTGCATCGAGCTCCATGATGATGAAACTGGCTCTCATGAAGACCTTCTCAGGAAAGCAAGAGCAAAACTGAGCTCTGCTGTAGAGGAGACGTTCATTTAGAGTCTCCAGCCTCAGAAATCACCAATTAACAACCAGCACTTTAGATTAGAGCCGTTATGAAGCTTTACAGAGCAGAAGTAGCAGATAAACATCTCAATATCAACTGTTCAAAGGAGATTATTGTGTATTCTGGATAAATGCCTTCAGTATTGTTTTAAAATGTAGAAAGAAAGAAAAAACAGGAAAGACCATGGAAATACTTATATTACTGTATATACAGTGGTGTGAGAAACTATTTGCCCCCCTCCTGATTTCTTATTCTTTTGCATGTTTGTCACACAAAATGTTTCTGATCATCAAACACATTTAACTATTAGTCAAAGATAACACAAGTAAACACAAAATGCAGTTTTTAAATGAGGGGTTTTATTATTTAGGGAGAAAAAAAATCCAAACCTACATGGCCCTGTGTGAAAAAGTAATTGCCCCCTGAACCTAATAACTGGTTGGGCCACCCTTAGCAGCAATAACTGCAATCAAGCGTTTACGATAACTTGCAACGAGTCTTTTACAGCGCTCTGGAGGAATTTTGGCCCACTCATCTTTGCAGAATTGTTGTACAGAACAATTCTGTACAGAATTCGACCCTGTACAGAATAAGTGGTGTGGAAGATGATGATGAAGTGTTTTATTCTTTTCATCCCATGAGCCGAAAATGTGAATTTTTAAATCACATCGTGGAACGTCCTCAAAACAGGTCTCTCTCGGGAAATCACATCTGTCAAGTTGCTGAGAAAGTGAAAAGTAGTGTAACCTCTTCTGTCCTGAAGGTGTCAGAAACCTTTCAGTTTTAGCGTTACCTCTGACTCTTACAGTACAAAGCGCTGATACTGGAGACTCCTTCAATGCAGTTATACAGTTTATACTGTAAGTTATACAGTATAAACATCTATGTAAAAACATATTTATTAATTAATTATTGGCTTTTATTTAGGGAGAGATGAGCGTGGCCGTGAGCAGCAACATTCAAGAGGAATATGACGACGACTTTGAGAAAGATCTGGACTGGCTGATCAGTGAAGAAAGCAAGAACGAGGAGCAGGTCAGAGAGAGAGTGTGTGTGTGTGTTGAAAATGGAGACAGATACATAAAGAGGCTCCGTTTAATAATGTATTGCACTGAGACATAGTTTCTGCATTTCTGTGAAAGAGTGTGTGTGTGCAGGGGGATGGATTTCATACTCGGTACATGCTTGTGCTTGTTTCTTTTTCTGTGCTTGTGTTGTGTATTGTACACACTCGCTGTAAATTCATTGCACGTACACTACATGCAAACACACACAAAAAAAGATTCACTTTCTAACTTTCGGGGCTGTGGGAGCTGATCTTTCTGATCTCCCCTGACCTGTAACTTGACTTCTTGAATTTTTAATGCCTTAAATAAGAGTTAATAAATTAAACATGTTGAGTTTTTAAGTCATTAGTGTCCATAATGATGTCTAAGTAACTAACTAGAGCAAAAGGTTAAAAGGACGCAAACATATGCAATTGTTAGTAAAGAACCCGGACATAGCTGCTGATGCCAATGAATAAATATAAAATTTTGTTTGTAGGATATACAGGAAAACAGAGGTACATCTTTCATTGTTTTTCATCCAGCAACCAAAGAGGGTACAAACTTTTGCACTCATCCAAAGTGATTCCTATTGCAAGATGATTTTAAGTATCGTAGTGTATTACATATATCCGATTAATTGGCAAATACCCCCACCATTTAAAATGGATGTATTACGTTCCGCACTTACTGTACCCTCTCCTGCTTTTTCTGAAACAGGATGAAGATGACATTGAGTCCCAGATAGACCATGAGCTGAAGGAGGAGGAACTAGGGAAGGAACAGGAGGAAGAGGAGAGTAAAAGTGCCACAGATGACGATGGAGATAATGAAAGATGGCCAACACCCATGAACCCTTTGGAGGAGATGTTAGATGTCAGCGCTGACTCTAAACATGAGCAAGATGAAGAAGAGGTCAATGAAGAGAAGAAATCCATCCAGCAGAAGATTGAGCAGGCGAACAGGCAACTGCAGGACCAGGAGGCACCGGACGAGACGCGCCACCGCCGTCTGCAATTTAAAGACACTCTGGTGGACCTGGTGGTCCCTGATAGCGAGCTAGAGGACAGCCCGGGAGACATGTCGGCACACATGCTGAAGCTGAAGATCTCCTCTCGGGAGGAAAGTGAAGAACACAGAGAGGGAGCAAGAGAAGGAAGAGTGCTTGTGGAGAAGGATGGGAAGTTTGACCTTGTAAGTCTAAAAGAGGTGGAGAGTCCTGGACTGCTCCCGCCTCTACCTGAGACTCGACGAGAACCTGTTAAGAGTCCGTCTCCTTCCACGAAATTGGGTTCTTCACCCATCCCCGAGCCTCGCTATGCGCCCAGACCTCCAGAACGACCGCGGGTGCGTCCCAATTCCGCGAGCAACACGCAAAGTGTGCTGTTTAAAAACGGCAGCAAGCGTAGGGTTCAGTCAGCTAGCGGGGTTTCATCACATGCCACCTTTTCCCTCTCGCCACAGCAGAAAGAGCTGCTGAACAAACAACAGCAGAGGAGAGAAAAACTCGCCAGAGAGGTTGGTCTGAAATCACTTTACATCAATTGCAACAAATTTCCGTGTTTTAAGCTCCTGTCTTAAACGTATTATCCAGGAGGAAGAGCGGCGGCGCGAGGAGGAAGACCAGAAGCGTCAAGAGAACGAGCTGGCGTTCAGGTCATGGCTGATGAGGAAGAGGCAGCAGGTGCGAGAGGAGAGGAGAGTGCAGAGAGCTCAGGAGATTGAGAGGATGAATGGAAAGGTGCGCACCAGCAAAAACATTCCTAACAAACAGATGTGTTACAGAACACAGTAGAATTCATGGTTCCATCTATCACAGCAAGCCTTCCAGGTCCTGAAGCAGCAAAACAACCCCAGACCATCACACTACCACCACCATATTTTACTGTTGGTATGATGTTCTTTTTCTGAAATGCTGTGTTACTTTTACGCCAGATGTAACGGGACACGCACCTTCCAAAAAGTTCAACTTTTGTCTCGTCGATCCACAAGGTATTTTCCCAAAAGTCTTGGCAATCATTGAGATGTTTTTTAGCAAAATTGAGACGAGCCTTAATGTTCTTTTTGCTTAAAAGTGGTTTGCGCCTTGGAAATCTGCCATGCAGGCCATTTTTGCCCAGTCTCTTTCTCATGGTGGAGTCGTGAACACTGACCTTAATTGAGGCAAGTGAGGCCTGCAGTTCTTTAGATGTTGTCCTGGGGTCTTTTGTGGCCTCTCGGATGAGTCGTCTCTGCGCTCTTGGGGTAATTTTGGTCGGCCGGCCACTCCTGGGAAGGTTCACCACTGTTCCATGTTTTTGCCATTTGTGGATAATGGCTCTCACTGTGGTTCACTGGAGTCCCAAAGCTTTAGAAATGGCTTTATAACCTTTACCAGACTGATAGATCTCAATTACTTTTGTTCTCATTTGTTCCTGAATTTCTTTGGATCTTGGCATGATGTCTAGCTTTTGAGGTGCTTTTGGTCTACTTCTCTGTGTCAGGTAGCTCCTATTTAAGTGATTTCTTGATTGAAACAGGTGTGGCAGTAATCAGGCCTGGGGGTGACTACAGAAATTGAACTCAGGTGTGATAAACCACAGTTAAGTTATTTTTTAACAAGGGGGGCAATCACTTTTTCACACAGGGCTATGTAGATTTGGAGTTTTTTTTCTCGCTTAATAACGTAAACCTTCATTTAAAAACTGCATTTTGTGTTCCATTATGTTATCTTTGACTAATAGTTAACGGTTTTTGATGAGCAGAAACATTTAAGTGTGACAAACATGCAAAAGAATAAGAAATCAGGAAGGGGGCAAATAGTTTTTCACACCACTGTATATACCAGCATGATTAAAACCAAACATTCAAACCAACATGCTAGTTATGAAAAAAGCGACTAACAAGTGAAACTTAGCATGATAAATAGATCCTGAGAGCGTACAGTGGTGGCCAAAAGTGTTGAATTAAAAGTGAAATTTAATGTTTTAATGACATTCTCAAATTCTCATGTTTTTAAACGAATGGCAATCAAGATAATAAGAATAATTTATTCTTCTGCAGTGAATTTGCTGTACAACAATAATTATTGAATATAAAGACCTTTATTCTTCAAAACCTGCTGAAGTTTATTATGAGGCGAGGATCAGGAGATGACCCAGGGCATGGCTGAACATCCAGAAGCTGAACATCATTGTCACACAGCCAGTATTTCACTAGATTTTCAGTTCATTAGCAGCCAGATACAGTATACTCGAACTAATTAGTGAAATCAACTGTTGCGCGCACAGAGAGAACTATAATACATGACGTGTTGTTTTAATACTTTTATAGCCACTACTGTATGTTCCTCATGGAGCTAGCTACCTTTCTTGGCAAGAAACAATGTTTTGGAATGTTCCTGCCAACGAACGATTGCCCGCAGCGACTTATATTGAAAATAAACGATTTTCAGTAAACTTTTGCATAACTTCTACCCTCTGCCAACTTCTGCAATGATGCCATCTCCATAAAAATAAAATTAATAAACTACCAAAACTCAATTGCTTTGATGTAACAGTGCATCTTTGCAACCCTTTTTTTCTTTAGCTTTTTATAAATCTGAGGTGAACAAATTAGCAGGATCGCTATGCTAGTAGTGCGGCTCGCAATACTGACCTGGGCAGTTACCTAATCACAAAAGGCTGCAGTTTATTACAGGCGATATAATCCAAGTCAGAAACTGATGTGCGGTTTTAATAATTAAAATATTTGTTTGATTTTCAAATTAAACACGAATAGTATGTTATACGCTGTTTTGTTGAATTTTTTTTTCTTTTCTGCGCCGCACTCCAGTCCAATAAGTGGTGGTATTGTACCAACCGCACGAAAACTCAAAAGCATAAGGAGAAGCGATACTCTTGTACTTGCAGAAGAAGGACGTGGTAATATTTTTAGAGCATCAGAAATTGTCTGAAATCATTTTATGAATCGATTTTGAATCGATCGATTAATAGAGTTGATCAAAGAAAGACTGATTTAATCGCACAGCTCTACCTTTAAAGTGATCATTTGTGCCTGTTAAACTTGGTTAAATACAAAATTCATAAATTCACACCGGTGTAACAACCACAAGTTTACAGCATTACTCACGTTGAGTCGCAGCACCTGCTGCTCTACACACACTGGCTTTTACTAGCATGATTAATTAGACTGAACCTGGAACACATTTTTATGCAGCAATGTGAACCATGACCCGAAACAAAACACATAAAGTCAATAATATCTTTTATGTGATGTTTGGCAAAAAAAACACTTTAACGTCAGTTTTAAAGACATTTGGTTGAGGGTGCAAAAACTTTCTTTAAAAATAGATAACGGCTCAACATACTTCATGGTCATAACGAGCACAAAGATGAATCGCACAAGTGTGTAAACTCAGTGTAAACTGCTCGTTCCAAAAATCACATGACCGTGAAGTGATCTCTATGGAATAGCAGGGTGAGTAGTACACATAGCAGACATTAGAAATGGGAACAAAATCAATCAATTCATTCTTTTGTGCAGCTACACACTCACTGCAAAACCGTTTTTTTTTTTACCTTGTTTAGGTTTTAAAATTGTGAGAAAATCTGAAGTGCGATATTTAAATAGGATAATCACTTCCTGAATCGCAATACGAATACGAATCAGCAACTAGGTATCGTGATTATATCGTAAACCCTGGTGATTATACTCAAGGATGAAACCTAATATGAAAACAACCTCAGTAACGCACATACAGTACAACGAACGAGCAACAGAGAAATCGATTCAGTGATGTGTCATGAATGTTTTGTGTGGCACTTCATGTCTCAGCACACTGACTCCAAAATCGATTTGTTAAAAAAAAATTTTTTTATTTATATATTCGTGCATGTAAGGAGGGGGGAGGGGGATTTTTTAAGTTCCTCTATAATCCCTACAAGATCAATGGTGATTCCCGTGCCCACTTTGCAAAGACATAAGGCATTTGCATGAAGTCATTATGAAATGAGCTAGGAGAAATCCTAGTGATGGATCAGAGAAAAAGACACACACTGCACACACTAATGTGTTTCTGGGCACTTTGAATTATGATTCCCCCGGAAAATGACCCTTACAGTATACACAGGAACTGGAGTAAAGTGACTTTTAATAAACTGCCAATAAATGCGGACTAGCTTCACCTGCTCGACCTAACAGAATGAGGGGTTAGTGATGTTCTTCCAAACTGCAAACAATAACATCATCGAGCCTATTAACGTTTTTTCAGGATTAAACGATTACAGGCGCGTGATTGCTGCTCGGAGAGGTTATACACAGCGTCTGTCCTCCCCGTTATCGACACTGTAGCATCTGGATTTCATCCTGACAGACTGCTCGCTTTTCTCCAGGGAGAACAGCACAACAGGCAATTTGCATAAATTACATAATTGCAGAAGGTAAATAACCACATAAACAGCGCTAATTAACTTTTTCACCAATAACGGTTGGGGTATGCAAATGAGGTGCCGCATCAGGGACCGAGGAAAGCGGTGATACGCTAAATCACTCGGAGCGCTCAAATATTTACTAAATAACTCAGAGCAATTGCGGGCGACGACAGAGTCCGATAAACACAGAGTTTATGGAGCGATTGTTCTTAAGTGTGAACAAAAAGCCCAAATTTAGACTTAGCAATTTACATCATTACATCGTTCACATCACAATTTTAAACCACAGTTTACACACATACAACTGTTTTAAGGAATGCTTTGTACAACTAAGTTTTGGGGGCTAAAACAATTCCACACAAAAATGAAATGGGTGAATAATTATTAAATTACAAACTTTACAAGAGAAATTAGATTTATGAAAAAAAAATAAACATCATTTTTTGTTGCGTTCCAAATGATTATACGCAACCAGGAAATTAACTGAACGAGCCAGCTAGTTTTCTGGCCTATAAACATGCTAGTAATCAATGGGATGTATTGCTAACTCTAACACCACCCAGCTAGCAAACTAACAAGCTAACGTCGGTAGCATTCTTAGCATCTTTATTTAAATACTCTGACTAAAAAAAGAATAACATGCTAGTTGCAAAATGTACTGTATGTCTAACTAACGCTGTCCAGCTGTAGCAAGCTAATGTTGGTGATTAAAAAGTGTATGATTTCTATACTTTATAAAATCTTACACTACCTTAAGACTATCCAGCTAGCTACCTAGCAAAAAAGCTAACGATTAACACTGGACAGATTCATTTTTTTCCAGTTTATTTATTTAGACAATTTATGTGCCTTATGAAGCAAGTTATCAAGAAAGTATGAAAATCTGGCTGCTAACAATTTTTGGATTTTTTATTTTATTTTTTATAAGTCGATCAATGATTGTTTTTTATGACCTGATTAATAAAAAAAACATTCCGTTCAATATTCAGATTATGTATAGAATATTTGACTACATGTTTTTTTAATTGTATAAAATTATATATTTTCTAATTACCCTGTCATTTTGCAAACAAGCACTAATTAAATTAGATTGTTTTGATTTTATTAAATACTATTTACTTTTCACAAGCAATAATTACAAAAAAAAGCATAATATATAGTTAAAAAAAAACTAATTTCGTTTTCTTTTCTTTTAATTAACAATTCAATTCATATGTATTTTTTATTTCCGCAGAATCATTGCAAAAATATATATAATCAAGTATTTCTGTAAGTAAAGTAAAACCGAATCATTATGAGGGTCTGGAATTTCACTCACACGCCCCCGCCTTCATTACTTTACAGGAAATGAATCTCATGTAATATATACTCTGTGTTCGTTATTAAAAATTTTCCATTGCAATAATAACCTGAGCTTTTATTACATCCTGTTTTAATTATGACACTCTGCCAGAAAGGGACTTCTAGCATGCTTACACAACGCCCCCTCCCTACCACCTCAACACCCGCCCCCTCTAAACAGTAGACTCCACTATAATAATATTACATCACTCCCCATATCGTGACCTTCGGCATGGCGCGTTCCCGGCACGGACAGCACTGCCCTGGTGTTGCCACCCCCCCACCCCCTGGTGCACACAGCTTACCACCACCTTGTCTAACCTCAGTCCAGTCAGCAGGGTAAAAAAAATGACTGCAGTGGCGGTCCCTCACATTCTCTGGCTTCCTGTTTCTGTCTCTCACACAACCTCACACACACTAGAATGTAATGGCACAATACATACAGAAAGCTTCCACAATAACAGGAACCTCCCACACTGTAACTATGGGAACCTCCTGCCTGAGTGATGTCACCGTGGTCCTGCATCATAACCTTGCAAAGATGAATGAGGTCATGAATCGTAGAAAACACAGACACACAGACAGACAGACACACATGTGGAGAGTGAAAGGAGCCCAGACTGACAGTGAGGGGATTAAGATGAGGAGAGGAGAGGAGAGGAGAGGGGCTAAAATGTGCTGAGCTGCTGATGGAGGACACGGCATCCAGATGGACGGATGGATGGACAGATATAATCAGGACCGGATTACAGAATTCTAAATTTATAACCAAAAATTAAATGAACTGTCAGAGCACAAGCAGACGCAGAGAACAAACTTCTCAGCTTGACGCCTGCAGACATGCCTGATTAGTGTGCAAATGCATCTAGCTGAGTGAGCTTTTTTTAGGGGGGGATTTGCATGCATGATAATAATAATAACAATAATAATAATAATAACATTAAATACTAATACTAATCCTAAACCCTTGTAATTTACCCTGCTTGTTCTCAAATGTATAAATAAAATGTAAGTAATGGAGACACTGAAGCACGGTGTGCATGCCTGGATGCATGGATGCATTGCGTGCACTTCACGGGCGCGCGCGCGCGCGCAGGAGCAACATAGTAACTACACACATGCTACAGTACATTGTATCCAGTCGCCGCACGCGCGCAGCACTTTGGTCCTCTGGAATAGTGTATACCGACACTCAGATCGTGACATCATCACCATCATCATCATCATCATCATCATCATGTGGAGAAAGGTCAGAAATCCGATCTAATCCAATCCACCCCAGGCAGTGCGCGCTCTCACCCCCCGGGGGGGGGGGGGGGGGGGGGAAGGTAAGCGATCAGAATAACCGAATGACAACAACAGAAAAGGACCCCGGTGTGGTGTTTCCATGCTGATTACGGATTAAAGCCCGAGATCAAGTAGAAATCTAATCTAATCTGATCTAATGTAATCTAATGTAATAATCCAGCACTCACTTTACAGCCGCGGATCCGCATGTGATGGTGCTGAGCTCCAAACTCCAACTCAGCGCTCGTGCTCTCCTCCTCTCCCAGCTCAGCCGCGCTCAGGGGGCAGCTCACGGGGTTGCCAGATCCTCAATTTACCATCATCATCAATATAGATACGCAAAAAAAAAAAAAAGTTTACAGTTTGTATTTGCAAAGAGGATTTTTTTCCAATATGATTTCAATTATGAAGAAATAATTTTATAAAATAAATAAATAAATAAATACAAGGTACTCCTGGTTACTCCTCCAGTCCACAGATTAGGATAATTAGTGTTTACAAATTGCTTGTTGTGGATTGGCTCCCTGGGTCTCCCGGGTCTACCCCGCCTCGAACCCTCAGTCTCCTGGCTCCTGACACCCCTACATTTAAGCAGCATAGAAGATGAAGAATGTCAAGAAGCAAGATATTTTGTACAGTAACAACAAATAAACAAACAAAAACTGTGTTCTCAAACTATTTTGAAATAATAACAAGATGTCTTCTTGTAGAAATAAGGAGCTATTTTTCTTAGTATACTGTTTTCTTTTGAGATTGAAACGGTTTCTAGTGAAAAAATAAAATGAAAAGGGACAAAATTGTAATACTGGGATGTTTATTTATTTATTTATTTATTTATATATTTTTAAAGACATTACTGTGCAGTACCAAGACAGTGTTTTCATACTAAGATAATGAGCTGGGGATTATATATATATATATATATATATATATATATATATATATATATATATATATATATATATTGTTGAGTAACAATATATTTTTGTAAAAACTAAATATTTTATTCTTTAATGAGATTTTTTTTGTTGACCATAAGACATTATATACATTTTGTACTGTAACAAACTGGTGTTTTGGTAATGAAATGTCTTTTTCAACTAATGGGATTTCTTTTGTCATAAAAACAAGACATTTTGTATAGGTTCAAATTGGTGTTCTTGTAGTATTGACATTTTTACTTTAAAAAATAATAATAAACAAATAATAATCCTGTTGCAAAATGTTTTTGTGTTCATAATAAGAGATGTGGATATTCATAATAGATACTCATAATAATCAAGATTCAAGGTCTTTTCTTTCTTAAAAACAAGTTGTTGTTTTTTTGTAATGAGCTGTTTATCATACAAATAAGATGTATGTGTCTTGTAATAATAAACACATTTTGTTAATTTTTTCTAATAAAACCAGATAAATTTTGTTGTAACAAGCTCCTTTTATCACAATAAAAAGGTTTTTTTTGTAATAAGAAAATGCTTATATATATATAATGACATTTTGTTTTAGCATCAGCTTTTGTTGACTTATTATTTTTGTACGAAGATGTAAAAACAAGATCTTTCCATTTAATGACCAAATCTTTTTTTTTTTAATAATGATGAGATGTCTTCTTCTAGTAACAAAATTAATGTATTTTAACAATGATATGTTTTTGTGGAAACAATGTTTTTCTTTCAGAATATTGTTTTTTTTTTCTTGTATTAATGAGACATTTTTGTAATAACAAGATGCTTTTATCATAAGATGCTAATGGAATTTTCTTGCAAGGTAACAATGTGCTGCCTTATAATTTTATCATTATCTAATCTTATTTAACTATACTGTATCAGGTTGTTATTGAGAATCAGATAATATTTTATTCATCCCTCGTGAGGTGTTAATTTCTACAAGTGTTACTGCAGCATGATAGTGAGATTATAACATGGTTATATAAAGATATATAAAATAAATAAATGTGGATTAGATTACATTAGATTAAGTGATGTCCAAATGACAAGATTGCAAAATGAGTGAGTATGAAATGCAGTGCAATAAATAGATATAATCAGAAGAGAGAGAGAGAGAGAAAACAGAAGTTCTGGAGCAGTATATCAGAGGAGTGTTGATGTGCAGGAGTGACAGCAACATGAAATATAACTAAGGAAATTTAACATCATCATGAGAACTAGTGCAATACAGGAGGTTATTGTCCTTGTGTACAAAAACAAAAAAAATAAATTGATTACATTTAACTTGAATGAGTGATCAAAGTTCATTTATTGTTTATTACATTTTTTTCATTGTTTTTCAGGGTGTTTTTAAACAGATTTATTTATGGATGTCTGTGAACAACTCAAACCACGGCCGTTTAAAAACACACAATCTGGCAACACGTTCAGCTCACACTCTGCGCTTCCTTATTCGGCAGGAAAACCCGGAAGTTATTTTGCCATCGAGCTAACAGAAGGCCAATCACAGGCCATTATGAATTTAGAGGGGGCGTTCCTCATAATCCGGCATGGAAAGCCAAAAAGATCAACCCAAAAAATATTAATTAGACACTTGATTGTTTTTTTTTTTCTTTTTTAACATCCTTTAACTGTAAATTAATTTCATCAGATATTTATAACCCCAATATTAGGCTCATTATTTAAATGTGCACGATAACATTTTGGAGAGATGCGATGGAGCTCAAGCGCTGGGTTGCTGATCAGAGGGTCGGGGGTTCAAGACCCATCATCGACGGGTCACTACGATTGAGAACCATCACCCATTGCCCTGGTTTGGTGGGATGCGTTTGTTTGGTTTATAAAATCGTGCACGAGATTTAGTAACACAAGCAAACAAACTAGTAAAACATTCCTTCATTTATCTTCATTACCGCTTTATCCTGTATACCGGGTCGTGGGGGCCTGGAGCCTATCCCAGGAGACTTGGGGAACAAGGAAGGGGTCCACCCCGGACAGGGTGCCAATCAATTGCATGGTGCGTGCACACACACACACACACAAGGGCAATTTGTGAACCTCAATTATCCTAATCTGCATGTCTTCAGACTGTGGGAGGAAACCAGAGAACCTGGAGGAAACCCACCAAGCACAGGGAGAACATGCAAACTCCATGCACATAAAGACCCGAGGCAGGAATCATACAATCAAACCATTGCACAACTGTGGAACTTTTTAGAAAAACAGTCACATCATATTTGTTTTTTTCTAATTCATTCAAGTCTGTTATTAAATTTGTGCAAATGATTTGGTTTAACAAGCAAATACATAGTTCGGTAGCATCACAGATAAGGATTTCGTTCGAGGGGTTTCACTGTGCCTGACGATTTTTTTTGTCTTTTGTCCATTTTCGATAAGAAGAAATGAAAAATGAACAGGGAGGAATTTATGAGAGTGATGGGGAGGTTGATTCCCGCCAAAAAAAAAAAAAAATGCCCCCTTCCAAAAAAATTATGATATTATAAAAAACAATTAAAATACAATTAATAACTGCTATAAAAGTTATAAAAGGTGGCCGTCTGTCTTGAATCAGTGTAATTGTCAAACAAACAATAACCCCCCCCCACCCCCACCACACACACACACACACACACATTTCTCCTCTTGGAATTAATGTGTTGTGTTTTGGAATACACGCCCACTTCCGGAACCAATTAAAAGGTTCCACTTTATATTCCTGTCCCAGAAAGCGAGACATTCATGACATGTTTGGCTTTCCATCACCGATACTGTTTTTTCCCTCCACTCAACTTTTCCCAGCGTCTCCACTGACGCAGTTCTCTTTCAAGTTTCTCAGAAACACAGATTTAATTTCGAATATGTTTACGGACTCGAGTCGTAAGCCGGGTGCCGAATACGAGTTAATAAGTCGTGCCATAAAGCTGCCTGTCGTTCCTGGTGGTGCAGGAGAGTCGCTTCACCTTCGGTGTGTCTGTAAAGTGAACACAAATCACAAACACGCAATTCTGATCAAATGAAACATGCCTGTACCATTTTATTGCACACAGTGCACGCAATCCCGTTCGTTCACACACATTTCCTCATATCGTCTCATTCACTGAGTGTGAAAATGTCTGTTGTTATTATTATTTAGTTTTTTTTATTATTCATTTCTCCTGGTCTTCGATCCTGTTTCTTTGAGTGAGTGGTGTAAGATTGGCGCCCCCTGGAGGATGAAAGGGGTTTTTGAGTCCTCAGTTTGTCCCAAAAAAAAAAAAAAAAACATGATTTTTTTTTTCATGTTCACTGATTAATGCTCAAGACAAACACAAGGTCTGGTCCTTAGACGCTTCTTCCCAAGTTAGCAGCTTGAGTCGACAACTGGGGTTGATTTTATTTTCCTCCTTTAACTGACAAAAACACACACACACACAAGCTGTGGAGTTAAACAGTGTTTAAGGAACGGTTCAACAAAACGTTAAAAAAGAAAAACTCAGATGCGACAAAAACGTTAGCACAGGATGTTTGCTTTTATCGTTTTAATAAAACGTACTGGAAGTAAATTTTCTTTGCGTGCTGTAAAAGATAAGCGTCAGCGTTTGTGCTACGATTCCGCTTGTGAAATTGCGCTAGGAAGTTAAAACACCGTTACGAAATTTCCGCTGCTCTGCTACATTGCTCGTTGGTGGATTCCAGATGTTTTAAACCAGACCAGGACGTCTATCTGACATCACTAAAGAACTTGAACATTATCAGTCATCAGCAGATTGACGCATTCTTATAATAAAATAAAATTTTATTAAATAAATGTATAGCTTATTATTCAGCTCAGTTAGTCGCTACTTGACGCGTCATGATTCATGGATCGAGTGGCAATTTAGACAATGCAAAAATAATAAAAATCTTTCACCATAATTAGCATACAAGTGTAAGTAGAACACGTAAAGAGGGTTTTAAGATGAACCGTTCCTTTACAGGTAAGTTTGACAACAAGCAAAAAACCAAACAATGTAAAAACTAAAACGAGGTTTGATGATCCAGAAATTAGGGACACAAGAAGGAAACGTACATCAGATACATATATACATACAGTCGATACACTCCGTAAAAGTTCGTCCGATGTTTTGATTTTCCAGCTATAACCGTGACATAAACTCTCCTAATCGTTAGCGATCAGTGTTTCAAATCGACGTCCATTGCTAAACCGAACACGGATTCAGAAGAAGGAAGACGTACAATTAGACGAGACGAGATGAGACAGTTTGGTCTTGAGTTTGGTTCCAGGTGGAGTTTAAAACCTGCACGTTTGCACAGGCGAGCAAAAGAAAAAAAAAAAAGAAAAAAAAAAAAAAAAGCACCTGAGAATGACGCTTTCGTCCCTCTGTCCTGTCCCGTAAACCGGGCGTGTCCTAAAGTGTCCTGCTTTTTCTTCAAATAATTATGGCTCTGTTCTGCGATCCGTTCCTGGAGGTCAAAGTTCGTCCTTTTCCATCTGTTTAAATGCCTCCAAGTCCTCCTGCCAATCAGCCATCAAGGAGTCCATCGATTGGTCGTCCTCCACAGGCTCCTCCTCCTCCTCCACGGTCAGAGGTATGTCGTTGCTAAGCACCTCCTCCTGCATTGTTCCCGTTTCCTCGCCTGCTACTTCTTGGTCCGGAGTGGTGGTTTGTGATTGGTCGGGTGTTGGCGAGGGGGCAGGGCGGTCCTGGTCCTCTTGGCAGCAGCCCTCGTCCTCTTCACCTTCCTCTGTTTCATCTCCACCTGAGGTGAGGACAAAAAGAAAGGAGATCAGAGAGCTGTCAATTAAGACAATATCAGAAATGTTCACACATGGGATATTTTTCCCAATTTTACAAAATTTCACCCGATTTCTGAAGATCACTGGGTTAATAAATGAGTCAGTGACACAGAGTCAATGAGTGAGTCAGACGCTCAGCCAGTGAGGTATTCACTAATGTAGTCACTAGCTAACAGACATGTTGACTACCGTGTCAGTTGATAAGCCAGTGAATCAGTAAAGTGAGTGAGTCATTGAGTGAGTCAATGCCAAGTCAGTGATTCAGTCACTCAGTCAGTCAAAATGTGCGGCAGTGAGTCAGTCAAGGAGTCTGACAGCGAGTCTGTGAGTGAGTCAGACGTTTAGCTAGTGAGCCAGTCTGTGAGTAAATCAGTTACGCAACCCATCACGAGGCAGAGAGTTAGTCAGACACTGAGTCGGTGATTCAGTGAGTTAGTGACTCAGTGAGTCAGTCAGTCAAACCATCAGTAAGGCAGACAGCTAGTGAGTCAGATAGTGGATGAGAAAGTTAGTGAGTCATTCAATTAGTCACATAGTGAGTCAATGCACAAGTTAGATAGTGAATGATGGAGTCAGCAAGTCAGATAGTGACTGAGTCAGTAAGTGAGTCAGATACTGAGTCGCATAGTGAGTCAGATAGTGAAGGATTGAGTCACATAAGGAGTCAGTCTGTCAGTGAGTGAGTCAGTAAATGATGGACTGATCCAGCAAGTCAGATAGTTAGTAAGTGGGTCAGATACTAAGTGAGTAAGTGACTGAGTCAGATAGCGAGTGAATGTTGATGAATGACGGATTTAGTGAGCGAGTCAGTCAATTCAGTGAATCTGATAGTGAATGACTGACCAAGACAGATAGTGAGTGAATCACTTAGTGAGTCAGTCAGACAATCACACAGTCAGTGAATCAGACAATCAGACAGAGAGTCAATCAGAACAGAGAGGCAGGAAACCCTGTGCATGATGAGGATAATGAGGAAAAGAAGGAAGAGCTGTAGATCACTTACTGCCATCCAACAGGGCGCCCGGCAGGGCTTTCCCCTTAAATATGGCGTCTGCTCATCCACAAGAGGAGAGGAGGCAGAGAAAGGAGAGAGAGGGAGAGAGGGAGGGAGATAAAGTAGAACAAAGCAAACCGTTAAAACTTTCTGTAAAAGCGAAAGAATAAGTAAAAACGATAGGAAGGAAGCAAAGAGAGAGAGAGAGAGAGAGAGAGAGAGAGAGAGACTTCCACTGGAGTTAATCAGAGTAATTCACTTATACAACATTCCACCTTAAAACACTCATCACTCCAAATCATTTCTGATTTAATGGCGTCATTAACCCGACCACAAATAAATGAATGACACAATATGAATTTTTTGCTTCTGTCTCCTTGCGGCTCCTCACGTCTCACCTCTGTCCCGGGCTTTCTCGCTGAGCAGCACCTCCACCTCCCTGTGCTCCTTCAGGGCCTCCAGCAGGATGTTCCCTTCCTTATGGAAGAGGAAGAGGATGGGCAGAGTGACATCGTCGGTGCTCCGACCGTCTCCTGCCATCTGGAAGAGCGGCGCCGTGTCGCTGCTGCTGCCCTCGTTATCGTCTGAGAGAAAGTGTGGAAACGTGAGGTCAGGCTTTCGGGTCGCCGAGTCATTTCCCTTCCGCTGATATCAGCTCAGGGCAGCGCCGAGCACTGGCAATGTGTTTAAATTCGGTCTGCTCAGCATTATAAGAAGAATTTCCTGAAATGTCACGACTTCAGCATGACGTGTTTACTGCTTTTATGACGTGATTCAAAGATGTTTAAAATCGAGCCGTTGATGTTAAAACAAGCAATTGTTGAATATCTGAACATTGAATGTCTGATAAATGCTCCGTGTGACTCACCGATGACGATGGCTCCGATGGCTCCAGCTTTCTGGATGTTTCTGGCTTTCTCTGCAAACATGCACTGTCCCCTCTGCAGCAGAGCGATACGTCCAGCCACAAACTCGGCGTTGTTCAGAGTAGCGCAGCCGGAGTACGGCTCGGCCACCGCCACGTAACCGCGCACCTGAGAAAACACACAAAGGAATCACTGGGTGAGTCAAAGTCAAATGAGTCATTCAGTCTAAAAGTGTGGCAGTGAGTGACTCGGTTAGTGAGTCAGTCAGTCAGTGAGTCACACAGGGAATAAGTCAGTCAAACCATCAGCGAGGCAGACGGCGAGTACGTCAGATACTAAGTGACTGAGTCAGATAGCGACAGAGTCAGTGAGTAACTCAGTTAGTGAGTCAGTCATTGAATGGGTCAGAGTCAGTCAATTAGTGAGTCAATGATTGACCAAGTCTGCAAGTCACACAGGGAATCAGTCAGTACGTGAGTGAGTCAGATAAGGAACAACTGAGTCAGCAAGTCGGATAGTGAGTGAGTCAGTCAGTCAAACCTTCAGTGAGGCATACAGTGAAAGTCAGTGAGTCAGTGGCTCAGTTAGTGATTAAGTCATTCAATGAGTCACATAATGAGTCAGTCAGTCAGTGAGTTAGATATTAAATGAGGCAGCAAATCAGATAGTTAGTGAGTGGCTCAGTTAATGAGTCACAAAATGAGTCAGTCAGTGAGTCAGATAGGGAACAAGTGATC
Source organism: Channallabes apus (assembly GCA_030522415.1). Classification (NCBI taxonomy): domain Eukaryota; kingdom Metazoa; phylum Chordata; class Actinopteri; order Siluriformes; family Clariidae; genus Channallabes; species Channallabes apus. The sequence goes on along the minus strand of CM060115.1, from coordinate 13,878,962 downwards.
TAGTCAGCAAATCACATATTAAGTGAGTCAGTCAGTCAGACCATCAGTGAAGCAGTAGATGACTGAGTCAGATAGCGAGTGAGTCAGTCAGTGAGTAAGTGACTCAGTGTGTCAGTCATTCAATGAGTCACATAGTGAGTCAATCAGTCAGTCAGTGAGTCAGATAGTGAGAGTCAGAAAGTGAGGGAGTGAGTGACTCAGTTAGTGATTAAGTCATTTTATAAGTCACATAGTGAGTTAGATAGAAAGTAAATGAGTCAGCAAATCAGATAGAGTTAGTGAGTGGCTCAGTTAATGAGTAAGTCATTCAATGAGTCACATAGTGAGTCAGTGAGTCAATCAGTGAGTCAGATAGGGAACAAGTGACCTAGTCAGCAAATCAGATATTAAGTGAGTCAGTCAGTGAGGCGGTAGATGACGGAGTCAGATAGCAAGTGAGTCAGTGACTCAGTGTGTCAGTCATTCAATGAGTCACATAGTGAGTCAGTCAGTAAGTCAGTGAGTCAGATCGTAAATGATTCAGGAAATCAGATAGTGAGTGAGTGGCTCAGTTACTGAGTCAGTTATTCCCTGAGTCAAATAGTAACTGATTCAGTAAATTCAGACAGGGAGTCAATCAGAATACCGAGGCAGAAAACCTCCCTGAGAGACGAGTATAATGATGATGATGATGATGAAGCCAAGACGCTACTAAAGAAAAGGATAGTGAGCAAATGTTAGCAAAAGACTTGTACATGATCATGTGCTGAGCTCTTGATCTAGAATAGATTCTGATCTCCTCACCCCTAAGGTGGTCTTTGAAAGGTCCAGTCCGAACTGCGCGGGTCCGGCGGTCAGCACCACTCTGCCGAAAAAGGGGTGAGAGATGATCTGTACGGCGCGGGGGGGAAGCTGCTCCTTCTGCTGCTGGCTCGAGAGCTCCATCATCTCCTGCATGAAGCGCATGCCGTCCTCGGCAGCCACGGCACTCACCGCCTACACACACACACACACACACACACACACACACACACACACGTTAAGTAAGATACATTATTACTGCCTGCACATGTTTTAGAATTGTATAAATCACTTATATACTGTGAAAATAATCACATACACATACATCATATATAAAAAGAAAAAAAGTTATTTTGTTATGGCACTGAAACTTAACCCCCTGTCCTGTATTATAAAGACGCAGAGCTTTCTAAAGGAAGTGTCGTTAATAAACAGATGGAGTGGCGGATGTGCTGACGGACCTGCGCGGCGTGCTGTACTAGCTGCACTCGTCCGTCCTTCAGGTGGATCAGCGTGACCCCCATCCTCTTCAGCAGCTCCAGGTGCTCAGGTTTATTAGCCATAAAGTCCTGAGCTCTCAGGGGGGCACGACCCAGTCCTGGCTCTCTGAAGTACACAGAAAGGGAAATCATTTGAATTATTTCCTTATAACAGCACAACACCAGATGTTTTATTATTTACATAAGAATATTACACTCATTCGTACCGAGGGTGTGTGGGGCGGGGACAACTCTTATCCACCGCACTTCTGATCGGCTCCCGGAGGTTCCGTGGGTAGGCGGGGTCGGAGAAGAGGAGGCGGGTGTTGGGACAGGTCCATTCAAAGTTGGAGTCATCAAGCTCTGCCGGTGCCTGTTTAAAAACACACGCAAGACAGAGAGGTATTGATTCGTTTCGCAATATTCAATTCGATTCAATAGCACCAACGTTTACATTTGATCTTATCTCAAATATTTAAAGGATTAAAAACAGATCTAATAAACCCTGAAATGTCGTGCATAAATTTTCAGCCTCGTTAATTTACATGTAATCGACACATAATCCTCATCATCATCATCATCATCTTAATCCCATGAGGTTTAAGTTTTGCAATGTAGTGTAGCAGCGTGCAGTACCTCAGCTTGCAGTACCGTGTCATTGCCTGGAGGGGGCAGCTGTGAGCGAGGAGTAATAGAGAGCGACAAGGGGAGTAGGTGCGCCTCGGTGGTGAAGACGTAGTCCTCCACGTCGAAGGGCAAATCCTCTTCCTCGGCGAACAGCAGGAACAGATACTTAAACATTTCAGCCAGGAAGAACGAGTCCATGCTGAAAGACAACCGAGTTCGTCCTTTCAGGTCACCTGGACGCAAACTTCCTCCACAAAACATCTCCACTTGCACTTCTGATAAACATAAAGACTTTCTATGACTAAACTTGTTTAGTTTAACTACCAGAAGGACTGAAACAAAATCACAACTCGTGCGGCACAGTGAAGGTACAGGTGTGTGTGATTATCTCCAGGTGTGGGATTTGACCCAACAATCACCTGGTCATTAGGACAGATCATCAGCTATCACTAGTAAAAACATAAAAATCCTCATGGGAGAAATCTTGATGCGCGTCTCACCGGTCCTCGTGGCTCCCCGTCCTCACGTCCTTCATGGCGGCGAAGCCACAGGGGACGCGAGCGAAACGGTTCAGGTTTTCCAGAACGGTGCGTCCTACCTCCAGGTAATACGGGTCTCTGGTGGCCTGAGAGAGTTAGAACATCAGGAAGTGTTTAAAGAGCAACAATAACAAGCGAGGACATTTATATAAAAGTCAGACACATTACCAGTCAGGATTTGCTGCCTTGTGGAAAGTGCAGTAATTAACTCATTCATGTAACTAATTAATTAATCACCAAGCTACAGTTAACTCACTCTGTTTATCCCTCTGCTTAAATCCTGCTACCGTCGCACTTTTGGACCTAGTTAACAACGTAGTTGGATATTCTGTGCACTATTTAAAAAAATAAAATGTAGATTTTTTTGGTGAATTATTTCACAAGATTTCCATCTGCTTTTTTTTTTTTAACTATTTATTTAAAAAAAAATTTTTAAATAAAAATAATCAAACTATTTATAAGTATTTTATTTTTAATATATTTAATTTGATCTGATATTTAAATTAACATTTTATTTATAATTTACTTTATTTACTTTTTTCATTTATTTACATTTAATAAATAAATACATTAATTAATTAATTATTAAGTTATTATTATTCATTATGTTACAATCAGGCTACCGCTGCACTTTTACCCCTCTTTACCAATAAAGTTAAATATTTAGCTGATGATTAAAAAAATCATAATAATTGGTGCATTATTTCACAAGATTATGTATTTTATTTAATGTATTTTATTTAAAATTATTTATTTAATATAATTCCATAAATAAATTAAATCTAAATATTTATAAGTATAAATTTGTATTTTTTTTTTTAATTTGTTAATCAAAATTTACATTTTAAATGTACATGCGATAAAAGAATATAAATTCTTTTTTAATTAATCAATCATTACTTATTATTATTGTTGCTGTTTTTGTAATTCTAACAGTAGCTATTTACTGTATTTAATGTATAAATTAAGTACACATTTTATATATATATATATATATATATATATATATATATATATATATATATATATATATATATTAAAAAATACCTTGATTTAATTAAAAAATATTAATCTCTCTGTTTTTTTTTTTTTAATAAAAAAGTGTCAGGATTAAAATGTTATTGTGCTGTAATATGAGACAAACTCGGTGTTTTAGTGTTTATCCATTAACAGCTCCGCTTAATTAAATTCACCTGCAGTCTTATTTTTATTTATAATAAAATTGTTTATTATACACCTACAACAATAAGCTTGAAAAGTATTTAATTTTCCTTGTGCTTTGTCTCTTTTTATCCTACAGGTCTCGGTGTCGTATCGTTTGATCCACAAGATCTGGTTCAGGTTTTACACAGGATGTCTAAACTAGTGATGAGAGTCGGTACCCATCCCGTAATTAGTAATAGCAATTAGTAATCGGTGTAACTGCACACCCATAATGGCCTTTGATAGTTCGGGTTCTATGAAGCCTGTCAATCAAAGACAAATCTTTACACAAAGGTGCGTATAAGTACATTACAATATTTCTTGGCTGTTATCAGTTTTCCTGGTTTTCATGCCAAATTCCTAAATCTCATTCCGTGCGAACATGGATTTAAACGCAGTGAAACACATTCCTTTATACATATAATAAAACTGTGAAGTTGGCGTCTGTACATTGAAGATATTTGCGAAAAAATGATTTGTGTGCGATTAAATTCCACGAGCATCTCGTTCCCTGAATAATTCAACACACCTTGTGTACTCGGTAAAGAGGAACTAGAGCCTGTTGAGCCGGAGTGTGACCCAGAGAAGGTGAGAACATTGTGAACCTTATTGTACAAATACACCAGGGAACTCGAAGGACCGAGTCAACACCCTGGAGCGCAAACATGACACGGGTAGCGCAAACACAACCCCGGAGAGTGGGTGCTGTTCTAAAACGTAGTGGAACAAGACTACTCAGGGTGGAGGCGGAGAAAAGAAATTATCACAATGCAAATAAAACACACACACACACAGACCTTGTAAAGGAAGTAGGTGCTCTCTGCGAACTCGGGTCTCAGTGGATGCTGCGCCCAGTGAACCCTGAAGTCTGTAGTGAAGGCCTGATGGAGGGAGGAAAGAGGGGAAAAAAAGTGAAGTGAAGCAACATGAAACATAACTTGAGCTCTCAGATATACTCAAGAAGGAGGAAGCTACCTCAGGGAGGAAGTTGTGTTTCTTGGTGACCTGATACAGCATTTCGTGGGTCTCTATAGCCGGACGGATGTCTCCTTTTAGTACCTGAATTAAGAAAAAAAAAAGAATTTAGAATGACATTCATACTCAGTTTTAAAAGAGCAAAGGTCATGCCATTATTATTATTATTATTATTATTATTATGAAATGTCCTGACCTGCAGGCCGGGGAAGAACGCGAGCAGCGAGTCCATCCAGGTGCGTGCGGGCAGCAGGGGTTTGTGGATGTGGACGTCGAGCAGCAGAGGAGGCTGACTGATGTACTTCATTATAGATGCATAGTGCTGAAACACACGCAGCCAGAGAGGCGATGAAGCGGCGCTCTTACTGTATTCCACATCACATTAACACAAGCAAATGAGCTCAAGATCGCGTTCCTGTGTAGGTCAGGGGACCCGGAAATAAACATCCCAACTCCTGATCCTTCACAAATTGTTATTTAAGAATAATTTATAACTGTAATTGTATAAAATATGTAACACATGCAATCCTCACGAATAAAACTTTTTCTAAATCTTTTTTAGTGCATGCTTAAAGTTTTTTAAAAGTAGACTTTTTCCTACATGGGGTGCCAAATTTTATTTTTTTAACACAAATGGATCTATTTATGCACAAAGAAGAACAAGAACAAGCCTACTAATAAACATACACAGATAGTTTCTTTTCTTTATTATATTAATTTAATCTATTCATTCATTCATTTAAAAACCCTTTTATATTACTGCATGCATTTTAAATAAATGAAGTATTTTTGAGTATTATAAACTAATCCTTCAGAAAACCTTTTACCTTTTTTATTTATGTACAGTATTTATTAATTAATTATTTTAAGGAGAAATTTGTTCTTTTTCAGTTGCATTTTTTTCCCTTATAAAGTGACTTACAGCTGCTATAAACACGTGATAACAGAAACAAAATTGTTTTGTATAGGTTTCACAACGTAACTTTTTATTTAAAGAAAAATTACTTTATTACTCAAATAAATAAATGTAATTAAAGTAATAAATCACTTTGGTTTAAATGGAGCAAAACACAAGACAAATAAAGGCATCATAGCCAGTAAAATATCTTAATGTCTATGATTGGAAGATAATTTGACTTCTTAAAAAAAAAAAAATCAAATGCTAAAAAATGAATAAGAATAAATAATAAATTTAAGTAAAAATAATAATTTATTAATAATTATAATTAATATTCTTATATTTGGTTTGTTGTAATCTTATATTAAGAAATTGACTAAATTATACAGATTTAAATATTATTGTTATTTTTAAGGTATGTACTTGTATGTACACTTCTTACACCTTCTTTAGATTAGCGGAAATATCATATTCTACATTAAATACATTTCAGTACTGTAGGTCACATTTCCATTAAAAATGCGTAATTAAAGTCAAGTTCTGGCACGATTGCAATGTTTGACGACACATGTTTAAGCGAGGGAATAAGATCTGATTTTAAAGTGTGTGTGTGAGAGAGAGAGAGAGAGAGAGGTGAGGTAAACTCACTATATTAAAGCGCTGCAGTAGCTGGTCGTCCCCGAGCAGAACGTAAGCCTTCAGCAGATACTCGTAATACGAGTCAATCCCAGCTCCTACACCGCTCTCTACAGCAACAACAACAACATCAGAAAACACTCAGAAACACTTACAGGAAGTCCATCAGTGTGTTTCTGGGAACAGTGTTCCAGTGCAGTAGGGGGACCCCTCACCTCGCCGCACCCACTCCCCCGAGTGGATGTTGATGGTCGTTCCTACTAGGTTGCTGTTTCTCTGTCTTTTTTCCCACAGGAAGTCGAGAGCTCTCCGCGCGTGGACCTGGAATGTCACAAACACGACATGCATTTCATGATGCAACCTTTTACCTTCTCTGTACTTCTCCATCAGCATCCTCAAAGCAAACACTGCATCTGTTGTACTCTTTCTAGGTATGAAACCATATTGATGCTCACAAATGCTCAACCCTGCTCTTAACCGAGCTTCCACTACTCTTTCCCACAGCTTCATAGGAATGGCTCGGCAGCTTTATTCCTCCGTAGTTGCCACAGCTCTGCACATCTCACCTTGTTCTTAAAGATCAGCACCAGTGCACTTCTCCACCATTCCTCTGGGACCCTCTCACTCTCCAAGATCTGGTTAAACAGACTAGTCAGAAACTCTCCTGCCACCTCTACTAAAGACTTCCACACCTCCACAGGGATGTCAAGACCAACTGCCTTTCCACTTTTCATCCTCTTCAATGCCTTCTCTTTCCCTCTTAGAAGTCACTTTGGGTTTCCATTCCTCTGGGGACTAAGAGTCACTAAATGCAAATGACTTCGCTCCTAGCATTTCACGGGAGACCGACTTTTCCAAATCTGTCGGAAAATTTCCAGTGCTTCCAACATTTACTGTACATTTTACCACAAATGAAAAATTGCATTTAAAAACATCTTAAAGATTATTTCGTCCAAACTAATATTTGCCTTAAAGCACATGAGCTTTCTATGACCCTTAATTTTAATATACAGGTAGTCCCTGATTTAAAAACAAGGTCTGTTACGGGAGCGCGTTCGTAAGTCGGATTTGTTCTTAAGTCTGACAAAGTCATTCTTATACGGCTTTGACATAAATATACAATGTAAAGCATACTGTACCAATCCACTTGACTAAGGCTGAATCCCATTTCTACCCCTTACCCCTTCACATAGCCCTACCCCTCCGTTTGGCGCGTTCACGTGAAGGGGTAGGGGTGTCTCATTTCTCTTTTGGTTGGAGGGGTAGGGGGAAGGGGAAGGGCCAGATAGCCCTCCAAACGAAGATTTTTCAGGACCTCACTTCAAACGAAGGGCTAAGCGAAATTTTCAACATGGCTGCTCACTCGAGCAAACAGACCCATAAATGTAAATTTTTGCCATAAATAAAGATTTTTATGACAAGTTTTCATTATATGTATATTACCTCTAGTCTTGTGTTTGTGTTTATGGTGATGTTCTGTAAAGAAATGTTTGCAAAAAAATCGCTAAAGTTTGCTAGCGGCTAGCACCGATTGCACGATATTACAAATATATATTTTATTTTTATATATTTTTATAATTTATATTATGTATAGGGATGAAATACGGCGCGAAAAAACTTTGGGAGTGAGTAATCTCTCTCTTATTGCAATGTGTGATAAACATCGGCGCATGTCCTTTAACGTAACATTAGGAACTAGTGACAACTTATGATGACGTATAACTGTTGTAGTGGTGTCCCATTTCTTAGGGGAAAAATTTAAACCCTTCCCCTTTCCACTTCGTTTCAAGGGACAAGGGGAAGGGGAAGGGGTAGGGGAAGGGGAAGGGGTAGAAAAAAGAAATGGGATTCAGCCTAAATCTCTGTCCTCTTTCCCCACACTGCCATCATGTGGACAAAAAACATAACTGTGCCTAAGGAAATTAATCTCGCATCAAAATGTAACAAAGCTGTTTTCCGCTGTATTGGACTGTGAACTCTGTTTTGTTGAGGATTTTCCGAAATTAGGATTATTCTCCATCAGGACAGCTTTAAAGGACAGAAACTTTGCCGTCATCGTGCTGTCGGACTGATTCATTGAAACCGGTGAAGCCGACTCACTTCTCCCACACACACACACACACACACACAATACTGGACTTTAGACATTTTATACATTCACTTACACACTGAAAATATTCTATATAATTGAAAATATTGGTATCTGGTGCACTGCAGTGTCAAGTTTTGTACAATACACAAAAAACGCGGTTCATTCGTATCTGTGGAAATTTGCAACATTTTCATATTACAAGGAGCGTTCAAGTCAACCCGGGACTTGTGGTGAACATTATGATGATACATATATACATACTGTATACTGTATATATATATATATATATATATATATATATATATATATATATATAAGTATAATATCTTACACAAACCGAAATAGTTAATGTTATTGTGATGTTTTCTGCACCTCGAATGTGGGGTCTCCGGTGAAGCGGCTCAGCGCGGCGAACTCCAGGATGATGGTGCCAGCGCAGGCAGTGCAGGTGTCCGTCTCTGTGCCTGTCCGAGTCTCAGGACCCTGAACCCCATGACGCAGATTGACCTAAAAGGACAGCAGGAAAGCTTAGTAATTGATAAGAATCCTTGTTAGTGCTATTAGGATGTTTAACATACCGACTTTTATGTTTTTTTAATATACTTTTCAGAATACAATTACACTTTGCACATTGTGTAACTGAAGTATTTAGTATTTTTCTTTATATATCTTAATAATATTTTATTGTGACTTTGGAAAATCTGTCAATTTGTAGATTTCTACATTCCATCCCAAATTTTTACGTTTCTATTTTTATGTGATGTTTTATTTAATATTCTATCTTCACATTTGAACTTTGAACTATTTGTTATAACTTTATTGAACTTTATTCTTCAAGTGCAATTTTTCCATTTAGTGAAGTAAAATCTTTCTATTCTGTTACAGTGGAACCTTGGATTATGAGCATAATTCGTTCTGGAAGCGGGTTCGTATTTCAAAACAATTGTGAATCAAAGCAAATTTTCATGTGAGAAATAATGGAAACTCAAATTATTCATTCCACAGCCCAAAAAAAATGTATACATAAAAGTAATTAATACAAAATATAAAGTAAAAATAAAACAAATTAACCTGCACTTTAGCTTTAAAAAAAGTAAAAATAAATCCCGATGCTGTGTGTGTGTGTGTGTGTATATATATATGTGTGTGTGAAGCTTCCACAGTAACACTTCCTCCTCTCTTATTTGAGTTTCACAAACACACACACTTTGACACACACTAACGGTAAAATTAGTTTTATGGGAAAAATTTGCAAGGAACATTGCTAATAACTCTCCTGTGAGCGAATGCTAGCAGAATCACTGCTGTAAAGTAAAAATAAAAAAACAAATGAATCTGCACTTTACCTTTGAAAAGAATTGCAACAGAGCAGTGTTTCTGTGAAGAGCAGAGTGTGTGTGTTTGTGTGTGTGTGTGTGTGTGTGTGTGTGTGTGTGTGTGTGTGTGTGTGTGTGTGTGTGTGTGTGTGTGTGTAAAGGCGAGAAGAGGAGTGTGTGTGTGGAGGGGCACAATGTCAAATTACGCGTGCACACACGCATAACGGCATGCTGACCAAGGGATAGAAAGAAAAGGGATCTTTAACCTCTCTAATTTTACGCAAACACACGTGGTCACAGTGTTATAGTAAACAGTCCAGCATGCACAGATGTTGATTTATACCAGTAAGAGACAAGCACTAAGACCCAGCAGGGGAGACGATTACCCACAATTCCGCAGCGCAAAGAGAGAGAAAAATCATTGGCTCAGTTGTGATCACGTGACGAGAATTTAGATTTGAAAAAACTATCAGCTCACGTGAATCATTCATAAAAATTAAAAAAGTTAGGGTCTATAAAAAAAGTTATACAGTACAATGTATAGTCTTATAAACAACAGTGCTATCTGTTCTAATTAGTCAGAAAGTGTTGAAGACGTTTGTTTTTCTATTTCAGTTTTTCTCCATTTGATTTTACTTCTTGTTATTTTTTGGTGTTGTTAAGACCTGACAAATAAAGCTGGCGAATACAAGTGTAACTAGAAATGGACAAAAGCATGACTTGTTATTCCTTAGTAAATAAAATGTGCATTACTTGATAAACTGCTGTGGCTTCTGAGGAATAAAACACTTCGATGCAATTCTCTGAAAATAATCATCGGCATGGCAACACTCCGTCGATGACTATTTTCCTGCTACAGCATGAGACGGAGTGTTTTATTCGTCCCTTGTGCAGCGACTCAGTGAGACAGTGTAAGAGGAAGGAGAGAGCGGTGAGGCTGAACGGACAGCAGTCATGCGAATAATGCGGTTATTCAACCAGCTCGAGAAAAAAAACACTGTGTGTCTGCACATCCACCTCTGGGTCAGAGAGCAAGTGTGTGTGTGTTTGTACATGTGTGCGCACACACTCGAGGATAAGGCAGTCCGCTGCTGGTGTTGAAGGCAGGCAGGAGTCTCAGTCCCAGGTCCTTAGCCATGTGCAGGAGCTCGTCCTGATACCACTGCATGCGCTCGCCTCCGTCTTTCAGCATCACCGCCATGGAGTGACCTCCGAGGAGACCTCTACACACACACACACACACACAGATAATTATTCATAATAATAAAAAAAAAAAAATCTGCTTTGATTTATGACTAAATTGGACACTTTCACACTTTTCAAGTCCGGTTACACACAGCGTCTCATATGACACATGTAACACCTTAAAACACACTGAACTGAAGTTACCTTTCTGCATAAAAGTCTGTGTGTGTGTGTGTGTGAGGATTCAATGACATTCAGTCAACACTACGTGCCTTAATGTATAACTTTATTAACCCCCGAAGGAGGCGTGGCCTCTGTACCTGTCAGTCTCTGTGAAGGAGGCGTGGCCTCTGTACCTGTCAGTCTCAGCGAAGGAGGCGTGGCCTCTGTACCTGTCAGTCTCAGCGAAGGAGGCGTGGCCTCTGTACCTGTCAGTCTCAGTGAAGGAGGCGTGGCCTCTGTACCTGTCAGTCTCAGTGAGAGAGGTGTGGCCTCTGTACCTGTCAGTCTCAGCAAAGGAGGCGTGGCCTCTGTACCTGTCAGTCTCAGTGGGAGAGGCGTGGCCTCTGTACCTGTCAGTCTCAGTGAAGGAGGCGTGGCCTCTGTACCTGTCAGTCTCAGTGAGAGAGGTGTGGCCTCTGTACCTGTCAGTCTTAGTGGGAGAGGCGTGGCCTCTGTACCTGTCAGTCTCAGTGGGAGAGGCGTGGCCTCTGTACCTGTCAGTCTCAGTGGGAGAGGCGTGGCCTCTGTACCTGTCAGTCTCTGTGGGAGAGGCGTGGCCTCTGTACCTGTCAGTCTCAGTGGGAGAGGCGTGGCCTCTGTATCTGTCAGTCTCAGTGGGAGAGGCGTGGCCTCTGTACCTGTCAGTCTCAGTGAAGGAGGCGTGGCCTCTGTACCTGTCAGTCTCAGTGGGAGAGGCGTGGCCTCTGTATCTGTCAGTCTCAGTGGGAGAGGCGTGGCCTCTGTACCTGTCAGTCTCAGTGAAGGAGGCATGGCCTCTGTATCTGTCAGTCTCAGTGGGAGAGGCGTGGCCTCTGTATCTGTCAGTCTCAGTGGGAGAGGCGTGGCCTCTGTACCTGTCAGTCTCAGTGAAGGAGGCGTGGCCTCTGTACCTGTCAGTCTCAGTGGGAGAGGCGTGGCCTCTGTACCTGTCAGTCTCAGTGGGAGAGGCGTGGCCTCTGTACCTGTCAGTCTCAGTGGGAGAGGCGTGGCCTCTGTACCTGTCAGTCTCAGTGGGAGAGGCGTGGCCTCTGTATCTGTCAGTCTCAGTGGGAGAGGCGTGGCCTCTGTACCTGTCAGTCTCAGTGAAGGAGGCGTGGCCTCTGTACCTGTCAGTCTCAGTGGGAGAGGCGTGGCCTCTGTATCTGTCAGTCTCAGTGGGAGAGGCGTGGCCTCTGTACCTGTCAGTCTCAGTGAAGGAGGCATGGCCTCTGTATCTGTCAGTCTCAGTGGGAGAGGCGTGGCCTCTGTATCTGTCAGTCTCAGTGGGAGAGGCGTGGCCTCTGTACCTGTCAGTCTCAGTGAAGGAGGCGTGGCCTCTGTACCTGTCAGTCTCAGTGGGAGAGGCGTGGCCTCTGTACCTGTCAGTCTCAGTGGGAGAGGCGTGGCCTCTGTACCTGTCAGTCTCAGTGGGAGAGGCGTGGCCTCTGTACCTGTCAGTCTCAGTGGGAGAGGCGTGGCCTCTGTACCTGTCAGTCTCAGTGGGAGAGGCGTGGCCTCTGTACCTGTCAGTCTCAGTGGGAGAGGCGTGGCCTCTGTACCTGTCAGTCTCAGTGGGAGAGGCGTGGCCTCTGTACCTGTCAGTCTCAGTGAAGGAGGCATGGCCTCTGTACCTGTCAGTCTCAGTGAAGGAGGCATGGCCTCTGTACCTGTCAGTCTCAGTGAAGGAGGCGTGGCCTCTGTACCTGTCAGTCTCAGTGAGAGAGGCGTGGCCTCTGTACCTGTCAGTCTCAGTGGGAGAGGCGTGGCCTCTGTACCTGTCAGTCTCAGTGGGAGAGGCGTGGCCTCTGTATCTGTCAGTCTCAGTGGGAGAGGCGTGGCCTCTGTACCTGTCAGTCTCAGTGGGAGAGGCGTGGCCTCTGTACCTGTCAGTCTCAGTGAAGGAGGCGTGGCCTCTGTACCTGTCAGTCTCAGTGGGAGAGGCGTGGCCTCTGTATCTGTCAGTCTCAGTGGGAGAGGCGTGGCCTCTGTACCTGTCAGTCTCAGTGAAGGAGGCATGGCCTCTGTATCTGTCAGTCTCAGTGGGAGAGGCGTGGCCTCTGTACCTGTCAGTCTCAGTGGGAGAGGCGTGGCCTCTGTACCTGTCAGTCTCAGTGGGAGAGGCGTGGCCTCTGTACCTGTCAGTCTCAGTGGGAGAGGCGTGGCCTCTGTACCTGTCAGTCTCAGTGAAGGAGGCATGGCCTCTGTACCTGTCAGTCTCAGTGAAGGAGGCATGGCCTCTGTACCTGTCAGTCTCAGTGAAGGAGGCATGGCCTCTGTACCTGTCAGTCTCAGTGGGAGAGGCGTGGCCTCTGTATCTGTCAGTCTCAGTGGGAGAGGCGTGGCCTCTGTACCTGTCAGTCTCAGTGGGAGAGGCGTGGCCTCTGTACCTGTCAGTCTCAGTGAAGGAGGCGTGGCCTCTGTACCTGTCAGTCTCAGTGGGAGAGGTGTGGCCTCTGTATCTGTCAGTCTCAGTGGGAGAGGCGTGGCCTCTGTACCTGTCAGTCTCAGTGAAGGAGGCATGGCCTCTGTATCTGTCAGTCTCAGTGGGAGAGGCGTGGCCTCTGTACCTGTCAGTCTCAGTGGGAGAGGCGTGGCCTCTGTACCTGTCAGTCTCAGTGGGAGAGGCGTGGCCTCTGTACCTGTCAGTCTCAGTGGGAGAGGCGTGGCCTCTGTACCTGTCAGTCTCAGTGAAGGAGGCATGGCCTCTGTACCTGTCA
>CM060115.1:13800314-13862814 GCA_030522415.1 Channallabes apus | reverse complement strand
ACACACGTCAAGGTTAGTAGACAAACAAACACACACGTACATAAATATACAAATACAAAGACTTCCTCTTTTTATGGGTAATATGTGTTTTTATATACAAGCGCATACCTCAGCTTGTGCTTCTCCTCTCTGCCCATGCTTTGTGAGACCCGGACCGAGACCCCGAGCAGGAGTAGGAGCACGAAAAGGCGTGACATCATCGCTCGGAAAAAGTTTAAATTAAAAAAAGCATCCAACCGAGTTTATTCACTTGAACTCACGAGGGCTCGTTCGGGCTCATTTCAAAAAGTACATAAGTAAATAAATAGCCGCGGATTTTAAAAAAAATTTCCACTGCAAGCGCGCGTCTTCCAGACTTTAATCAGACGATCAAAAAAGTAAACATGATCCTGTTTAGCCTGTGAGATCGAGCACACCTGCCCGCCTCCGTCACCTGCGGTTAAACCAGGACCCACCGTAACACACCTGATACGCCACCATGATTATAACACACACACTATACACACACACACACTACTCACACACCGACACGACTCACATCTGAATACGGATACACCTTTAAACCAGGTGCAGATCAGCAGGTAAAAGCAACAAACCCCTTAAATTTGATGCTGCGTTCAAGTACAATCCAGCACTAAATTAAACTAATATTCGTTTTATTAATTATCTTAGCTTGAATTATGTTGTGTTATTTAAAACAACATATAGAAGCCTGAGACAAGACCCAGAACACATCCTGCTTGCATTTAAACATCATAAAATCCAACCTGTGCTGATTTTCGAAATAAAAAAAGAGATTAATTAAAAAAGAAAACACGGATCCACCTAGACAACACTAATGAACCCGAATTCCCCGCGACAGTGAACGCTGCCCTGGGGATGACAGCTCGGTCCGGGGTGATTTTATCCAGCTGTTGTTTTCAGGAAGATGTGTTGTTGTTGTTGTTTTATCCTAGCCGAAATTAGCCATGATTTAAAGACTTCACTGTCGCGTCTCCTGAACTTTATAATCCGTCCTTTATTCGCCTTTGTTTCGGTCCGGAAAGATAAGAGATTAGACCTGGACGCTGGCTGTCACTCGACCTATCGAGCCGCTAATAACCGGATGCGGGAAGCTCGGGGTTCTTTCATGCAGTCGTCAACATCCGGGTAACACGCGTCCCGAGCAACGTCATCACTCTGAGTCGGAAGTAGATTTATTTTCTTAAAAAAATACGTGTTTTTTTTCTTGACTATAAATGTATTGTAATAGTATTATAGCTTTCTTTCATTAAAAAATTACATTGTAAGGCATTTAGAAAGTATTAAGTTTTCAAAAAGCTGCTAGAATTTGCCGATTATGTGATTTATTTGGAATATATATTTTTAGTTTCTACTTCTGGTGCTTCTTTACAGTGTTTTATATAGTTTTAATCTTCTGGCTTTTATCTCCTTTTATTTTCTTCTTCTTTTTATTATTATTATTCTATGCACTGCTCCTTTTATCCTCTCTGGCTTGTTCGGATTCTGTGTTCAGCTAAAAAAAAAATTAAATAATCAAGAACCGCAATAATTGAATTTATTGAGTTGGAATAATAATAATAATAATAATGATAATGTGGGCGGCACGGTGGTGTATCGGTTAGCACTGTCGCCTTGCACCTCCAGGGTCTGGGTTCGATTCCCGGCCAGGCTCGATTCCCGTCTCTGTGTGCATGGAGTTTGCATGTTCTCCCCGTGCTTGGTGGGTTTCCTCAGGGTACTCCGGTTTCCTCCCACAGTCCAAAGACATGCAGATTAGGCTAATTGGCGTTCCCAAATTGACCATAGTGTGTGAATGTGTGTGTGTGCTCTGCGATGGACTGGCACGCTGTCCAGGGTGTACCCTGCCTCGTGCCCAGAGTCTCCTGGTATAGGCTCCAGGTCCCCGCGACCCTAAATACAGGATAAAGCGGTATAGAAGATGAATGAATGAATGTGCCCGGTTTTATGTAAGTGGTTGATACGACACAACTGAACACCTGTTACTCTGTTAGTGGTTTTATAGAAAATACAGCGGCAAGAAAAATTGTGTGAACATTTTGGAATTTCATGGTTTTCTGTCTTAATTAGTCATAAAATGTGATCTGATATTTATCTAAGTCAAGAGTATTGACAAATATAATGTGCCTAAAATTATAATAATTAAAATAATAAAACGCCAAAAAAAAAAGATTTTTCATATCATAGGCATAACATTTATTCCCACTGTGATCAAATTAATAGATAAATGTCAAAACAGATGAAAACAAATATATATACCAATCAGTCATAAAATTTACATTAATTATCAGTTATATATTACTAGACTAGTGACAGGATCGTGGGCACCCAAGGCTCACCTTCGCACCCTGCAACCCACAAAGGATCTGCTGTCAAAGTCCTGCTGCCAGACACCACAGCACACCCCTGAGGTGTTGTAGAGTCATAAATATATAAAGAATTCACATTAGTTACTGTACTAGTATTTAAACATTATACGCTTCTAAAAATATGAGAGAGAGAGAGATGTAGGTGGATGAATAAATAGAGAGAGAAAGAGAGAGGGACTGATAAATAGAGCAAGATAGATAAATAAATATTAGATATTATACTGAAGTAAGATAAATCTAGCCTGAATTTCAAATCTCATCTCCGTTCTCATTGTGCTTCCAGGTCCCTTATATGGTAACAATTCCTATAGCCCATATCCAGATGAATTTACATATATACAGTCCAGGCAGACAGATGATAGGAAATACATTTGCAATTTGCAGTTAAACAAAATAGTTAGGCTGGAACTATTTTGTTTAACTGCAAATTGCAAATGTATTTCCTATCATCTGTCTGCCTCTACAAGTAAGTCTCTCTATGACTTGCATGTTAATGACACAGGGCACCTGGCCAAAAGCTTAAATATGTTTTCTTTGCTGATAAGAAACCGAGATCTTCAGACACATCATGTGTGTGAGTTTGTCCATCTTACGTCTACAATCTCTTTGTTTCTGTTCTATTCTCAGCCTTGTCTTCCTATGTTTCATCAGACAGGTTTGAAGCTTTTATAGTCTGCGTAGCACAATCACTGCAAAGATCTGAATTAATACATGATTAAAATGCGATTTTTCCATTACAAGTGTAAGTTGTGGAGGACACAAAAAGCAATTATTCTTCTTTTTTGTCTTAAAATTTATCTTAAAACCTAACAATTCGGTCAGTATTATTTTAAGCAGTATGGAAAATGAATGAGTGAATATATATTAAATATAAATGAGTATATATCTATATATCTATCTATTTATCTAAATGGAGATATATATATATCTGTTATACTAAACAAATCCAGTCAGGGGTGTTTAATGGTTTGTGAAACTTGTTTTTGTGACAGTACTAATAATCCATATTATATTTTCTACATCAATTAAACCAAACGCAATGCGGAAGTAATATGAACTAATCAGAACTGGCGGTCACATCCGGGAACTTTATCTGTACACGCTCGAGATATTTTTATTTATTTATTATTTTTTTAAATGTTTTTTCGGTCATCGTTAGATATATAACGAATTAAACTTCTGTTTTTGTCCTTGTATAATTTAAAAATATATATTAATATGTTAACTCTGGAGGCTAAGAGGCAGCTTACGCTAACGGACGCGTTTATAGCATTATGGGATGTGTAGTCTTTTGTATTCGATTTCGCCATCGTCAGCAAAAACATTATACAGTGTTCGGACATTGTATACGAGGGAAAATCACGATTAATTGTTTATTCCATTGTTCAAATCAAATACTAATGTACAATTCCCCCGAGTTTAATTTATTAATCGCTTTTGGAAAGTCGTGTCGCGGGTAAAACGCGTCCGTTCGCGAACTACAATTCCCATGATGCTTGAGGAGACACGTGATGGTCTCATGCCTCACGGGTCAGCTGCACTATGGTGGAGCGGAGGATCAGGTAGAGTGACTTCAGTGCTGGACTCAGCAGCCGGACGAGACGGAGGTAACGCGCTGCTTCTGCATCAGCTTATGGAGTTATATTGTGTTTAATACCATATAAACCCGTTTGTTTGTCTTTATTAGAGACTTTAAATGAGTGCTGTTTACTAATCCGTTATTACATAGTGTAATAATAAGGCGAAAGCGGTTTCTTTATTTGTTTATTTCACACAGATGAAGGGTGATCCTCTGATACATTGTTGCTGTTACACTAACATTAGACTTTAACTTGTTTTGAGGTTTTCAGGTCAGTTTTGGGAGAAACATGAGATCAAAATATCGAATCTAATCGATAATGCGGGGAATTCTTTAAAGTAGTACATAGGTAATTGTTTAAAAAAAAATTTATTTGACTAATTTTATTTAAAAAAAAAGTTTTTAAAAGCCATAAAACAGTATTATTATTATTAGTAGTATTACTATTATTTTATTACTATTGCTATTATTATTATTATTACTGTACTTTTCTATTATTGCTGCTATTCCTATTATTATTATTATTATTATTATTATTAAGATGTGATTTACAGTTCGGTTATATAATAGTACATCCGAGAGAAGAGTGTTCTCGACTGTAGTTTACATTTTTTTATCGTAGTTCGCTTGTTTTTTTTATTTTTTATCTTATATCTAGAAATGTAGATGCATCAGGAAAAGTGTATCGTAAGTAATGTGTTATATTTCACAGCTCTTTTGTGGAATATTTGTAGGAGATTAAGTCATGTGACATTCCGGACAACTTTGCGCCGTCAGCAAAATTTGAACAAACTTTCTAAAAAGAAATACCTAGGGTTCATTTATGTACTGTAATACATTTTAGCTACTCTGGTTAAGCCTTATGTGCATTTCCATGTAAAATATACAGTACTTTTATAAAAGACTTGACTCGTCCATTTCTTCATTTTTTCGCTTCTAAAGCTCCAGGCTTTCTTATATTTTTAATGTAATCTTTAGCAATAGTTCTCCACACTTCCTGAAGGATGTTTTTCTGGTCTCTCCTCGTGTTCACTCCAGTCCCTGTACCAGAGCAGTTTCAGGGGATGACTTTTTTTCTTTTTTTTTTTTTTTTGTTACTGTTATGAGGGTTAGCTTCAATATGGCGCCCCTCGGTGTATTATACATATGGGAGCCCCAACGCAGGACTCGGAGTGGGCGTTGGGCCGTGGATTGTTTATTTCGCTAGGGACTGGTTGGTTCGCGTGAACACCACGCAGCGTTATGAAGGGAATGAAGGCCCGCTTATGTCGGCGCGGGCCACCGTACTTCTCGTACTTAAAAGGTAGGTAAATTATATTAGTGCTTTATGATTCACTTTTCTTTTCACCTTCTCTTTCTATCTCTATTTCTATCTTTCTATTTCTTTTCTTTTCTATCTTTCTATTTCTCTTCTATCTTTCTATTTCTTTTCTATCTTTCTATTTCTTCTCTTTTCTCTCTTTCTATTTCTTTCTCTCTTTCTTCTCTTTTTCTATCTTTCTATTTCTTTTCTATCTTTCTATTTCTTCTCTTTTCTATCTTTCTATTTCATTTCTATCTTTCTATTTCTTTTCTATCTTTCTATTTCTTCTCTTTTCTATCTTTCTCTTTTCTTTTGTTCCCTATACCAGAGCCACGCTCTCGTACCTGGTGCTATCTAATGTTCGCACAGCGTGCGCTGGTTTCTGGGAACTTAAATATCCTACTGGCCAGGTGTAGCTCGTCTCTGTTGATTGCCAATGCTGCGGGGTTGCCTAGCAACCGCCCGTCGCATGTGTGGCCGTGTTACAGTACCCCCCCGTCTAGGGACGACCCCTGACGTTCCTGTGCCAGCCCTACGGCTAGCCCGGAATTCTCTAATAAGTTCGGGGTCTAGTATGTGCCGGGCTGGCACCCAAGAGCGCTCCTCGGGACCATACCCCTCCCAGTCCACTAGGTACTGTGTGGCACCCTGGACCTGTCTGGAATCCAGGATACGTCGAACTGTGAAGGCTGCGGACCCGTCAATCATACGCGGTGGAGGTGGAGGTGGAGGAGGTTTGGGGGCCAAGGTGCTGCAGAGTACTGGTTTTAATCGTGACACATGGAATGTAGGGTTGATCTTCATTGACCGGGGGAGAGCCAAGCGGTATGCCACAGGATTAATTCTTCTCATGATTTTAAACGGCCCAATGTACCGGGGGGCCAGCTTCCGTGACTCAAGTTTTAGTTGGAGGTCCTTGGTGGACAACCAGACCTGTTGCCCTATACGTAAGGAGGGTCCTGCCTGTCGCTTTCGATTTGCCGTGAGGGTTGCCCTGCGTCTGGACACTTGTAGGGTGGCTCGGGCCTTCCTCCAGGTCCGACGGCACCGCTGTACTAAGGTCCGTGCCGCGGGGACCCCTACCTCAGGTTCCTCCTCTGGGAACATGGGGGGGGGTACCCAAATTGGCACTCAAAGGGTGACATGCCCAGGGAGGAGTGCCACAGGGTGTTATGGGCATACTCTACCCACATCAGGTGGTCCGACCAACATGACGGGTTGGAGGAGGTTACGCACCTGAGGGCACGCTCTAAGTCCTGATTCACCCTCTCTGTTTGCCCGTTTGACTCGGGGTGAAAGCCCGATGTCAAGCTGGCTGTGGCCCCAATAAGTTTACAGAACGCCCCCCAAAACCGGCTCGCAAACTGCGGGCCCCGGTCAGAGACCAGGTCGGTTGGGAGGCCATGTACCCGGGCCACCTGATGGAGGACCAACTGCGCTGTCTCCTTGGCCGATGGAAGTTTTGGCAAGGGAATACACTTACAGGCTTTGGAGAACCGATCTACGATCACCAGAATTACCGTGTTCCCCTTGGAGGGGGGCAGGCCCGTAACAAAATCCAAGGAGAGATGGGACCACGGACGCGACGGTATAGGTAAGGGGCGCAGCAGTCCGGCAGGCCGTGTACGGGGTTCCTTGTTCTGTGCGCAGGTCGGACAGGCTGCCACATACGCCCGAACATCCTTCTCCATGCTAGGCCACCAAAGGCGCCGACGAAGAAACTCAAGTGTCCTAGTGACGCCCGGGTGTGCCGTAAATGGGGACGTGTGACCCCATGCCAGAGCTTGGGCACGGGTGTTGGCAGGAACATATAGCTTTCCGGGGGGTCCTCCTCCCGGATCTGGTTCCTGTCGCTGTGCCTGCTTGATCCTTTGTTCAATGGCCCAGCGTACGGGGGCAAGGATGCGTGGTGCTGGGATGATGCTCTCGGTTCCTGGCTCTTCTACTGGAGGATCCCATTGGCGCGAGAGTGCGTCTGGCTTGAGATTCTTTGAGCCCGGACGGAACGAGAGCACATAGTCAAACCGGGAGAAGAAGAGGGACCATCTGGCCTGTCGAGGGTTTAAGCGTTTGGCCGACCGGATATATTCTAAGTTTTTGTGGTCGGTCCAGATTAGTATTTGCTGTTTGGCCCCCTCCAGCCAGTGTCTCCACTCTTCTAAAGCCAGTTTTATGGCAAGGAGCTCCCGATCTCCAATGCCATAATTTCTCTCCGCCGGGGTTAGGCGGTGTGAGAAGTAGGCGCAGGGATGTAGTTTCTGGTCCTCCCCGGAACGCTGGGAGAGAACAGCGCCCACCCCCACATCGGATGCGTCTACCTCCACTATGTACTGGGTCTCTGGGTCCGGCATCCGTAAGACTGGGACTGTGGTGAGCTTTGCTTTTATAGCCTGGAAGGCCCCTTGAGCCTCCTCTGTCCATTTAAATCGCCCTGGGTTCCTCTTTGTGAGGGTGCTAAGTGGGGCCGCCAGGGTGCTAAAGTTGCGGATGAAGCGTCTGAAAAAATTGGCGAACCCCAGGAAGCGCTGAACTGCCCGAAGCGAGGTAGGACGGGGCCACTGGGCCACAGCCCTTATCTTGGCCGGATCCATTTGAAGGTGGCCCCTGGATACCACAAACCCCAAGAAGGAGGTGGAGGTTGTGTGGAACTGTGACTTCTCCAGCTTAACATATAGATGGTTCTGCTGGAGAAGTTGCAGCACCCGGCGTACGTGGGTGATGTGCTCTGGCAGAGAGTCACTAAAAATTAAAATGTCATCCAAGTAGACAAAGGTGTAGAGGTTAAGCGTCTCCCGGAGCGCCTCGTTAATGAACCTCTGGAACACTGCTGGTGCATTAGTCAGGCCGAATGGCATTACCCGGTATTCATAGTGCCCTGACGGCGTAATAAACGCCGTTTTCCATTCGTCCCCTGCTCTGATGCGGATCAAGTTATACGCACTCCGTAAATCTAACTTGGTGAACCATTTCGCCCTTTGCAGACACTCAAAGGCAGAGTTCATCAGGGGCAGGGGATAGCGGTCCTTTAGGGTGATTGCGTTTACCCCCCGATAATCTATGCAGGGGCGGAGGCCCCCATCCTTCTTCTTTACGAAGAAGAACCCCGCCCCTGCGGGGGATGTGGACGGGCGAATGAATCCCAGGGACAAGGCCTCCTGGATGTACTCCTCCATGGCCAAATGTTCAGGAGAAGACAAAGAGTAGAGCTTTCCCCTCGGTGGGGTCGAACCTGGAAGCAGGTTGATCGCGCAGTCAAAAGCTCGATGGGGAGGAAGCTTTTGGGCCCCCGACTTAGAGAATACTTCTGCCAGGTCCCAGTAATCTTTGGGAACTGCCGAGAGATCGACCTGATGGGATGGCTGCACATCTGGGGTTCTAATCCCTTTAAAGCAGCTCTGTGCGCAGCGGGTGCCCCACACTGAGACAGAGCAGGTTAGCCAATCAATACGGGGGTTGTGCTCTCGCAACCACGGAAACCCCAGTACCACCTGGAGCTCCGGTACGCGGGTAATTAGGAAGGTAATCCGCTCTGCATGTTGCCCAATACGTAGTATTAGTGGGTCAGTCTCATGTGTGATCGGCCCGGATTCGAATAACTGACCGTCCAGGGCCGCCACTGGAATGGGAGCGGAGAGGGGGTGGAACGGAATAGCCAATCTCCGCACCAGTTCTCCATCTATAAGGTTACCCGCTGCTCCCGAATCTACAAATGCTTTTAGGCGGGTGGTGGAGGCTCCCTCCCAGGTGATGGTGATAGAGAGGAAGAGCCCTGATCGCTGAGGGTCTGGCCTTTGGGTCACTGTCGGTCCCCCATCCGAGAGTGACCCCCCCCTTTTGGCTTATTCAGCGGACAGCGCCCCTGGTGGTGACCGGGCCTGCCACAACGGAAGCAACCCGAACGAAGCCGAGGAGTCCCTGGGATCTCTGCGGCCCCTAACTGCATGGGCTCTCCCAGGTCTACCTCCCGTTCTAACTCTCGCTGGGGAGAGATCGGCTCTACCCTGTAATTCCCTGCGCGTTCCGCCCTCCGCTCACGGAGGCGGTTATCTATTTTTATGGCCATACTGTAAAGGGCTTCTAAATTCTCGGGTGGTTCGCGTACTGCCAGCTCATCTTTGAGCTTCTCCGAAAGGCCTTGAATGTACGCGTGCTTCAGAGCTTCAGCGTTCCAGCCTGAATTAGCAGCTCGTGTCCGAAATTCGATGGTATAATCCGCCACTGACCGGCCCCCTTGCCGAATGTGAAGGAGAGGCGAGACTACACCGCTAGACAGATGTGGATGGTGAAAGGTGGCCTTGAGTACCTCTATGAAATCATTTGCTGTAGTGTGTGCTGCTAGGAGGTTTTGCCACACTGCGGTAGCCCACTCCAGGGCCCTTCCCGTCAATAGTGATATCATAAATGCTATCTTGGCTCTCTCAGTGGGAAATTGGGATGGTTGCATCTCAAATACTAAAGAGCACTGGAGTAGGAAGGCACTGCATCTCTCAGGTTCCCCAGCATAAGGCTGGGGAGTAGGTAATCTCGTTTCGGCCACCAGGGGGGGTGCTTGTGCTACGGTAGCGGCAGCGGGAGCCGACCCCGGAAGTGATTCCGAGGTCAACGGCAATCCGGAAGTGCCCTGCGCCCCGAGTCGCCCCTGAATCTCGTCTAAGCGCTGCGAAATGCCCTTTAGCTCTGAAAATAATTCGGTCAGCGCGTTTTCATGTTTGCCGATCATTCCCGCCTGACCGGTCACTATTTCGCGTACCCGCTCCAAATCCGCGGGCTCCTGGTGTGGTGCGAACATTCTGTTATGAGGGTTAGCTTCAATATGGCGCCCCTCGGTGTATTATACATATGGGAGCCCCAACGCAGGACTCGGAGTGGGCGTTGGGCCGTGGATTGTTTATTTCGCTAGGGACTGGTTGGTTCGCGTGAACACCACGCAGCGTTATGAAGGGAATGAAGGCCCGCTTATGTCGGCGCGGGCCACCGTACTTCTCGTACTTAAAAGGTAGGTAAATTATATTAGTGCTTTATGATTCACTTTTCTTTTCACCTTCTCTTTCTATCTCTATTTCTATCTTTCTATTTCTTTTCTTTTCTATCTTTCTATTTCTCTTCTATCTTTCTATTTCTTTTCTATCTTTCTATTTCTTCTCTTTTCTCTCTTTCTATTTCTTTCTCTCTTTCTTCTCTTTTTCTATCTTTCTATTTCTTTTCTATCTTTCTATTTCTTCTCTTTTCTATCTTTCTATTTCATTTCTATCTTTCTATTTCTTTTCTATCTTTCTATTTCTTCTCTTTTCTATCTTTCTCTTTTCTTTTGTTCCCTATACCAGAGCCACGCTCTCGTACCTGGTGCTATCTAATGTTCGCACAGCGTGCGCTGGTTTCTGGGAACTTAAATATCCTACTGGCCAGGTGTAGCTCGTCTCTGTTGATTGCCAATGCTGCGGGGTTGCCTAGCAACCGCCCGTCGCATGTGTGGCCGTGTTACAGTTACGCCACACAGTGACCTACATGAATCATTCAGACATTAAAAAAAAAATCGGAATTAAGTCATGACCCAGTGAGAATCAGGTGCAGATGATGACAGACGATCAGGCCGGTGATTATTATACTGCTGATTACTGTAGGGCTGCACGATATTAGGAAAATATGCGATATGTTGTTGAATATTGCGATAACGATATTTCTTGCGATATTGTCATGATCGCTACTGCAGAAGACGGACACAAGATGCAGGCTGAAGTAACAGCCTCCTTTTATTGATAATAATGATAACAAAAACTCAATGCCCTTTGAAGGCTCAACTCAAAACATAAACACTCTTTCCTCGGGCCGGGTCTGCAGGCGGGGTTTCTTAGGTAAACTCGAATAGGCAACAGAAAACCTAGGAACTAAATGAACTGAGAAAAACACGACCCCATATCCGCGGTTGGATTCAGACACTGAATAACTCTCCGCCTTGAACTGGAAAGGGTTGTCTTTCGGCGCGCGCTGGCCCGGTCCCTGCAGACACCGCTTAGTCCTGAGAGGCAAAGATTTAGGGCATAAAAGAACATTTAGTGACACGCGAGACAAACACACCAAAACAAACACAACAGTGAACGGACAGGGACTTACGGGTTCGGGCGGTTTAAATAGTGACACACAGGGGAGAGACAGGTGAAACTAATTTGACATTACTGGGAGACATACCAACGTAGACACACTAGGGGGAGAAAAGGTTGCGGCTCAGTAATCCGGAGAACCAGATCTAATTCCCCGGGACCGTGGTGGCACAGATGTGACAGTACAACGAAAGATTGTACATAGAAAGATCTGACATAGCAACGAAACACCGTCTCGAATAGGGTTTCTGCCACCTGGAGCGCTGACGGGGAGAGCCAAACGGGATGAAACGGCATCCCTTGGAAAACCGATCGATCACCACCAATATTGTTGTGTACCCTTTCCACACCCTTTCGTACTTTTTTTAGTACCACCTCAGCCGAGGTTCCAAGCGCGCCGAACTGTTACCAAAACGTGATGTGTAAACTCCGCTGGTCACTGATTAGCCGGAGAAAATCGTCATCACTGCGTCACTGAACAGAACCGCTATATTTAGAAACAGCCAGAGAAGGATCGGACGCACCTTTTTGTATTAACCAAACATTTTCTTTGGCTGCCGTCGGCCTCTTTTGAAACAAACTCCTTCGTCTCGCTGTTAAAAACATCCACATGCCGAGAATGAAGAACACCATGCCGTCGATATGCTCCATTGTTGTGTGTGTGTTTGTGGTGCGTTTACGATGACGTCACGGCAGTAGAGGCGCCGCGACTATAACGACACGTGAATAATCCCGCCCACTCTAAAGCGTTACTAAACTGCAGTGGAAGCGCAAACCGAGCCGAACTGAAGTGAGCTGTACTGAACCGTGCTGTGCCCTACTATGCAGTGGAAAAGAGGCATTATAGAGATGGGATGCACCAGGGAGCACTCGATACGATATTATCGCGATAGCTACTTTTGGTGGCGATTCTTTAAGTATCACAATTTTATAAATATCCCCATTTTGATGTTAATGATTTTTTTTTTGTTTTTAATGCTTATTTTCTTACAATTGTAAACAAACTTGCCAAATAATTTGCTCATACTCCACAGGCTGCTTTGCTGTCTGCTAATGTGTGAATAGTTGAAAGAGCACCACCTGGAGGATCATAGAGGAACTGCAACACTTAACATGCACTTTGTTAATTAACCAGAGTTGTTTTTTTGTTTGTGTGTGTGTGTGTGTGTGTGTGTGTGACATTAGGTGCGAAGATGTGTCCAGAGTCGGAGAAGCTCACTGGTCTGATCGCAGCTACGTTCACTCCGCTCACTCCACAGGGGTACGACCTGGCAGACGATTTAGTTCAGTCCTTTTGCAATTAAAGATTAAAAAAAATATTTCTAAAGAGAACACATCTGTGCAGATAATTGGCCCCCCAAAAAAAACGAATTTAACGAAACACTACGCATCACGCGTTTGTCCTGTGGTCTACCATTCAACTCCAGTCATGAATAATCGTTTCCTTTCGAGTCACAATGTCATTAAAATGCCCGACGTGTGTGAAAGAAGCGGAATCAGGAACCTGAGGTACGAGGTGACGTGTTTTCTCTTCTGCTTTCCCGCGCAGTGAGCTGAACCTGGCGGTAATCGGACCCTACGTGGACCACCTGCTGGAGAAACAGCGCGTGCGCAGTGTGTTCGGTAAGTCCCGGGAAAAAATCCTGCGTAAAAAAAAACGGTATTAAATGTTCGCTCTTTTCTGAGGTGTGTGTGTGTGTGTGTGTGTGTGTTTGGTGTAGTGAACGGGACAACAGGTGAAGGCTGCTCTCTGAGCCTGGAGGAACGCAAGAAGCTGGCGGAGGAGTGGTGCCGTCAGGGCGAGGGGAAGTATGTAGACAGACAAAAAGACGTGGATGCAAAGCAGACTGGAATAAAACAACCAGTGTTTCGGGGTATTGTTTATTTCTTTCTTTCTGTGTTTTTAGACTAGACAAGATCATCGTTCATGTCGGCTGTTTGAGCATTAAAGACTCGCAGGAACTGGTGAGTGTGTTTTTCTTTGTTTTCTTCTTTTTGTTCTTTTTTGTTCCAGA
The DNA here is from genome assembly GCA_030522415.1 of Channallabes apus. Lineage (NCBI taxonomy): Eukaryota > Metazoa > Chordata > Actinopteri > Siluriformes > Clariidae > Channallabes > Channallabes apus. The sequence continues at coordinate 13,849,429 of CM060115.1, read as the reverse complement.
AATGGGTTTCTCTCTCACACACATCAGCTGTTCCAGTTCTCATCCTGTTGAAAGATCAGAACAGTGTTTCTGCTTGTTATGAAATACGGAATGACATCCCTTGTGGTTTCCTGTTTCTTGTTCAGGCTCGTCACGCCGCGTCAGTGGGAGCCCACGCCATCGCCGTCATCTCACCGTCCTTCTTCAAACCCAGCAGTGCAGGTCCGGTGCTTCGGTTTCTCAATTGAGTGATTTCCGAGATTCCTTTTTTTTTTTTCTTTTTTTTTCAGGAAAAACATTTAGCGTAATAAAGGTTTGTCTCGGGAATTAACGTCACAGGGATTAATAACGTCGAGGTTAAGGAAATGTTTTTAGTTAAAACAAGAAGGCACGCCTCCAGCTGTGCCACGTTACCTTTACGTTTATTTACACTTTAGAGTTTGGGAACGGTTGAAGTGGAATTTCTTTAACCCATTCTCTTCTTGATGATGTGCACTAGAACAAGTTAAACACACACACACACACACTCGACACTCATTTAGTTGCACCTTTGATCTCCCCTCGCGTGACAGATGTCAGCTGTTGCACCTCTTGTTCCCACTTTTAATAACAGCCTGTTTTGTCCCTGATGATAAAACGTGGACTTTGCCGACCACAGAAGAAAACCCGCCGACGTTTCTGTCTGTTTTCTCCTTTTACGCATCAGCATTTCTAGATAACAGAAATAACTGTTTTGCGAAATCACCCTGAGCCGGTGTATCGCTCTTAAAGGCTTAAACGGTCACGCTCACGTTTGAGATTTCTTCATCATCAACCCCTCCCCCTAAACCCCCCCCCCCCAATCAAATGTCCCAGTTTGACTTGAACAGCCCTTTTGTGTGAGAGATTTTTTAGAAATCACCCTATAGAGTCAAATCTGTTGAGTTGAAGGTAACGCTGGGTCAAGAAGTTTATCTCAAGTCACTGTTTTTAAGAAAGTTATCATCGACTCATTGTCATGTGATGTTGTGGAGCTGGGGGGGGGGTGTGGGGGGGTGTATGTGGGGGGGGGGGTGAATTCTGGCAGGTTCAGAGCAGAGGCTTTTGATTTCTCCGCTATAAATCTTCTTGGTGTTTGTTCGTCACGCTCATTGAGAATTTCCTGAACTTCTAATAAAACTGCTGTTGGTTTCCGCAGAAGCTCTACAGATGTTTCTAAAGGAAGTGGCTTCAGCGGCTCCACAGCTTCCTCTCTACTATTATCACTTACCCGGTCTGACCGGAGTGAACCGTACGTCTCTCTCTCTCTCTCTCTCTCTCTCTTACACACACACACACACACAATAACACACACATACACATCAACACATTTAAATTAAACCTTTAATGTTCTCTACTTATTGATTTCATCTTCTCCATTCTCCTGTCTTCTCCTTCTATGTTCCTGCCGCAATCACTCATCAGTTCATCTCTCTTTTTTTCCTCTTTTTCTTTTCTGCTTTATTATCCCGTTCCCTTACGTTATTCTTTTTAGTTCTTATAATGCTCTCATCTTCTTAGTTCTCCTCTCACCTCTTAGTTTAACTGGCTGGTTCGGGTAAAGTGTGTTGTTAATTTATGTTGTTGCATGTATGTTCACCTCGGTCCTGGAGGAACTTTGTTTCGTTTCACTGTGTACTGAACTGTACAGGTCCTTCTCAAAAAATTAGCATATTGTGATAAAGTTCATTATTTTCTGTAATGTACTGATAAACATTAGACTTTCATATATTTTAGATTCATTACACACAACTGAAGTAGTTCAAGCCTTTTATTGTTTTAAAAGATTCCTGAGGCTTTTAATAACTTGTATGCCACAATCATCAATATTAAAACAATAAAAGGCTTGAACTACTTCAGTTGTGTGTAATGAATCTAAAATATATGAAAGTCTAATGTTTATCAGTACATTACAGAAAATAATGATCTTTATCACAATATGCAAATTTTTTGAGAAGGACCTGTATATGGTTGAAATGACAATAAAAGCCGACTTGACTTGACTTGACTCGTCTTCCATCTTCTTTTTCTTCTTCATTTTCAGATTTCTGTTTGTACTTTGATCTCTCTTCATCTTTGATCTCTTTTCTCCTTTTAATTTATTATTCATTTGTTTGTTTACCATGAACTCTCTTTCTTTATTCATATTCTTACCTGCAGTTTTTAGGGCCCAAGCACTACTGTATGATATCAGCACGATGATTCCATGACTATGATGTCATCGCCATCACTCTGATGCTGCTGTTATATATATAATATAGTGCTGATGTCATGAATGTGAGAGGGCCCTATTGTTCTTCTAAGGATTATTTATTTATTTCAATCAATATTTTTATTTATTTTTAATCATCCGGGCTCTTTTGAGGGGTCTTAACAAGTCACTACATCTCCTACACACACACACACACACACGCACACACACCTGTGCCAATATCATCGCCACCAAACCCAGTCCACAGGTGCTCGGTCCCACTCATCATTGCTTGCAACTATATTTATGTTTCTTTTTGTTTGTTTGTTTCTGTCTTTCTTTTTCTACAAATTCTTTCTCCTGGTTCTTTCATTATTTATTCTCACCATCTCTTCCTTGATTTATTTCTTGTTTTTTTTTTCTCCCTGCATTCTTTATTCCTTTTCTCAGTTTTTTCCCCCTTTTCTCTCTTCCTGTTCATATTGTCCACATTTCCTTCATTCTCTTACATCATCTCTTAACCCCCTTTTCATTCGTCTTAACCCCGTTATGTTAACATTTCCTTCTCCTTTCTCTTTTTTTTTTCTTCTCTATCTTCTCTCTTATTTACGTCTCCTTTATTTCACCATCTCCTCCTTGCTTTTCTTCACCACTCGTCTGTTTTCTCTCCTCGTAGTGAACGTCAGGGAGGTCCTGGAGGGCATTGAGAAGAAGATTCCCTCGTTCCGAGGGCTGAAGTTCAGCGGACTGGATCTAAGAGATCTGGCACAATGCGTCAGTTACTGCCGTCCTCGCGGCTGGTCCGTCCTGTACGGAGTGGACGAGGTTGGGCTTCTTTGTGCATCTTTGCAACAATACATTTATGGAAATTTAATGAATGCAAAAAGATGAGTTTTTTTAATATTCTGTGTTTTTTTCTTAGCAACTGCTAGGAGGCTTGGCGATGGGGGTCAGCGGTGCGGTGGGGAGGTCTGAATCCTTTTTTTTTTTTGAGGGTTTTTGTACTTGCTTTAAAAATTACACTGGGGTTAGTAAACTAAAACTAATCTGGTGATGAATTCAGAATAAAGTTTTAGATTATTGGATTTGATAGTTTCTTTAATGTTAAAGCAAATATGAACGCGGTGGCAGTAAAACCTGCTGTAACATAATCTATACAAACTCTTTTGTCTACAGATTTCTTGGTGCCAATAATTGTGCAGCATATGTTTTTTTTTTTTTTTTTTTTTTTTTTGCAGGAATTGTTTTTATTGTTTGAATAAGCAGCATTTTCTCCAAACATTTACGGGAAAAAAATTTGAATCTTGAACATACATTTTTATTTAGGGTGCCAATAATTATTTAATAAGAATTAATGACAAATAATTCACAATTCTGGACTTATTATTATTATAAATACTATTATTCCATGTAGGAATTATGGCTGGGCGTCATGATCATTTTTTTTTTTTTCATATTAGTCTCCATCAATAATTATCGATCGTTTATGATGGTCTGTTACAAAGCTGTATTTTTTAATAAACACCAAAAGAAAAAATTTTAATAAAAAATTCCACGTGTTCATTCATAGTGTTGATGCCTTCAGTGAGAATCTACCAATGTTAAAGGTCATGAAAATAAAGAAAACACATTGACAGATAGATGAGAAGGTGTGTCCAAACTTTTGGCCTGTACTGTATGTTTTTTGACTATCACATTTTTTCCATTCCCCGTCCCTTTCCTCTGCAGTACGTACAATTACGTGGGTGACTTCATGAACAAGATGCTGAGTGCCTTCGATAAAGGAGACCTCGCTCTCGCACAAAATCTCCAGGTGTGTCTCAGTCCATTTACACTCACCTATAGTATATTCACAGTACAGGACGTCCCCAACTTACGAACATTCGAGTTATAAATTTTCTGCAGATGCAAACGGACCACGGTTCTACAAATATTCGGAGCTGCGAACAAATCGTGGAACATCAAAAACATAAAGTTATTGTACAAATAATAGACACTGCAGTGCACCAGATACCAATATTTACTATTATATAGAATATTTTCAGTGTGTAAGTGAAAGTATAAGATGTCTAAAGTCCGTATATGTATGGAAAGATTCGGCCTCATCTGTTTCAATGAATCAGCACGATGATAGAAAATGTCTGTCCTGTAAAGCTGTCCTGATGGTCAGTAATTCTAAATTTGGAAAATCCTGAACGAGACCGAGTTCACAGTCCAATACAGTGGAAAACAGCTATGAGACAAAATGGCGCCTGGGATTCCCCTCGGAATTTAAAGGTTACAGTTTTTGGCCACACAGTGTAGGAAAAGGGGACAGAGATTTAGTCGAGTATTGGTAGAATATGCTTTACATTGTATATTTGTGTCAATCGCGTATAAGTCTATAAGTTAAAAGTCATGACCGTGCTCCTGGAACAGAAGTCAAAACTTTGGAGCCAAACTGTACTGTGCAAAAGTCTTGGCCTCCACTCATTTCTCTATATTTTGCTTCCAAATAGTCAAACGTTCTCATATTTTAATGTAGTCTTGAGGAATAGTTCTCCAGTTTTTTTTTTTCCGTCTCGCATATTTTCAGTCCAGTCGCTGTACCTGAGCAGTTTCAGAGGAATGTTTTTTGTTTGTTAAGCCACACATTGACCTACACGAATCACTCAGACATAAAAAACAAAAAAACATCTAACTTAAGTCCTGACCCAGGGAGAAACAGGTGCAGATGATGAGAGATGATCAGGCCGGTGATTATTATACTGCTGATGCTGAATGCTGAGTGGTTGGAACAGAGGAGAGGGGAAATGAGGTCGCTGCTGAGGCTGTTACATAAACAGCAAACTTTTTCAATTGTATCTTTAGGCACTTTGCAGCCCGTCAAAGTAAAACATTTCTTTCATTTAATCTACATCATATAATTAGATTTAAAATGAACACATGAGGGGCTCAAGACTTTTGTAAATACTGTGAATCATAATAATCACAGTCTGGGCAGTAACTGTTAAACATCATTTGATTATAACATCTTTGATTCCTTTGTTTCCTTTCTTTACTTAATCTGTTTTTTTTTTTACGTCTCTTATCAGTTTAAATTGCAGGACGTCTTGACTTACGCAAACAGTCTAGGTAAGAAGGTCAAAGATTATACGCCTTCAAAATTTAATACTAAACTAAAAATGTCCGCCTTCATTTTTTATGATCTCTTTATTTACAGTTATGAATGAATGAAAAAAGTGTTTATTTGCCTTCCGACTTTCCTCTAGGTTTCAACCTGTCCATGAATAAGGAGATGATGAGTTTGTGCTCCGGTTTGCCCATGGGTCCTCCGAGACTGCCGCTGCTCCAGTGTCCCTCTGACCAAGCTCAGGATGTGGTCAAGAAACTCCGACAGTACATGGGGGCGTGTCCTAAATAACACACACGAATCAGGCGTGCTGGGTACGCAGACTGATATCGGCACGATCGCATTTATTCACTTCCGTACAAAACCTGTAACTTGATGTTTTTATTATTTTACTGTATCGACCTGATGAACACGTGGACAGGTTTCTTTCTCTCAAGGAATCTGTGGTGTGTAGAACACACAGTTTAATAGTACTGTACTAATTTGAAGGGAGTGTCGATTAACCACGTACTGTACATCGTACACATATGTACAAAGTAAGTTCATATACAGCATATAACCATTTATTAAATAAAGTAGCTTTTTTCTAAACTTTTATCAAGAATCAGAACGAGTTTAATACTCACACTTTTGTTAATCTTTTTTTTTTTTTTTTTTATAAGATTTTTTCTTAAACTTTAAATTGTAGATTAAATTGTCTCAAATTTTATAATTCTGATATCCAGATCAAACTAAACCCTGATATTCAGTTGCCATGAAAAATTATTCGCCCATTGTGAGCATTTATACAGTACTTGTGCACTGGTATGTCCAAGTATCTCTGCAATTACACTGCCAAACCACAAGTTGGCGTTTCTGTACCATGAGAAAAACAAGGGAAGGTGTCAGAGATGATCAGTACGATGTTCAACTATAAATAGAGGTGTAGAAGAAGAAAGGCGGAAATGCGATGCTTCCTGATGGACCAATTTTTTAGCGAGATGCTCGTCAGTCCACGCAGTAGAGGAATTAGCCAGTTTAGATTTTAAGTTGTTGATACACCACCTCCTAAATTATTCTGAAAAGACTGGGAGTATACACTAACTTGCTGGCTACTGCAGATTTTTTTTGAAGAAGAAACAAACACATGAATGTGAAACAGGCAGCAGCAGTTTTAATTCATTGCTAAGCAAAAAAGGAAAAGAAACAATTGCGTCCTCTAAGTTGATTGGCGGGTTGAGCTTTGAAAGATCAAACATGTTTGATATACAGTGTAATCTTGGATTACGAGCATAATTCGTTCCGGAAGCAGGCTCATATTCCAAAACATTCGTACATCAAATCGAATTCTCCCATAAGAAATAATGGAAACGCAATTTATTCGTTCCACAGCCCAAAAAAATTAATAAATAAAAATAATTAGCACAAGATATAAAGTAAAAATAAAACAAATTAACCTGCACTTTACCTTTAAAAAAAGTAAAAATAAATCCCGACAGATAAGTGTTTCCGTTTGTGCGCGCAGGCGCCGTGTGTGTGTGTGTAAATCTAAAGTAAGCTCCTCTCTCCCCCTTCTCGTCTTACACAGTTACCCTTCCTCCACTCTTTTCACACACATGCATGCACACTGTTTTATCGGAAAAATAAACAAGAAATCTCTCTAATGACACTCGATTGAGCGACACACTAACGGAATCACTACTCACGCATTCAGGGTCATGGAGGGCCTGGAGCCTATCCCAGGACAGGGTGCGAATCCATCGCAGGGCACACACACTCACACACTTATTCATACACTACGGGCAATTTTGGAATGCCAATTAGCCTAATCTGCATGTCTTTGGCCTGTGGGATAAAACCGGAGTACATGGAGGAAACCCACCAAGCACAGGGAGAACATAAAAACTCCATACACACAGAGACAGGAATCGAACCTGAAAAACAAACATTTCAATTCACTGCACAGCTAAACCTCTCAATATGAGTTTTGATCCTTTTTTTTTGCCATGAATAAAATAAACTCAATAAAACTGTAAAAAATAAATGATAAATAAACATATACATTTTTAAATCTCTCGCCCAGAGAAGTGATGATTTACAATGAACCTGTGTGTATTTAGCGTATTATACATTTATCATTTATAATGGAGATCTTCAAAAAAAAAATTTTGTAACACGTTTATAGAAATTTAATTTTGTTCAGTGTGATAAATTAAAATGCATTTTTTAATTATGAAATAAATGTATGAAGGACTTCCGGGTTGGATATTGACAAGATGGCAGCATAGAGCTAGCGCTCCCGATTAGCGAAGCTTTGAAACCTCCCCAAAAAAAACATTTAAATAGAGATTTACGTGAGATATATAATTAAAATAAGGGGGGAGAAACATGGAAACTAGGTGCAAAACTAAGAAAGTCATGCAGCCTGCAGAGAAGGATGAGGGGGAGTCGGCGCGCTCTTCCCCCGGCCCGCAAACATGCAGCCGGGAGGGAGACGCGGCGAATCCCATCGTAGAGACTATTGATTTGAGCCTCATTCTTAGAGAACTAAGGGACTTTCGCCGGGATAACAAAACCCAACTGGAGGAAATTAAAGCTGAAATTTCTAATACTAAAGCTCGACTGGAGGAAGCAGAAGATAGAATTGCAACGGTAGAAGACAGGATTCAAAATGTCGAAGAGGTATTCGCAGATGTGTTAAAGTCACACACCATAATTGAAGAGAAACTTGTGGAAATGGAGGGTCGTTTTAGGCGGAATAATCTCAGAATATACAGAGTACCCCAAGGGGCCCGAAAAAGACTCTCCGACAATGATCGACTTTCTAGAAAAATTTCTGAAAGAAAATCTAACTCTACCCGAGGGCACGTCCCTTCGAATAGAACATGCATACAGAGCGTTCGGCAAACCACCACCGGCAGACGCTCCGCCACGTTCGATAGTGGTCAAGTTTCAAAGTTTCACAACCAAAGAACTGATACTTCGACAGGCATGGCACATGAGAGGATTCTCCTGGCAAGGAAAGCGGATCAGCTTTGATAATGATTATGCCCCAGAACTGCTGCAGATGAGAAGAGAATATAAAGAGGTACACAAGGTGTTGAAAGAGAAAGAAGTGAAATTTAAGACATTTTTAAGACAAATTTAAGACACCGGCGCCATATATTCATATTATCATTTCTATCTGTTATCGCCCAAATGAGGATGGGTTCCCTGTTGAGTCTGGTTCCTCTCAAGGTTTCTTCCTATTGCCATCTCAGGGAGTTTTTCCTTGCCACCGTCGCCGTCACCCTTGGCTTGCTCATCAGAGAAATTTCATTCATTCGTCTCATTATTATCTGCACATTTTTCTCACACATCCACACTTCCAATTATTTTCTTTTCTATAATTATTATTATTTGTTTTTATTTATTTATTTTCTATTATAATTTTATGTATTTATTATTTTATATATAATTATTCTATATATATATATATATATATATATATATATATATATATATTATTATTATTATTATTATTTATTTATTTATTTTTTTTTAATTTTTTTAATTTTTGTGAAGCTGCTTTGAGACAATGACCATTGTTAAAAGCGCTATATAAATAAAATTGAATTGAATTGAATATTCCAAGATGGCGCCGGTGAGGTCGGCTGCCGTCACGACTGCTCCGACCACCTTTTCTTTGTTTTTGTTCTTTAAGTTAAGACGCGAAGCGGCGGTCCCGAGGGAAACGAGCCGGCGTGAGGAACAGGCTCAGGGCCCGTGCACACCGCACACCTCTGCCTAGCATCCTGCTCGCCAACGTCCAGTCACTGGAGAACAAGCTCGATGACCTCAGGGCCAGGATAAAGTTCCAGAGAGACATTCGGGACTGCAATCTCCTCTGCTTCACCGAGACATGGCTGAACCCAGCGGTGCCAGACCACGCCATACAGCCGGCCGAGTTCTTCTAGGTTCACCGCATGGACAGGACACGGGACTCGGGGAAGTCAAGGGGAGGCGGCGTGTGCTTAATGGTGAACAACAGCTGGTGCAACAGCGCGAGCGTTGTTCCTCTTACACGCTCCTGCACACCAAACCTGGAACTACTGTCCATCATGTGTCGTCCATTTTATCTTCCACGGGAGTTCACATCAGTCATAATCAGTGCCGTTTACATACCTCCACAAGCGGACACTGAAACTGCCTTATGCGAGCTGCATGAGGCACTCACACAGCACCAGACACAACACCGGGACGCTGCGCTCATTGTGGCGGGGGATTTTAATAGTGCCAACCTCAAACGCGCAGCGCCGAACTTTTATCAGCACATCACCTGCCCCACCAGGGGCGAAAGGACACTGGACCATTGCTATACCACGGTCAAAGACGGTTACAAGGCACAATCTCGTCCAGCGTTTGGTAAATCCGACCACGCCGCCATCTTCCTCATGCCAAAATATAAACAAAGGCTGAAACAGGAAGTTCCGGCTCAGAGGGAGGTCGCGCGCTGGACGGACCAATCGGTGGCCGCGTTACAGGACGCACTCGATGACGCAGACTGGTTCAGAAACAGCTCTGATGATGACGTCAGCGTGTTTACGGAAGCGGTTGTGGGATTTATTGAGAAGCTAGTGCACGATACGGTAGAGAAAAAGACTATCAGAACGTTTCCCAACCAGAAGCCGTGGGTGGATAAAACCATCCGCGACGCTCTGAGATCTCGCACCGCTGCCTACAACACGGGACTTGCGTCGGGGGACATGGAACCGTACAAGGCTGCGTCATACAACGTCCGGAAGGCGGTGAAAGAGGCGAAGCAGCGCTACGGGAGAAAACTAGAGTCACAGCTTCAACAGAGTGACTCTAGGAGCCTATGGCAGGGACTAAGAACAATAACGGATTATAAAGCACCAACATCCGGTATGACGAACGCGGACGCGACTCTGGCAGACGAGCTCAACACATTTTACGCTCGCTTCGAGGCTGCAGCTAAAGACGCTAGCAATGCTAATGCTAACGGCGCTAATGCTAACGGCGCTAATGCTAACGGCTGCAGACAGGAAGACACAGCCAGCACCGGAAACGCGCTCATCATCTCCGAGCACGACGTGAGGAGAGCCTTCAAGAGAGTGAACACCAGGAAAGCAGCAGGACCAGACGGCATCTCAGGTCGTATTCTCAGAGCCTGCGCAGACCAGCTAGCACCTGTGTTCACTGAGATATTCAACATCTCTTTATCTCAGTCGGTGATCCCCACATGCTTCAAAGAGTCCATCATTGTTACTGTTCCAAAGAAACCACATCCTGCTTCCCTCAATGACTATCGCCCTGTAGCCCTCACCTCAGTAGTGATGAAGTGCTTTGAACGCCTTATCAGAGACTTCATCATTTCTTCACTACCCGACACACTGGACCCACTACAGTTTGCATACCGTCAGAACCGCTCCACAGACGATGCAATCTCTCATCTCCTCCACACATCACTCACTCACCTGGACACTAGGAAAGGGAATTATGTTAAAATGCTCTTCATCGACTACAGCTCTGCTTTTAACACAATAATTCCCTCCACACTCACCACCAAGCTGGAGCACCTGGGACTGAGCACATCTATATGTCAGTGGATCTCCAATTTTCTGACTGGCAGACCACAGGCAGTAAGGATGGGCGGACATGTCTCAGCTACACTCACTCTCAGCACTGGAGCCCCCCAGGGTTGTGTTCTGAGCCCCCTGCTGTACTCTTTGTACACCCACGACTGCGTGGCCACTACCAACTCCACCTCCATCATCAAGTTTGCTGACGACACCGTCGTGGTCGGACTGATCACCAACAATGATGAGTCGGACTACCTAGAGGAGATTGGAAATCTGGAGAACTGGTGCCAGAGGAACAATCTCCTCCTGAACGTCAGTAAGACAAAGGAGCTGATAGTGGACTTTAGTACAAAGCAGGAGAGGACTGACTGAACAATCATGGACACATTCATACACACTTGCACTAAATACTCATACATCTGGACAATTGCACATGTCACCTTCATGCATATTTGCACAACCACTGACACTTTAATCCTATATTTCTATATTTTTGCAATATTTTATTATGCCCTTATGCACAGTTAATTTTACTAGTTAAAATTATATTCTTTAGTATTTCCTTTTTATTGATTATTTATTTTACGTACAAGCTTTTATTTTCTGTTTTTTAAGGTCACTGGCGGTCGTATAAAGCATTTCACTGCATATTATACTGTGTATGATTGTGTATGTGACCAATAAAATTTGAATTTGAATTTGTATCCTGCCCGCTTGAAAGTGCTATACGAGGACGGAGTGAAGATATATAACACAGTAGAGGAGGCAACGCAGGATATGACAAAGAAAGGATTCTCCGTGCAGCCGACCAGAACACCTTATTTTATCTAAACTAAAGAAGGCAGGAGCAGAGGTTGTGTTTTTATAAGAAACCCACCTAAATGATACAGAACACACAAAACTTTAAAAAATGGGGTTTATAAATGTATACTTTTCATCCTATAAATCTACACGTAAAAGAGGTGTGGCCATACTTATATCCCAAAAGGTAAACTACTGTATGAACATATATCTGAGATAAAGGATAAAGAAGGGAGTTTTATAATGATAATAGGGAAAATAGAGGGAATTCTATCGAGTTTTTTGAGTGTTTATGCTCCACCAGACTCTCTGAATTTTAACCGTGACGTATTTGATTTAACCGTCACTAAAGCTCAGGGAATCCTAGTGTGTGGAGGGGACTTTAACATATGTTTAAACTCTAAATTGGACTGTTCTAACAATATCAGGGAACCAAAGTCACTAATTAAAAAGATAGATGGCTTGTTTAAGGAAATGGGAATTATAGATGTGTGGAGGGAATGAAATCCTAAGGTCCGAGATTACACCTATTACTCCCACCCTCATAGGACATACTCTAGAATAGATTACTTCTTTGTTTTTGAAAAAGATCTACATCTGATTGAACATTGTGAACTGGGTACGATGGATATCTCAGACCACAGCCCCATTTATATGCCGATGGGCCTGGATAAAAAACCTACTGTAGATCTATGGTATGGAGAATGAATTCAGATATTTTTAATAATTCACAGATTAAACTAAATTTGGAAAAGAAGATCATATTTAGAGATGAATGATAACGGGGAAGTGACGCCATCAATACCCTGGGACGCATTGAAAGCAGTGGTAAGAGGTAAAATTATTGCACTCACGACCAATATGAAGAAACTACGAAGGCAGAAACTACAAGTTTAATCTTGAAATTAAATTAAAAAGACTACAGGAAGAACACAGAACGTCAATGAACCAAAAGGTGAAGCGAGATATACAAAAAAATAGTTAAGGAAATAGACGAAATACAGTATACTCCACAGAAATACAAAAGAAACTCCTGTTCCTTAAACAAAGGTACTACGAAGTAGGAGGGAAGTCATTAAAATTGTCATCATATAAACTTAGAAAACAAACAACAGATAGAACCATTAATAAAATAAGAAATACTCAGACAGGGGAAATACATTGTAAAACGGAGCAAATTCAAGGGAGTTTTGAGAAATTCTATAAAGCTCTTTACTCACAACGTAAAAGAGATAATGATGGGCAAACAAATTTTTTTTTTAAATCATTAGAATTACCCACTGTAACAAAGGAACAAAATTAACTATTATTGGCGGAAATTACGATGGAAGAGTTGAAAATATCAATAAAAAATTTAAGTCCCCAGGAGCGGATGGATTTATAAATCCTCTGCAGAATGCAATAAAAACGTGTTCGATCACTTGGCACCAACTTTATTAAAGGCACTTAATTGGGTAATACAAAAAAGAGAAATCTTACCTTCATGGAGAGAAGCGATCATTTCAGTTATTCCGAAAGAGGGGAAGGATAGAATGGAATGTAGTAATTACCGCCCAATTAGTGTTTTAAATGTTGGTTATAAGTTGTTCACCTCCATTTTGACTCGGAGATTAGAAAAGATTCTTGCGGATCTCATTAATTTGGACCAAACAGGCTTCATCAACCAAAGGCAGGCATCAGACAGTATTAGAAGAACTCTACATATACTCAGTTACATTTCTAACCATGGAGCGGAAGCAGCTCTATTGAGTTTAGATGCAGAGAAAGCCTTTGACTCAGTGAGGTGGGATTTTCTATACAAGGTACTGGCAAAATTTGGATTTCATAATAAGTTTATAAAAAATAATCGAGACACTATACAACAAGCCTTATGCGAGAATCAAAATTAATGGAGATTTCATTCATTCATTCATTCATTTTCTATACCGCTTAATCCTGTGTTCAGGGTCGCGGGGGACCTGGAGCCTATCCCAGGAGACTTCGGGCACTAGGCGGGGTACACCCTGGACAGGGTGCCAATCCATCGCAGGGCACACACACATACACACACTCACACACCCAATCAACACTATGGTCAATGTGGGAACGCCAATTAGCCTAATTTGCATATCTTTGGACTGTGGGAGGAAACCGGAGTACCTGGAGGAAACCCACCAAGCGCGGGGAGAACATGCAAACTCCATGCACACAGAGACGGGAATCGAGCCTGGCCGGGGAATCGAACCCAGACCCTGGAGGTGCAAGGCGCCAGTGCTAACCACTACACCACCGCGTCGCCTAATGGAGATTTATCAGATCCTATTGTTTTAGAACGGGGTACAAGACAAGGGTGCCCCATCTCGCCATTACTATTTGCACTTTTTATTGAATCTTTGAGCCAATGGATATCTAATTAAGGGTATCGACATGGGGTTTGGAGAACATAAATTAGCTCTCTTTGCGGATGATATACTGATCTATATGTCCCAACCTACAAAGTCACTGCCTATTTTATTTAACTTTCTTGAAGGATATGAGACCATGTCCGGTTATAAACTTAATGTCACAAAAACCCAAGTATTATCATTTAATTATGAACCACCCAGACAAATCAAGGAGAAGTTTAATCTAAAATGGGATAATAAGTCAATTAAATATCTAGGAGTAAATATTTCGGGTGATCAATCTAAACTATTTGATCTAAATTACAGTCCTCTTCTTAAAAAAATGTAATCTGATCTACTCCGTTGGAACCTTATCCCTCTCTATAGTTTAAGTTCAAAAGTTGACTCGGATGATAATCTTACCAAAATTGTTATATTTATTTCAAACACTCCCAATAGAAGTACCAAATCAACAATTTACAGAATGGGATAAGCTAATATCCAGACTTCTATGGCAAGGTAAAAAACCTAGAGTTCGATTTAAAACGTTGCAACTAGGGAAAGAAGAGGGTGGGCTAGGTGGACAAGGGTAAAATTCAATGCTTTGAAGTACTAAAGGGAAAGTATGAACTTAATCATAGAGACTTCTATAGGTACCTTCAAGTAAGACACTATGCTGAATGTAATTTTAAATCGGAAGTATTGAAAATAGCAGAGACAGGAATAATAAAGGTGATCCTAGCAGTGTCAAAGGCGCAGCCATGCAATAAGATAATTTCTAAGTTATATAATGGATTTTTGCAAACGGTACAGGAGAACACATTATATGTCAGAGACAAATGGAACATGGAAGGAAATTTCAATATTTCAGAGGCGAACTGGGGGAAAATTTGCAAATCACAATGGGAGTCTACAAATTCGTCACTATGGAGAGAATTCGGTTGGAAGAATGTCATCCGGTTCTTTATTACTCCTATACAGAAAATACACAAGGGAAATAGTACTGATTGCTGGAGAGAGTGTGGGGAAAGGCAAGCTAATCATTATCATATTGTATATTTTGGGCTTGTCGAAAACTAACCCCATATTGGCAAGAGATTAAAAGGAATTTGGAAGCTGTTTTTGAAATAGAGATTAATTTTACTTGCGAATCCCTATATTTTGGTAACATCATTCTAGATGGAGGAAACAATAAGAAGAGAAAATTGATGTTAATTCTTCTCACAGCAAGTAAAAAAGCAATTACTAGAAAGTGCTTAAAACCAGAGCCTCCCACAGTTGAAGGATGGATGGATATCATACATGATATATATGTAATGGAAAAACTATCCTTCTAAAACTATCCTTCTCATTGAGAACTCAAATGGAAGATTTTTTGCAGATCTGGAGTAAATGGCTGGACTACATTAAACCAAAACGCCCAGACTTTTCCTGAATTGTAACAAGTGCAATGTAGGCAACAATGCACAAATTCACACATGTTGTAAGAGCTCCCTTTGTTCTATTGTTCGGATTTGTATATAGTTGTTAAGTGGAAGAAAATACATCACAGATGTAACTTTTTTTTTTTTTTTTTAAAGGCTGGGACCAAACAATACCTTAGATTTGTATCTATTTTTTATTTATTATTATTATTATTATTATTATTATTATTATTTTATTTATCCGTCCATTTAATCACATTCATATTTATTTTTAGTTGTTTCACGTTAGATGAGGGTGTGTATATGTCACGTTCTGCTAGCTGTTGGACTGTGGGCTTGGTGTGGAGGCATAGACGCAGAGGGGATGCAGTGAAACACAAGAGTCTTTAATAATGATCAAGCAAACAAAACATGAACTAAGGAAGTTGGCTTAAACTTGGAGCAAGCTACAGTATCAACAGAACTCATAAACACTTAGACATCAGACTAGGGATTGCAAAACTAATAGACAATACAGACATGGGGATACAAACTGGACGAGACAAGACACACTAAACAGACTAGAGAACTAAACACAAGGGACTACACATGCAAGGGATAAACACACACAAGACAGGCTTGGCTAGGCCTACTAGCTGTTCTGCACATTAGCTGCTAAGCTAGCTAGTAACTAATCAGACTAATGGCTAAACAGGCCAGTAGCCTGAGACCCAAGGGAATGAACAGACAAGGTACACAGCAGACTAGGTATGAAACAGACTAAGAACTCTGAAGGTTAGTGGCTAAAGATGTTAGTACCTAAACAGACTAAGAGCTAATCAGACGATGAGACTAGACAGACTCAAAGACTAGACAGACTAAGATCTAAACATGTTAGTATCACCCTCATTAGTATTTAAACAGACTAATAACTAAACATACGATGGGGGTCACTTACTGTAATGGAAAAATCATATTTTAATTATGTATTAATTCAATCTGATCCTTGTAGTAAGTGTGTCACGTACTGTAGACTTTAGAAGTTTTGAAGTTGTTTGTCGAAGCTTAGAAACACAAGGCCGAGAACAGAATAGAAACAATGTAGTTGTCTCTGAATAAATGATAAGGTATGGACGTCTGGTCTGGGGCAGACAAAGAGTCATGAGTTTGAATGCAGGAACTTCATGTACGGGGCGTTGATTATGTTAACAGAGATGTTTGAGTATAAAATAGATCAGCTAGAGAATGAGATCACCTTTCTCTATGCTGCAACTGTTTGCTGTATGAGACTGGACCTTCTGCAGAAGTACAAAATAAAACCTGTGTTACTTTGTTCTTACCCAGTGTATCAATTACTTGTCTTTGTAATATTTTCAGAATTTCAACCACAACATTTATCATTTACTGTATAATGGAGATCTTCAACAAAAAACTTTTTAACACATTTATAGAAATTTCATTTTGTTCAGTGTGATAAATTAAAATGCATTTTTAAATTATGAAATAAATGTATGAAATAAACAAAAACCATATGTTGTCATATGTTTCTGCAGTAGTAGTAGTAATAATCATACCAAATACTGTACCAAATAGGTTTAATTCATGCCTTGCAAAAGTATTCATACCCCTTGTAGCTTTTCAATCTGACTGAGCTTGAGATGCTTTGCAAATTAGAATGGATGGAAATTTCACTCTCTAAATGTGCAAAGCAGGTAGAGACACATCCCAAAAGAGTGTAATTATAGTGAAAAGTGGTTCTTTAAAGTATTGACTCAGGGGGACAACACTTTTCAAATATTTATTTGTAAAAAAAAAATATCTATCACAATAATGTGCCACTTTGTGTTGGTCTATCTTATAACATCCCAATAAAATTAATTTAGGTTTGTGGTTGTAACGTAGCAAAGTATGAAGGGGTATAAATACTTTTGCAAGGCACTGTAAGTTTTCTACAGTTATTTATTTTATTGTACTGCTTTTTATATATATATATATATAAAGCATAATAATTAATAGTTAATAGTTTTGACACGTTGGACAAAAACATCTGACAAATGAACAACTTCTACACTTTGGCTTCTTCTTCTAGACCAGCGTTCGGCAACCTTAAACACTCAAAGAGCCATTTGGAGCCGTTTCCCACAAAAGAGAAAACACAGAGTTACAAAACCCTTTTGACATCTAAAATGAAGATAACACTGCATGTATTGTTTTTTGTTTTTTTTACCTTTATGATATGTATTTAAAAAAAAACTATAGTGTGTTGCATTCATGAAAAAATTAAACACGTTTTTATTTTAATGTTACAAGATCACCATAATCTTCAAATGTAGAATTAATTTAAGAAACGAACAAACTAAAATAAAATACATTTAAGTTAAATACTCTCTCTCTTTTACTCTCTCTCTCTATCTCCTGCACTCTCAATTCCCAGAATATCAGCAGATTGAGAAATCCCTGTTTTTGAGAAATTTCCAAACACCTGGCCAAGTCAAACTGTTTCTGATTTAGAGATAGAGAGAGAAACAGGATGTGGAAAGGTGGAGGGAGTTTTGACCAGTGAGTTGCAGAACCACACAGTTTTATTTGCATACCTGGGTCAGTTTAAGAGGGAACCTCAGTGGACTTTGCTTTACAGTGTGTCATCGTGTTGTATGTGCACTATGGTGTCGAGCGTTTTGTGGATTTCGGCTTGGGTGCTGGTGTTTACGTGCCTCCTGGTGCCAGGCTCGGGGCGCGTCTTGAATGAAGGAGAAAATTGTGGAGGCTCCGTTGTGGGCGCGTGTGATTCTGGTCTTATCTGTCAGCCTATTGAGCGCCATCCCATTTTATTCTTCGCTGAAGGAGTGTGCTCCAGTAAGTAGCCACAAACACATTCAGAGGCTACGGACGGTCTGTTTATTTCTGTAATTTGTTTAATCGCTCCGTGTCCGAGTTCGATTTATGACCGTGTTTTATTTCCACAGCAACATTATGACTTGTAATGTGCACATGTTTCTCATGTGTGGCTGCTCCGTTTCTCAGGAGGTGTAGGTTGTAACTGTTCCGAGGTCGAGTGCCCACCATGGCGCAGTTACTGCCACAGCCGCATCGTGACCGATCCGTGTGGGTGTTGTGCACACTGCCCCAAGCGGAAAGGCGAGGTGTGCGGTGGGCCGAGCTGGACATATGGTAACTGTGATTCAGATTTGGTTTGCGCCGTCGTCGTGGGGCTCGAACCGGTCACACCTCCACAGTTAGGCGTGTGCAAAGGTAACGTATCCTCACTTATCACCATCCTGTACATATACACTCACACCACGTTTACTGCATCAAGTGCTTTTAAAAGCACAAAAAAGAAAGTGATATTTTTCATATTAATTCATAATTTTATCCCTCTGCATTAATTCTCCTCAGCACTGTTGCTATTCCTGTCAGTTTTTCTCTCTTTATTTCACTCTCTCTTCTCTTCTTCTCTCTTCCAGCGGTGCCAAAACATCTTAAAAAGACCTTCCCTGTTCCTCTATGTCCTGTTAAATTCGGTTGCAACGTGCATGTTGGAAATTGTGATTGTTATACAGACCAGGCCTGTGATGCATCATTTTCATATAGCACCTATGAAGCCTGCCATAAAATTCTAATGGGTGAGACAAACACACACACACACACACAGTTAAACACTCACATGTTCATGTAACACACTTAATTCCCAGTTGAGTTAAAGCCAAACGTTTGACTTGTACTGTACATTCAGCTAAAGGTAAGAACTTGTTTTCCAACATGGCCGCTCATAGCATCAGCAATAAATAGATTATCACATCTTTACATTTAAAAATCTTATGTCGTATTTTTATTTTACATTTCCAAACTTCAACTTTCCACCTACAGGATAAGTCGAATGGAGCATTTGGACAAGTTTATATCGATTAGCGGTTAGCCTTTTGTAGCGTGGATGGTAAACCCAAACGCGGAAGCAAGCGAGTAGGCAGGATAACAACGCGAATTAGTCTAAGGACTCTCACAGAACGGGAGTAAGGGAAAAACACAAATTTAACCCGCATCCTATAAACACTCAAATCAGAAAGTAAACCCAAGAAAGTGAGTACTCAAAATGGCAGACGAACAATCTGGACCGACTTGGGCGAACTCAATGACTGAGCGATGTGAAGCGCCATCTTGTCTCATTTTATGCTTCCTGATTTGCGACCGTACTACTTCCGGGTCCTAGTGCCGGTCGCAGAGCGGGTGTGTGTGACAGTACCCCCCTGCCCAGGACCGACTCCCGACGGTCCTGGGGTGGAGGATACCCAACGACGCTAGTCCCTGATAAGCTCAGGGTCGAGGATGAACCAGGCCGGAATCCAAGATTGCTCTTCGGGACCGTAGCCTTCCCAGTCGAACAGGTACTGGGTGCCTCGGCCACTAGGTCGCGAATCGAGGATCCGACGTACGGTGTAAGTAGGGCAACCGTCAATGATTTGGGGAGGAGGAGCAGGGGGGGAGGGTGGAATCATAGGAGAAGTGGTGAAGGGTTTCAGCTGTGAGGTGTGGAAAACCGGATGGATTCGACGATAGAAATTTGCAAACCCGAGGAACCGTTGAAGCTGGTCTTGGGTAGGGGCCAATGACGCACAGCTTCTAGTTTCTGCGGGTCCATGGCCACACCCTGGGCAAGATGACAAAGCCCAGGAACGTGGTGGAGTGCTCGTGAAAAGCGAACTTCTCCAACTTTGTTAAAATGGTGGCACCAGAGAGGGCGTCCAAGGCAGAGGTGATAAGAGGCATGGATGTCGGTTCTTGATGGTAATGTTGTTTAGCCCCAGATAGTCGACACATGGACAAAGTTCACCACCCTTTTTCTTTACAAAAAAGAACCCCGCGGTGGCGGGCGAAGAGGAGAGCCTGATGGTACCTTGGCGGAGGGCGTCTGACATGTACTCCTTCTTCGCCCGTGTTTCAGTGGGTGCGAGGGAGTAGAGATGGCCGCGTGGGGGAGCCGAACCTGGCTGAAGGTCAATCCCCAGGTCGTGGTGGCGATGAGAACTGCCGTGGGCCACTCAGCTGTCTGACCTGATAGCAGCGAGACGAGCAATGCGCAATCGATCGGTGGAGTATTTGGTGGCATTAAACTTAAACACCAGATCTAATACAGTTAGGAAAACACTACATCTCCCGTCCATGCCATACCATTTATCCGGTAAAGAGAGAAAAACATCAGAAGTTGGAGGGGGGGTGGGGGTGGGGGAGATCCGCATTCTCCCGCCGAAGCTCCGCCACCTCACAGCGCAAGGCCGCGACATCTTGGACGCTCCGGCGAAGAGAAGCGAGCTCTCCGGTTAGCTTGTCGATTAGCTCGGCGTGCCGGTTCACCACTTCGCAGAGGTGCGAGTGATCCGCTGGGTTTTCCTGTTTTGCAAGTGCCGGTCGCGGAGCGGGTGTGTGTGACAGTTTATGAATCAATAAATAAAAAACAGAATTGAGCCACAGATAGAGACTTGTGGAATACCAAATTTTATTTCCATATACACAGAAAATAATCTGTGTAATTTAATATAATAATCGATCATATTAATTTTTTAGATCTACAAAAAAAAACTACAAAAACATACAAAAATGTATCAACAACTAAATCGTGTAGATTTGAAAAATGTTGTTTTTTTTATTACAAATAAAACCTTTAAAGACAATCTTTACAACAAATTACAGTACATTATGTTTCTTTTTATTATTATTATTATTATTTAATTGTTTGTTTTGTTTCTTTTACGAAATCATATTATTGTTCTTGTTAAGCGTTAGCCATTATTAGTAGGGTAGGGACTGGTAGTCTCCCAACGCCCTCAGGTGGAATCATGCGCTATTACTTTTCTGAGATTTTCCTAAAATGTTTTTCTGAACTTTTTATTTCTTTTTTTACATATAAGATTGAGGCTTATTTCCCCGAGCAGAAAACAAGACATATCATGATGAACGGCTTTGAAAGAATTGCATAGATTAAAAAAAAAAAAAAAAAGGTCCCCTTCATATCCAGCTTCACTCCCCAATTATGTACCATGAATGTGGACCTGGAGTGGAGAAGGGGTGAATCAGGATGAAAAAAAAATTCTGTTTCTAAACGATTCCTGACTTCTCTAAACAAAGATGGACCGTTAGATAGATATACAGTACTTTATATACTGTATACTAAATTATTGTGTTGCAGCAGCAACAGGTTCCACAAACAGTAGTAAGGGGGAAGCGGAAGGACTGTAATTGTAATTTATATAAATAAATTAATACAGATTCTATATAGAAAAAACAGGGTGGAAACTGGCAGTTTAAGATAAGAAAAAGAGATGGATTGTGCAGATTTTCAGTGTATGTATGACAGTGTACAGTATGTGCGCGTAAAGTGACAGTGAATGTGATATGTACAGTATATGTTGTACAAGTTGCTCTTGTCATCAGTTACATATTGTAGAGGTGAGTCGTTGTACAGTGCAATGGCTTTTATTCAAGCAATTGTACTTTTAATTATTATTTTCATGACATTTATTTATTTAACATTGTCACATTCAACACTCCATACTGCCTCACACAAGTCTGAATTCTAATAACTTCAACCAAGTAACTTCTGATTCTTTTTTGTTTTGTGATCTTTCTAAATGTATTAAATCCTAAACTTTATCCTTGAAGCGGACTTGATGTATGACCCCTATGATGAAAACAAACCTATCGAACCAGCGCGACCCGTGGCACCGTGTATGGAGTGGCGTTGTGTGGTTGAGGACTGCGAGTGTGTGTGCAAGATGAGGCCGTGTGTTTACAGAAACCAACTCTACGAGCCAGAATGCTGTAAAATACTGAGTGAGAATGCATTGTTTTCCTAGAGAAACTTTACTCTTAAGCTGCTTACTGATCCTGTGTTAACTGAAATTTCTTTCTCTCTCTCTCTCTCTCTCTCTCTCAGAGGAATCTGGGTGTAATAACACATCCTGTCTTGAGATTCCCCCTCCCACTTGTCCAGCAGACTCCTTCATCACTCAGCCCCACTCTAAACCTGGGCAGTGCTGCCCAATTATCTCTGCTATGTGCACCTGCGACTTCCAGACCTGCCCTCCAAAACCTGATTACTGCCCCCTGGGGGAACTTCCGGAAGTTGTCAAGAAGGGCACCGGCCACCCGGGGACCTGCTGTGACCGTTATGAGTGTGTGAAACAAAATTTCAATTAGGATACACATTCACACACACACACACACACACACACACACACACACACACATCTCTTAGGTTTCAAACCTTTAATCTGTAGACCAATGATTTATTACTGTAGTCTAACGTTTGTATCCATGCTTTACAGCATCAAATCATTTATTGCAAAATATAATTTCAATAAAAAAAATAAATGCATTGCCTCAGAAGTTTTATATTTTAAATATTTTTAAAATAAAAGAAAGAATAAAGTCTTCCTTTAGTCTGGTCCTTATCTAACCCTAAACCCTTTATTCCTTTATTATATGTTTATTAGGGCCCAAGCACTATGACGTCATGGCCATCGCTCTGATCATGCTGTTTTAGTAGTGTTGATGTCCTAATGCCCCCTTGTTGTACTTTTGGTATCTTTCTTTTTTTATCTCTCTAACTCCGAGAATGGCAGTATTTCGGTTTAGTGGTTAGCACTGTTGCCGTGCATCGCCAGGGTCCAGGTTTGATTCCCGCTTCAGCTCTATGTATGCGGAGTTTGCAAGTTCTTCATGCTTGGTGGGTTTTACTCCGGTTTATTCGCACAGTCCAAAAACTTGCAGATTAGGTGTGAATGAGTGTGTGAGTGTGTGTATGATGGATTGGCACCCTGTCCAGTGTGTATCCCGCCGCATGTCCTACTGTAAGTCTCCTGGGATTGGCTCCAGGCCCCTCGAGACCGTATATACAGGATAAAGTGGTATGAATGAGTGACTCAGAGCTTCTGCACAAAAAATTCCAAAGCAATCATATGTGTACAAATGGCAAATAAAATCTCTTGAATTTTGAATCTTTGAGATTCTGAATATTAAATCTGAATATTGGATCACGCCACATTCTGTACTCACAGTCGCTTTGAGTCATGTTCATAGAAGTTAATGCGTATTGCTGCTAACATTAACCACTTCAAATTTGAAAATCGATGATATTGTCAATCAACTCCATGAGTCCCATCTTGTGGTTAAAATAGGTGCTACACTGAATTGTAGTTCATACTAGATCATGTCGACAATTGCATCAGAAATGTATTCTTTATTTCTTTTTCAGAAATGCAAACATATTTTATAAACACAGATATATAAACCCAGCAAAAAAAGAAAAATGTTGTACACATCCAAATAACTTTACAGATCTTCATTGTAAAGGGTTTAAATGTTTTCCATGCATGTTCAATTAACCATAATCAATTCATTAACATGCACCTGTGGAATGGTCGTTAAGACCTTAACAGCTTACAGAAAGTAGACATTTAAGGTCACAGTTGTAAAAACACAGCACACTAAAGAGACTTGTCTACCGACTGTGAAAAACACCCAAAGAAAGATGCCCAGGGTCGCTGCTCATCTGCGTGAACGTGCATTAGGCATGCTGCAGGGGGGCATGAGGACTGCTGATGTGGCTATAGGGCAATAAATCGCCATGTCCGCACCGTGAGACGCCTAAGACGGCGCTACAGGGAGACAGGAAGGACAACTGATCATCCTCGCAGTGGAAGACCACGTGTAACAACACCTGCACAGGATGGGTACATCCGAATATCACACCTGCGTGACAGGTACAGGATGGCCACAACAACTGCCCGAGTCACACCAGGAACACACAATCCCTCCATCTCACAGCAAGAACTGACAAATCTGGTCCAGTCCATGAGGAGGAGATGCACTGCAGTACTTCAAGCAGCTGGTGGCCACCAGATACTGACTGCTACTGACTGATTTTGAGCCTCCCTTCATTCTGGGACACATTGGGAAACATTTTTACTTTATGTCTTACAGTATGGTGTCGACTCTTTTAGTGTTTTTACACATTAAGTTTACTGAAAGTAAAAACAGTTGAAAGTCAGAGGACGTTTCTTTTTTTGCTGAGTAGATACCTTCCAATGCACCTGCTTTATTTTCATCCTAAACGTTAACTTCTGTTAAACCTCTGTCCATTAAATCATTGCTATATGATGATGCCTTGATGAGACAGAAACGATCACACATCACAATTAAAAAGATGACTGCGGTGACCAAATCTTGGTGATAAACATCATACAAGCAGCAAATTTGCAACATCAACATCCCCTCTTTCGAAATTATTGGGTACTGAAACTCCGGTTGTTCCGGACCACCGAGCCCCACGTGAACCCTTTATTATAGAGTAGCAGCTCAGAACAATCATTTGCTCATCTCTGTCATAAGAAGGATGGATTTGCTCTCTTGTAGTGGGAACGGATTCTGCCAGAGCATGTCTGATATAGACAACATTTAGCACTCTCACATCAACCGCAGAGACACTGGGCAATCATGGGTCACCAAGCAAGCTCACGCAAGTGGAAGAGGGTGGATAGCGCTTTCCTCTGAGCGTTAAAAGATGTGGCCACTAACAGGGCGTGAATCGGTGACAACTAAATTAGGCGGGGTTGATCCTTTGTGACCTGTGTTTTGTGATACTTTTATGTCAGTCACCTCACGGCTGCATTTCCCAGTTCCAATTTCCCACTGCACCCCCCAGCCATGTTGCAATTGTTATCACCTGCACTACGTTTATTGATTAGCCTGACTGTATATATACAGTAGTTCTTGTTTCTTTGTTTTGCGTCTCTTTGATTTGTTTCGAGTACTGTTGGGTTTGCTTGTTTTGTTTACTGTTTGTATCTTGGGTTGGTTAGTATTTGCATTAGCCATAGTTCCTGTATTCATGTTCATGTTTGTACATCATGTTTGTTTTGTAACTGTGTTTAATAGAGCATTACATCCTGACTTACACTGACATCCTGAATTAGAGCAGAGACTAAGAGCCAGGCCTTCTCGTCCAACCTCAGTGTCTGACCTCACAAATGCACTTCTGGAAGAACGGTCGAAAATTCTCATAAACACTCTCCTAAACCTTGTGGAAAGTCTTCCCAGAAGAGTTGAAACTGTTATAACGGTAAAGGGCCAACATCATATTAAACTCTATGGATTAAGAATTTGATGTTACTCTAGTTCATATGCATGTGAAGGCAGGTGATGGTATGAAATAAGAGCCGGGTTATTCAACATTATCGATTCCTGTATTTGAGACTTATTTAGTCTTTTCTTCTTTCTCTCTCTCTCTCACTCCACTGAAACCCTCACAGCTATTCTGTGTCCAATTCTTAAAGGTTGAAAAATTCGTTCCAGCACCTTCGATCAAATTGTTGACACACACACACACACACACACACACACACACACACACCAACACAACTGGAGCAACGAGAGGAAACTGGTGCTGTCCCAAATAACACCCTAAGCCTTATGCTCCTTATCAGATTCCTCACTATGGAGGTGTAATCAAGAGGCGGGCTTTGATCGAAAGCTTGATATTGGTAAAGCGAGCATTTGGGACAGTCCCTCAAGACTGTCTTGCTCAAGTTCCAAACATTCTCTGCATGTACAAATCATTTTACATGTCTAAGACGTCCCAACAATGTATAACTCAAAATAAGCATATTATTTTATTTTTGGTCATAGAAACAACCGAAAACAACCATAAAAACATGTGATCATGTGTATCTGTGCTATTCCTTTTATTACTTATAATAATATAGTTAATTAAAATATTCATCAGGCTCGATTCCCGTCTCTGTGTGCATGGAGTTTGCATGTTCTCCCCATGCTTGGTGGGTTTCCTCCGGGTACTCCGGTTTCCTCCCACAGTCCAAAGATATGCAGGTTAGGCTAATTGGCGTCCCTAAATTGCCCGTAGTGTGTGATTGGGTGTGTGAGTGTGTGTATGTGTGTGCCCTGCGATGGATTGGCACCCTGTCCAGGGTGTACCCCGCCTAGTGCCCGAAGTCTCCTGGGATAGGCTCCAGGTCCCCCGCGACCCTGAACACAGGATTAAGCGGTATAGAAAATGAATGAATGAATGAAAATATTCATATATGTTAAAATAATTTATAACCTTTTTTGCTCAGTTATGTTTGTATCTTTGGTAAAAAAAAAAAAAAATTATATATATATATATATATATATATATATAATATAGGTGGCATGGTGGTGTAGTGGTTAGCACTGTCGCCTTGCACCTCCAGTGTCTGGGTTCGATTCCCCGGCCAGGCTCGATTCCTGTCTCTGCATAGAGTTTGCATGTTCTCCCCGTGCTTGGTGGGTTTCCTCCGGGTACTCCGGTTTCCTCCCACAGTCCAAAGATATGCAGATTAGGCTAATTGGCGTTCCTAAATTGCCCATAGTGTGTGTGGTGTGTGTGTGTGTGTGTGTGTGTGTGTGCTCTGCGATGGATTGGCACGCTGTCCAGGGTGTACCCTGCCTCGTGCCCTGAGTCTCCTGGGATAGGCTCCAGGTCCCCGCGACCCTAAATACAGGATAAAGCGGTATAGAAGATCAATGAATGAATAATTATTATATATATATTTTTTAATCTTCATCATTTTGCATAGGTTGTGCTGAAAAAAGGATATGTCACTCTATACTGCACCTTCCTGAGCCCAATATATGTTTAGTTTAAAAAAATAAAAATAATAATAGCTAAAATGTTTAAAAAAATAAAAATAATAATAGCTAAAATGCTCTAGGTTTTAAAGACTACACATAACCGGAACTAATGACACTTGTCCTGAATACGGAAGCTTTCCCTACGGACATATAATAGAGCAACACAATATACGGGCACGTATTTCCGGCCAGCTCATCGAGTCCACAGACGTTGACAACTTGTCATCTTTTTTCCCCTAATCGTATTCTGGGCAACTTTTCTTTTTGCACTGTGATTGGCTTATATGCTAGAGGGTTCTGTACACCGATTGGCTGGAATCTTTTGCTCCGCCTGTACGCATCGATTCCTGATTATTTTAACCAATCATAGAGAAGGAGGGCGGGATTTGTGTGGAATACGGGTAGGAGCAGTGGGCTGCGTAATCTAGATAGCCGTCATCACAGCCAGCTCTGCAGATTGAGGCGCTGATTTGACAGTAAACATGGTGCTGCTCACGATGATCGCTCGGCTGGCGGACGGACTGCCTCTGGCGGCCTCCATGCAAGAAGACGAACAGGTTTGAGTTTTAATTTTAAACGCTTCATTTGTGGTTTTACTTTAGCGGCTAATGTTAGATCTTTGCTAGCTCAGTGAATTAGCTGCCTTTCTGAGAACCAGCGCGAGGATAAAATGAATCAGAAATATAAACAATAATACATTTTAATCTTTTAACTTAATGTCGTTCAACAACATTTACACTTTTATGAATAATTGTTAACTTTTATTTTGCTGTTACGTCGATATCTCCATGGCGATATGGAGGAAAATATCATATCATGTCACGTGAACGCGATATTGCGGAAGTATCGCGATATTATGTTTTAATTAAAACGCACATCCGTGTTGTGTCCTCTTATGACGTCATTAAAAAGCAGGAAATCTAATCATCTGTCTCGAACAATCCCTCGGACTGACCCTGTGTTACACACGTTATTTGTGGAGACTTTTCTCTGGCCTTTATTTCCTGTTTACTGTTCGATGAATAAAAATCGGAGATTATCTTGAAGATCTTATCTTGTCGTATACACACATGTCATTCATGTCTCCATGGCGATCTGGAGGAAAATGTCATATCGCAATACTTGCACATATACCGAGTTTGAGTCACGCAAAATATCGCATGTGTATAAGTTTAGTGGAAACTGCTCATAAACCTACAGAGAAATCAGCTTTATGTTATAAATTGTAAAAGATTGAATTCAAACGCAACCCTCCAATGTTCAGTGTTTGTTCTTTTTCTATGTTTGCTTCTATGACATCATTACAAAGTAGGAAATCTAAGCAACTGTCTCGAATGATGCCACCAGACCGACCCCATGTTACACGGCGGCTCTTTGCCTCACGCCTTTACAGTTAGACCAAAATAAATTCGAGAAAGCCTTATGAACGAAGACGTTTAATTTGTAGCAGGCATTGAGTGAAGCTGACAGGCTAACGATATGCATTATGACACACCTACTTCCATTATCTATGAGGTAATGTGTAAGTGTTCTGAGAACTTGAGGCTAGAATAAGCTATAATGTTCAGTATCTTGGAGTATTTAATGCATTTCTGACTAAGGAAAGGGAAAAATCTATTCAGTTGTGAATCGTGTAGTGGTTATTTGTTTGTTTGTTTGTTTTTTCGTGGTAATTTACTCCAGAATATAATTTTACATTTATAATAATAATAATAAAAAGTTGAACCGGTCGAACGGCCAGTGACTAATTTTTTATGGTGTTACATTATAGAAAATTTCATGCGTTAAAAGCCTTTTTATTTTTTTAAACCCTGTGAGCTGATTAGTCTCAAACACACTTTGTGATGATTGAAACTCATCTGAACCAAACAACATTAGATAAATGGATAAATAAAAAGATAGATAGATACTTTTTAAAAAATCTGATAGGAAGTTGTAAACATCCAGTAGCAAGGAGAGTAAATACAATAGACATGTAGTTGCACTAGCTACAGTAAATCGTTAAACAGTGCTTCAACTGAATGACAAAAAAACAAATGTAATATACAATATAAAAATTATAATATACAAAGAAAAACCTGAGATATACCAAGTTAAAATTGACAGAAGTGCAAAAAGGTTAGTGGTGCAAGAATGAGATAATGAAGGTGAGTGTAGATTAGGGTGCACGAAACGAGTGGGAGACGTCCGTTATGAAATTAGAGATAAATGGACATAGATAAATTTGACGATGCGAAGAGAGCCCAATATGCTAGACAGGCCACGCCCACAAAGTAACCCGTTGTAGTAAACCATTCGTGTCTTACGGTGTTAAAGAGAAATTTATAAATTCGGAGCCCAAAGGAGGACAGAATGGGACTTTTCCACTTTATCAAACACGCTGCTCAAACAAATTAAGGAAAGTATAAAGTCTCGGTTTGACTTGAACGTGTGTAAGAGGGGTGTTTAGAGTCAAACCAGGGAGCCTTTTTACATTTCTTTGAGCAGTATTTTAGAGTAAACTAAAAAAAAAAACACAAACAATGAGTGTAGCTGTACCTTATACCTTGTTGTGGTCTAACAGAATTTCAATCTCTTCTTCTTTTTCTCCCTCTTGTTGTTTTTTTTTTCCTCATGCCTTCGTGAAGGCGAGCGAGAAGGTTTGTTCAGCTTCTGCTTCATCGCCATACGAGAGAAGCTCCTCCACCAATCACACACCGAGCTGTGGGCGTGTCCTCATAGGCAAACGTCGCATAAATTCACTAAACTCTGCTCGCTCTGCGTTCATCCGCCTCTAAAGCCATCTGCCTGTCTGTCTGTCTGTCTGTCTGTCTGCCTCTTTCTCTCTCTGTCTGTACATCCTTCCATTTCTGAAGTGACAATTTTTTTTTCTCTTTCGTTTAAATTCTGCATCCTGATTGGTCACAGCAGCTCTGACCGATCACTATGCCATCGTTATCGTTTCTATAGCAACGTACATCAGACACTTCAAATTAAGGCATTTCCTGTGTAAGGAGATATTAATGTAACACGTCTGGAAGGAGTCTCAAGTGTCAGATTATTTTGAGGTTTCTCTGTAACACATGACAGACTTGAGAGTTTTTTCCTGTAACATTTACAAAGTTAACTAACGATAATCAGTTAAAATCACACGTCGTTATTTGGCAAAATTTGGCAAATGGCTGTGACGTCAGTGGAATCAGCAGGATGTGATTGGTGGTTTCTTACTGTGTGTCTCACGGTGTGTGTGTTATTTATTTATCTCTCTCTCTCTCTCTCTCTCTCTCTCATGTGTAATCGTGTGTGTGTGTGTGTGTGTGTGTGGTGCAGATGGGTCGAGACATGCAGCAGTATCAGAGCCAGGCCAAACAGCTGTTTCGGAAGCTTAATGAACAAAGTCCAACACGCTGCACACTGGAGGCTGGATCCATGACCTTTCAGTGAGTAACACACACACACACACACACACACACACACACACACACACACACACACACACACACACATCTTTCCTTGCAGCTTCATCTCCATAATTAAACGTCTCCCAGATGTGCACGTTCCGTCCTCACTTCCTGTTCTCTATCGTTTCATTAATGATGTCATTTCCAGATTCTAATCAAACCGAATCTGATCCGTTTGTCCGTTTCCTCTACAGTTACCTGATCGAGAAAGGGGTTTGTTACTTGGTGCTCTGTGAGGCCACGTTCTCCAAAAAGCTCGCCTTCGCCTACTTGGAGGATCTCCATGCCGAGTTCCACGAGCAGTACGGGAAGAAGGTTCACACCGTGTCCAGACCGTACTCCTTCATCGAGTTCGGTAAGACAGGAACGTTTATAGATCTGTATATAACTTTATATGTTGATGTGAATAACAACGGAGAGCCTTCGCGTTCCCGCAGACACGTACATCCAGAAAACCAAGAAGTCGTACATCGACAGCAGAGCTCGCAGGAACCTGGGCAGCATCAACACCGAGCTGCAGGACGTCCAGAGGATCATGGTGGCCAACATCGAGGAGGTGCTGCAGCGAGGAGAGGCCCTGTCTGGTAAAAACTATACTCGGAGTAAATAACTAACAAACAAACCGGAAAACAGGCAAAAAATAACTAACTGACAAACAACTCAGACCAAAACCAACAAACAAATTGGAAAACAAAAACAATCTGATTAACCATCCAGAAAACAAACAAACAAACCAACAAAGAAAAAGAAACAAAAGCATTTGGAAAACAAACAAATTTGGAAAACAGACAATAAACTGGAAACCAAGTTGGAAAACAAATAAAAACAAACCCGAAAACAAAGTGTAAAACAAACAAATTGGAAAACAAATAAAAATAACCAACAAACCAGAAAAGAAACAAAACATACAGATAAACAATCAAGAAAACAAGCTATGAATCAAACCAGCTGGCAAACAAACCATCCCACGAGAAAACAAACAAATTGGAAAACAAACAAAAATTAAGTGAAAAACAAAAAACTGACAAACAACAAAACCAACAAACAAATTGGGAAAACAAAAACAATCTGATTAACAAACAAACCAACAAAGAAAAAGAAACAAAAGCCGTTGGAAAACCGACAATAAACTGGAAACCAAGTTGGAAAACAAATAAAAACAAACCCATAAACAATCCAGGAAACAAAGTGTAGAACAAACAAATTGGGAAACAAACAAACAAAAATGACCAACAAACCAGAAAAAACAACAAAGATAAACAATCAAGAAAACAAGCCAGCTGGCAAACAAACCATCCCAGCAGAAAACAAACAAAAATTAAGTGGAAAAACAAAAAACTGACAAACAACTCAACAAACAAACCAACAAATGCAAACTGTAAAACCAACCTACCAGAAAACAAACAAGCTGGAAACATAATAAACCGGAAACACTACTGACGTTTAGTCTCTCAGGTTTTTGAGCTGCGTTTACGGGTTGATGAGTCTCACGTCAGGAGCCTGAAGCCGGCGGGTTTTGTTCCGTTTGTTTGTTTTTGTTCTAGTTGTTCTTGACTAACTCGACCTTCTTCTCTTCCACACCTCCAGCTTTGGACTCGAAAGCCAGTAACCTTTCCAGCTTGTCCAAGAAATACCGCAGCGACGCCAAATACCTGAACACGCGCTCCACCTACGCCAAGCTGGCCGCCGGCGGCGTCTTCTTCATCATGCTCATCGTTTACGTCCGCTTCTGGTGGCTGTGAGGACGAGGACAAGGAGGAAGGAGAGGAGGAGGAGGAGGAGATGTGACGGAGACTCAGAAATGTCCCGAGTGTCGCTCTTTCTTTCCTCAGAGACTGATGGTTCCGGCACTTTCTGTTCTCATTCATTGATTGTTCATATGTTGTATGTTTTATTAACTGTTGTGGAAGGATGAGTGGAAGAGTGTGTGTGTGTGTGTGAAGAAGGCGATGTGAATAACAGTAAGGACACGTGAGCTTTACCAGAGGAAAGAGCATGAAGAGCGCCACCAAGTGGACAATTTGCCTCATATCATAATTTCATCAGAAAGACAAGAAGGTGGCTTCAGTGCTCGTTCACTCACTCATTCGCCCTCTGTATGGACGGGTTGCACCCCGCACCCCCCCCCCCCCTGCCCCCAGGTCTACAGGCCAGGTGTCGAGCGGTGAAATACGCCTCTGTGAAAACCACCACAGTAACGAAGAAACACAAGGAGGAAGAAAGACTCTGGTGTACTTTTTTCCTTTCAGTTGATGATAAAGCAGTTCAGTATCTGATGCCTGTAGTTTCAGTGTTTATTCTAATAAACACCTGACGTTTCCTTTGAGTTTCTGTTCTAAATTTGTTTCCAGACTCTTAACAATAAACGATATCGAAATATATATAGAAACTAAGCATGCACTGTTGTTTCCTTTATCATTTTTTTAAATTAATAAATTAGTAGTAATAAAATATTCCTGAAGCTACAGTATCGCATGTAAAGATTTCTTTAGTTTTGTTTAAAAAAAGTATTTGACAGGAGCTTTAACAGCCGTCTGTGGAGACAGAAAAGGTTCTGACAAGATGATTAAAGTTACAAAGATGAGAAGTTTCTGATATCGTTTAACTGTAAATGAGTCGATATTAACTGGACAGGATGATGCGGTGCTCTATGAGATGTTTTGTCAAAATTGATCAGCACTCTGGTTCTAGAATTTATTTTCATGAAGTTTTAGAAAAGACAAATATATAATCTTACTGCTTTTCCAATACACTTAGTTTGTCTGTCAACAAGCTTTCGTATTCACTCATTAAAAATGTTTTTCGTCTGGAAATTTTTTTTTGGTGATTGTTGAACCCCCCCCTCCCCCCCCTCCAGAGACCATTGAGAATCCCAAAAAAAGTGTCCAGCTGATGGTCGACTTTTGAACTTTTTCTCGGCTGTTTCCTCTCAGGCTCGTAGTGATGAATCCGTGTCTCGTCACCAGTAATGATTCTCTTTAAGAAACTTTCACTTTCCTTAGAGTAACGCTCCACATTTTGTTTGCAGACGTCCAAATGCCGCTATTTATGCTCTTCCGTGAGTTGGTTTAGCACCAGGTAGACAAAAAAGTAAAAATAATCACTGCACGCTGCTCTTTTGATGTTTCGGCCAACGGGGGTTTTTAAGACACTTTTTTTTCCCCCCACAAGAAAAGTGTACATATAAAGAGGCTTGATTGCATAATACTGTATTTAATTTACTTCATCGTTATAACCTTATACTGTACTTTATTTCCAGTGTAAGTGATGTAAGCATGAAAGTTTTGGAATTAGGATCGGATTGGAATACATTAAGCACATCCATCTCGCCTGACTTATTTTATTTTAACAGCGAGTATATGTTTCCATCACATGATACAAATAATGTTTATTCAATAATATACAATAGAAAGAAATTTTTATTCCAAACATGCGGTCAGGTAAGAGAGTCTTCTGCACTTCTGCGACTCTTGGGACTTGAGCACATAACCATCAGTCTGTAGCATTTTCCCTATGCTATTAACGATATAACACATGTCACATGTCTGACTTTAATTGTATGTAATAAATCCACAGTCTCAATAATATCAATAATAATAATAAAAAAGGGGGCAGTTTTTGGAAACATGCCATATCACTTTACCTTCACCAGGGGGCGCTAATACCAAGATAAATACCCTGCTTGGACAAATAAATAAATAAATAAATCACCATTTCAGAAGGATTAAGCTAAGGAGGTCTTGGGCCTTCTTTGTCGCACCTTCCTCTTTATGATGCGCCAAATGTTCTCTATAGGGGAAAGATCTGGACTGCAGACTGGCCATTTCAGTACCCGGATCCTTCTCCTACGCAGCCATGATGTTGTGATTGATGCAGAATGTGGTCTGGCATTATCTTGTTGAAAAATGCAGGGTCTTCCCTGAAAGAGATGACTAGATGTTGTTCTAGAACCTGAATATATTTTTCTGCATTGATGGTGCCTTTCCAGACATGCAAGCTGCCCATGCCACACGCACTCATGCAACCCCATACCATCAGAGATGCAGGCTTCTGAACTGAGCGTCGATAACAACTTGGGTTGTCCTTGTCCTCTTTGGTCCGGATGACATGGCGTCCCACATTTCCAACAAGAACTTCGAATCGTGACTCGTCTGACCACAGAACAGTCTTCCATTTTGCCACACTCCATTTTAAATGATCCCTGGCCCAATGAAAACGCCTGTGCTTGTGGATCTTGCTTAGAAATGGCTTCTTCTTTGCACTGTAGAGTTTCAGCTGGCGACGGCGGATGGCACGGTGGATTGTGTTCACTGACGATGGTTTCTGGAAGTATTCCTGAGCCCATTCTGTGATTTCCTTTACAGTAGCATTCCTGTTTGTGGTGCAGTGTCGTTTAAGGGCCCGGAGATCACGGGCATCCAGTATGGTTTTACGCCCTTGACCCTTACGCACAGAGATTGTTCCAGATTCTCTGAATCTTCGGATGATATTATGCACAGTTGATGATGATAACTGCAAAGTCTTTGCAATTTTTCGCTGGGTAACACCTTTCTGATATTGCTCCACTATCTTTCTGCGCAACATTGTGGGAATTGGTGATCCTCTACCCATCTTGGCTTCTGAGAGACGCTGCCACTCTGAGAAGCTCTTTTTATACCCAATCATGTTGCCAATTAACCTAATTACTGTTAATTGGTCTTCCAGCTCTTCGTTATGCTCAAATTTACTTTTTCCAGCCTCTTATTGCTACTTGTCCCAACTTTTTTGGGATTTGTTGACACTGTGAAATTTGGAATCAACATATTTTTCCTTTAAACTGATACATTTTCTCGGATTAAACTTTTGATCTGTCATCTATGTTCTATTCTGAATAAAATATTGACATTTGCCATCTCCACATCATTGCATTCAGTTTTTATTCACAATTTGTTTAGTGTCCCAACTTTTTTGGAATCCGGTTTGTATATACAGTATATACATATATATATATATATATATATATATATATATATATAGTGCACTTGTGTTTAATATAACCTAAATGGATATACAGTATAATACAGCACAGCGCACATCATTAAAATAGCTATCTATTGCATCTAGACAGTATATATAAATGTGTATATATATGATGTAAGTTTTTTTAAGAGTGTCAAAGCCAAAGTGTTCCCTGTGTGGTGAGGTTACGTGAGTAAAATGGCCAGCAACTATCTGGTGTGTTAGCCTCATTATCTCACAACTTATGTAGATACAGAGAAAAGAAAAGAGAACTGAAAACCAAATGGGATGTCCAGTAGGGTGTAGGCATCACCATTTCCTTTATATTCTACACTTAAGCAGTAGGGATACTGTATAAATCACAAATGCTTCTCTATTGAATATCCTGCCAGCCACATGAGCATCTACTGTTTCATATCCAGTGTAGGACGCCGACAGAGTGAAAAGGGAACTGAACCATAAACGCCTCCATACTTCACATGGGTGTAGGGAGCATTATTTTATATACTGTACTGTAGAGTCCACTTGTACGGATATGCAGGAGGACAACACGGAAAATGGATTTTATTGAATATCCTCCATCCATCCGTCCGTCCATCCATCTAGGAACGTCTGTAGTCCATCTAGGAACGTCTGTAGTCCAGTGGTGACGCCAATTAGCTGTGAGAGGAAACCCACCGAATACGGGGTGGACATGATCTGAAAGATAAACAGTGCCTTATTGGATATATAGTGTCTAAGGACTGTAAGTACAGTACAGTACAGTATGTCACCCTGCATAGTGCAGTGACACAGAGAGCAGAACACAGAACAGCTGTACGTACAGCCTAAAACAAATGGGTTAAAAACAACCCAGTTTAGGTTGTTTTTAAACCCGGCTCCTGGGTAAATATTGGACCAACTACATGCTGGGTCATATTTAACTATAATGCTGGGTTCATTCTACCACATAAATTGGTCAAATGTTCTACCCAGATGTTGGTTCATATTAACTGGAATAGTGGGTTAATTCTACCTTACAAATAGGTTATTATTATTTTCATGTTTTACAGTGAATCTGTAAAAAAAAAAAAAAATAAATACTCATGTCTATTAAACAGTTAAATGACTTTGATATACTGGTCAATTAGAAAAAAAAAACTTCCAATGCAAACCATACACATATGAAATAAACAACATCCTATTAAACGTTCATAGCAAAATGTATTTCAGTCGCATTCATTTCCTGTTCAAGGTCTGGTATTGATGATGAGAGAGTCAGTCTGCGTAAACTCAGTCTGCGTAAACTCTTCTCCAGCACATCCCAAAGATTCTCGATGCCGCTAAGGTCTGGACTCCAATGTGGTGTCCAATCCAAGTGGGAAAATGATGTCTAATGCCTCCTGAACCACTCGTTCACACTCTGAGCCCGATGAATCCTGGCATCATCATCATCATCATCATCGTGGAATATGGAGGGAAGGAAAAACAAAAAACATCCACTGATGGAAAAACCTGGTACATTCGGGTTGTGACCCCATTTTTAGGGCACATAACGGTTTTGAAAGTAGACCTGACCAAGAGAAGCAACCCCAGATCATAACACTGCCTCCACTGGATTGTCCGGTATCTACCAGGCATGATGGGGGAATCACTTCATCTGGTCCTCTGTTCGTACCCTGACGGGACCCATCGCTCTGGAATAGGGTAAATCTGGACTCATCCGGTCACATGACCTTGCTCCAAAGTCCAATCTTTATACTCTTTAGCAAATTAAAGCCTTTTTATTCTGATGAGTCTCAATAACAAGTGGTTTTCTTAAACCTACACAGCGGTTTCGTCCCAATCCCACAGATGTGTGTTCTACTTTTACTTATTCATTTATTTATTTACGATTTGACTTCACTAGGTCTTTCCCATTACGCTCATTCAGGATGTTTTTCCAACCTCAAATGATGATCTTTCCCAGCTTCAATAATGTGTTTTACACATCTCAACAATCTTCTTAGTTGTTGGCTTTGCCTGATGCAGGACAATAATTTGACCCTTCTTGACCGAGTCACATCTTTGCCACACCCACAGGATATACAGTATCTTCTGACATGGTTTCCTAAGAAATGAGAAGCTGCTCATTGCATCAGTTAGGGTTGAATAACCTGTTTCAGCTGAACCGTATTAGCTCTCAACTGGTGATATTATCAAGTACGTACGGTTTAGGAGAGACTTTTATATGCTATGTGAGTGTAGTGCAATTATATGATTATGAATGATTGTATTACACAAATAGTGCTACCTCTACTGTAGGTTTTATACCCTATGTGACCCACGTATCACATGTGGAGATTACATCTGAAGGCGCCATGGAACCCCTTAGACAGTACAGTACAATACTACACTACATGGAGCAATCATGTCCTACAAACCATAATGTAAAAACAGGGGGCTTAATATTACCAAATGCCTTCCTATTAGACATATTGCACTATGTAGGGTGTATGACACATTATGTCATGTCTTGTGTAGAGTGCTTGTAGGAAGTCTCTCAAAATAAGCTCCCTATTGGGTATACTGTATATAATATAATGCCACATCCCCCAACACAGTCCTGACCTCGCTCCAACATGTTAAAGGAGTTCCTGGGAGGCCAGCGTTTTCAATCATGGCTACTGGGAGAAAACTTTCCACCTTGATGGTGTCCAAGCACTAGTGAAATATTATTTTTTTACTCTCAGAGCTGTGTTCTGTTGTTCAAAAGTCCTGGTTTGACTTGAACGCTATTATTATGTCTAGGAAGTCCATACTGCACTCCGAGATGACTATATTGTGAGTTACAGTCACTATGTCCTACCCTAAGTAGTGCATTTGCATACAGTATAAAAAAAGAAGAGGTCACGGTGCAGATGCTGTCGATGTGCTCATGCGCTTTACTGGGTGTTACGTCAAGTGTACAAAGTGCACAGGAGACATTGTTCTACCCTTAGCAGCACAGCTATAGAGGGAGAATTGAACTAAATGCGTAAGTGCACTATAAAGTCGTCAGAACGTGGTCCAGGCCGACTGCTACATCGGTCACACTCGTTTTATCCGGTTATGTTGTGTAGTGAAAAACGGGTGCCGTCTGTCCCTTTAACTTCAGTGCGTCTTGTTAAAAAGAAGAAAGACGAAGAGCTGTGTAGCTGATTTGACAGAAGCTCTTGACATTGTTTCGCAGGAAGTGGGTGCTGAGAAAAAAAAAGAGAAGCAACACGTCGAGCTTTAACCGCAGGGCACAGGACAAACTTTTCACCCCTCTAGTTTCGGCCTGCTGAACGGGAAGTGCTAGAGAAAATGAAAATGGCAGAGACACCAGCTCTGTCTGTGCATTCAACCTGTCTCAGTGTGTGTGTGTGTGTGAGATGGATGCAGTGCGTTTTCAATAATAATACTACTAAAAATGTCTGTAGTTCTCACAAATAAAGATATAATATTTAACCAAAATCTTTTAGCCATCTATGATCATTGTTTGTTTTTGTTTGTAACATACTAGTGTTGTTCATTATGTATGGTTGTCTTTCATTATTCAGGACAGCTCTACATACATATTACATAACACAGTGCAGATCTTACAAGGAGATAAGAGGAATAGGAAGAGGACGTGAAACAAACCAACAAGACGAGGCTACAGACAGACAGAAGCACCTTTTTTTTTTTTCTTTAACCCTGTGACTCTCATGTAAAGCAAAATAAATAATACAGAAATGACTCGACTCAGCATGAAATCCTCCATCATGAAGTTTCTCCGCTATAAATGTTGTTGATCGAACGAGCTGCGTTTTTAAAAATGTGTTTTCTTCTTCAGTTGTGTTCCATGCTTTTGTAGAAATGGTGGCGTATATCACTCAGTAATGTTCTATAAATATCTGACTTAACCCACATTCATATCAAACTGTGTGATCTGACAGGTTTTCACACGACTCAGTGTGGTCAAGGATACTGTACGACACTGTAAAACTGTTCTCTGAGGCGTCCTATAAGCAGAGGCTCATTCGAATAGCTGACTTGGATACACACATATGCAAAAATCATTAAATAAATAAGCACAAGAATCAAGACATCATTCTGTCCTCAAGTCCCCCCGCAAAGAGGAATACCTGAAAGTTTACTGATGAGATTATGGAAGTCACGTGGAGCGAGTATGCAAAGATTTTTCCGGTGAGATAAACTGGCCTTACTCGTTAGCTACGTTATCACTGTAGCATCAGTGCAGCGCTGAAGAAGTAAATGTCAGACATCAAACATGTGCTGACTGAAGAATAATCATACGAATCAAGGATGAGAATGAGAAATAACAGGATTCAGAATAAGAGTCAGTTAGCGTTAGATTGAGAGTAAAAATCAGAGTCGTGTTCAGAAAAAGGTCAGTTAGAGTTAGATTCAGGATAAGAATCAGAGTCAGAGTCGGTTAGAATCAGATTCAGAATCAGTTTTAGTGTCAGATTCAGTATAAGAATCAATTAGAGTCAGATTCAGAATAAGAATCAGAGTCAAGTTCAGAATAAGTGTTAGTTAGAGTCAGATTCACAATCTGTTTCAGACTCAGAATCAGAATAACTTAAAGTCAGAATAAGGATCGGTTAGAGTCAGATTCAAAATAAGAATCAATTAGAGTGAGATTAAAAATAAGGATTAATTAGAGTGAGATTCAGAATAAGTATCAGAGCCAGGTTCAAAATAAGAGTCAGTTAGAGACATATTCAGAATCAGTTTCAGAGTCAGAATAATTTATATTCAGATTCAGAATAAGAATCAATTAGAGTCAGCTTGAGAATGAGCATCAATTAGAGTCATATTTATAATAAGAATCAGAGTCAGGTTCACAATCTGTTTCAGACTCAGAATCAGAATAACTTAGAGTCAGAATAAGAATCTATTAGAGTCAGATTCAGAATAAGGATCAGAGTCAAGTTCAAAATACAGTTATAGACATATTCAGAATCAGTTTCAGAGTGAGATTCAGAATAAGACTCAGAGTCAGGTTAAAAAATAAGAGACAGTTAGAGACATATTCATCAATTAGAATAAGACTCAGAGTCAGAATCGGAATCAGTTAGAGTCAGATTCAGGATATGAACCAGAATAAGTATCAGACTTAGATTCAGATTAAAAGAATCAGTTTCAGGGTCAGATTCAGAATCAGAATAAGAATCAGAGTCAAGAATCAAAGAATCAATAATCAGTTGATGTAGACAGACATAAAATAAAAACGATGGCGAGACGTCCTGATCAGGTGATTACTTTGTTCTTAGCCTCTACTAAAAGCAAAGGACTGATCATAGACCTCACAGGTCACTGTACCTTCATTTCATCATTCCACACCATCACTTATTATTTTTCCTTGAACAGCACAGTCTCGAGTGTTTTGTTCCTTTATTAGTTTTAATCTTTAAAGGGCTCTCTTAGGAGAGTTAGCATTTAGGGAGTTTTTAGCAAGCTAACAAACTGGGGACGACCTGAGTAAATGTACAGTATATGACGTATGTCTGATTCCATTTTCTATAAACTGATGTATATCAATAAGTAAAAATATCAAAACAAATCCTGTGTTGTCATCTAGAGACTGGGCCGTTTTCGTGTTCTGAGTGGAGTTTACAGAAAAGTGATTAAAAATAAGACAAATTTGCACTTTCCTACACAGAACTAAAGAATAACAGGATGTGAAGCTTCTCTCTGCAGAACACTGAAGAGTATTTTCTCTCTCTCTCTCTCTCTCTCTCTCTCTCACTCTCTCACTCTTTCTCTATTTCTTTCTAAGTGTGCATTAAGAAAGTTCAGCTGAATGTTAAATGACTAACAGCTTTGTCTGTCTCTCTCTGTTTTTCCATTATATACAGGATATATATTTTAATTTTTTTTTATTGTGAGTCACCTGTAGCTTTGATCACACACGCACTGTGGGTGTCAAGTTCATGTGTGAAAACTATTCCTCATGATTCCAGAACCACACTTTCGCAATCTGGAACAGTTCTGGAATATTCCTCGGTGCCATCAGGAAATAAAAATCCCCCAGATGTGACCCGCTTATTCAGTACATTTAGGTCTGACTTGATTCAAGCTGACTTCATTTTATTGCCACATGACGTTGCTGAGTCTCGACCTGAGCGACTGAAGCGACCCCAGATCATAACACCGCCTCCAGAGGCTCGTACAGCGGACACTATGCATGATGGCTGCATCGCTTCATGTGCGTCCCATCTTACCCTGACACGCCCATTTCTCTAGAATAGGGAGAGTATTATCCTGAATCTGGACTCATCAGACCATGTGACCTTTTTCAAAGTCCAGTCTTTAAGCTCCCTAGAAAACTGAAGTCTTTTATT
Organism: Channallabes apus; assembly: GCA_030522415.1. Classification (NCBI taxonomy): domain Eukaryota; kingdom Metazoa; phylum Chordata; class Actinopteri; order Siluriformes; family Clariidae; genus Channallabes; species Channallabes apus. Next base: position 13,807,564 of record CM060115.1, on the reverse strand, counting down.
CTGATGAGTCTCACAAGTGGTTTTCTCAGGAACACACAGCTGTTTAGTCTGAATCCTGTAAGTTCTCACCACACTGTGTGCGTCTAGACATGCTCTTACTTCGTCGCTTTTTCATTCAGTTTCCATGCCAACAGTGAGTGTGTGATAGTCATGTGATATTGAAGTTTAATGGATTAAAATACTTTGTGTGATCATGGCACAAGCAGAGCATGAACTTATTACTTATAATGCATAAAGTTTTAATCTTCTTTTGGAGACCAAAACATGTTCATGATCTCTGCTGAATGATATGCGAACAGTTTACAGCGTGTTTAGCATTCCATAAAAGAAATGTTCTTTTACCCTGGGTCTTAGACCCAAATGAATAATAAATAAATAGTTTTCTATAAATAAAAAGTCAAATCTTACAAAATAAAAAAACAAACTGGAAAAAACAGCCTTCTTTAAACTGTTTTAACTGATCAAATGTGTTACTGCAGCTAAGAGTCTCATCACCGCACTGTTTTTTATTTTTTCCCGCCTTTTTTCACCAGAAATTTCATCACAAGTTCTGGTTTGACTTGAACAGCTCTTGTAAAATATTATATATTATATATATTATATTTCATGTTTATGCCGATTAAGTAAGGACGAAAGTAAGAAAATATTACAAAGGTTGTATAAAACATTACCTTACAAGCATATAGTGCTATACAATCTCATTTCTTATTTTATTGATGCAACTATTGTTGGATCAAAGGAATATCTTTAAATAGACACTTCCTCCCATTAGTATAAAGTCATGATGCAATTAATTAGTATTACATTCCAATGGTTTTGTTCATCGTGTCCATAAAGCATGAACTAAAGACAAATATTAAAAAAAAAATAATAATAATAAATTCTGAATAAAAATAAATAAATAAAAAACTCTAAATCAATAATTTTTTTTTTTTTTACTGCTGTTTACTGCTTTTTACCTGTTCCTGTGAACATCACCTCATCCCATTTTTTATTACTTTACTTTTCCCAGAAATCAAAGATGCCGGGGGTTCCTCTTCGTCCTCTCGTTCATATTGACACTTCTCCTCTCTCCATCTCTTTCTCGCTTCATCTCTGCCTCCTGTTCCCTCTCTCTCACGCTCCCTCCATCCAGGAGCCGAGGCCTGAGCAGCTGGAACGCCGTGGACGAGGGTCATAAAAGTGATGGGTGAAAGAGGAAGTTCAGAGGGAGCTCGTGAGTTATTGCCCCTCTACACACACACACACACACACACACACACACACACACACATATATATGGGGCATGGGAAGGGACACGGTTCTCACCCATTTGTCCTTGCCCGTGGACAAACAGACAGGCAAACAGACTGGGTTTCCCTCCAACCCGTGTTCATGAAGTTTCATTTGATCGGACATCAGAGGTGGAAAAAAATTATGCTTAGGAAAACATACATTTTAAATGTAATATTATTATTTTTACATGTGATTATTTCCAAACATAGGTTAAAAATTGACAATAAATTATATATACACTACCGTTCAAAAGTTTTAGATCACTGGAGATTTCAAAACTATAAAATAACACATATGGAATTAGGTAATTATGTAACAACAACACAAACAGCAGTTAGTTGTTATTGTAAGACACAGAGGTCGGCCTTTCTGTAATAGTTCTTGCAAGAACAGTATCGTCAAGTGCATTTGCAAAATCCGTCGAGCACCATAATGAAACTGTCTCTCATGAAGGCCGTCCCAGGAGGACGAGACCAAAACCTACCTCTGCTGCAGACCAGAAGTTCATTTAGAGTTATCAACCTGAAAAATGACTAATTAACAGCCAGTGACTTTTAATTAATGACCCCAAAACAATGTTGCAAATATAACCTCAGAGTAAACAGAGTTTCAAAACACACACACACACACACACACACACACACACACACACTATGGAGCTTCCGACAAACAGTTTTGATGGAAACAGGAGAGTTGAGGTGCACATTTAATTCTGCAGTGAGTTGGGCAGCTGTGGTTTTATGTTTTTTGAATACAGTCTGGATTAGCACCCAGACATTCCTTTCAGACAGCTTCCTCGTGCGTCCACAGTTACTCCTGTTGGATGGTTCGTTCTTCTCGGTGGTATGCTGACGTTACCCCGACTTGGTCAGACTCGGTCACAGATGCGCCAGCGAGACGCGCACCAACAATTTGTCCTCCTTTGAACTCTGTCACCCATAATGTTGTGTGCAGTGCAATATTTTAAGTAATTGTGCTATTACTCTGCTAATTAAACCTTTACCCACTGCTCTTACTGGTGGAACGTGCAATCAATAAAGATCGGCCACCAGGCTGGTTAAATTTAGCATGAAACCTCCAACACTAAATTGGGCAGCGTTTCAGTTTCATTGTCCAACTCCCTGTATATATAGCATCATGTTGACATAGTGGTTAGCACGGTCGCCAATTCCTATCGGTTTGATTCCCAACCAGTGTGGGTAGAGTTTGCATATATAAAAATCAGTTTATTTCACATGCACCTTTAAGTTGCAAAGTTCTAATATTTGCAGAAGCTAAACTGCATTTTTTATTGCTGAGTACCTGTACTATGCAATGACAATAAAGTTCTATCTATCTATCTATCTATCTATCTATCTATCTATCTATCTATCTATCTATCTATCTATCCATCCATCCATCTCATTATAGGGCAATTCCTTACAGAGGTCCATCTCACCATGCACTGTAACAAATTGATGTAAATTTACAGGACTTTTTTTTTTCTTTACAGTTTCCGACTGTTTTTTCGAAATACTGCACATTACTGTAAAAGAAACAGCATTACTGTGATTTTACAGTTTAATACACTACAGTATACAGTATTTAACTGTAAATTAGATAATCAACACACTTTAATGAAAACTTTAGTAAGTGTAAGTACTTTTGCTGATTTTGTAGTCCTCCGAATGGCGCAGTAGGTTAAAGCGCTCGCCCTATCATCTGGAGATCGCAGGTTTGAATCCCGGGTGATGTTCAATTGGACTCGACTAGACTGGGGAGAAAATCGGGGGGGGGAAAGAATTGGGCAGGACTAAAAAAAATATTTTTTTTAAAATGCTGTTAAAAATACAAGTCGTCCGAATAATTATTTACCAGAAAAATACAGTAAACAGTAGAAAATCACAGTAATAAACTGTATATCAAAATTAGGGCTGCACGATATTAGGAAAATATGCGATATGGTTGTTGAATACTGCGATAACGATATTTCTTGCGATATAACATTTCCCTAGAGAAATGCATTTATTATTATTATTATTACCTATTTTTTATTTATTTATTTATTTATATGTAATGATCATACTAAAATAAACAGGTAATAGATATTCATCTGATGTAATTAAATCTAATTGAGGCTAAAAAGAAACTATATGTCAAGGAAGTTGCAAATATTTAGACTTCAAAACACTATGAATGACTTAAACCCCTCAGCAGATATTCTGACTTCTGGTTTGCTGTTACTATAAACCTGCCAACACAATATGAATTACTTTCAAACATGACTGTTTATTTACGTGTAACCGTACACTCATCGATTTCATTTATCGCAATTCTTTGCGATACAGATATTGCGTATACCATCATCGCGATAACGATAATTTTTCGATATATCGTGCAGCCCTAATCAAAGTACAGCAATTTACTGTAGTCTATTTCTACAGGACAAATACTGTAATAAAACAGCATTTTACTGGCAAAACTGCTGCCAGTAATTTACTGTAATTTTACATGAAATACCTCCAGTAATGCTCATTTTTTCCCTCCCTTTTTTCCGGCCTCGTTTTGATTTACGGTTTCTAGAAATGTATTTGTGTAGTTTTTTATTTATTTATTTATTTACTTATTTTTTACTTGAGTGAGTTATTTTGTTTGACAGTTGTGCATTAGTTAGCAGCAGGTTCACTGGTAGACCAGGGGCTAGCATTCAGTGCTAGCTCTTACCACACACACACACACACACACACACACACACACACAAACTGAACACACTCAGCACTTCGTACACAGGAGGATCACTAGCCCGAACGTTGTGGTTGTTGTTGTTGATCACTGTGGGAGTGATTATGTTGTGTGTATGTGTATGCGTGTGCTCAGGATGCGAGTGTGTGTTGGTGGTGTGTATTTATAGCGTAGCCTCGGTGTGATGTCGCAGTGCTGGTAGAGCGAGGAGCAGGCCGAGGTGTGAATACCAGCCGTAGCTATCTTTTGGCTGCCTGTGGTGTTATAGTACACCAATTAACCCCCGGAGGTGGGAGAGGGCAGGCGCACACACAGCACACACACACACACACACACACACACACATGCAGTGTGTTTCAGTGGCGTTATCATTGCTAAGAGGTGTGAAATGACTAAACACACTCGCCACATTACCTCAGTTTTTATGCTCTCCTGCTATTTTTCTCTGCCTCCACCCAATTTTAAGTCTTTCTTTGAGTCACACACACACACACACACACAGTTCATTTGCTTCTGTGTGTGTGTGTGTGTGTGAGAGAGAGAGAGAGAGAGGCTGTGGACCGTAGCAGATTACTCTGACCTCAGTGCGCTCCTGTGCCAGAGGGACCAGCAACTCATATCCAAAGGAGTCCCTCTGTGTGTGTGTGTGTGTGTGTGTGTGTGTGTGTGTGTGTGTGTGTGTGCGTGTGTGTGTGTGTGTGTGTGTGCGTGCTCACCAAATGGCAAGTCTAAAGTGAAAAACCATACAACCACACTAACACATTTTTACAGTAATACATTCCACAGGCCACTGAGCCACTTGGTTTTATACATTATATAATAGAAAACACGCACACACACACACACACACACACACACACACACACACACACACACACACACACACACACACACCATGTTCTTGAGTGTGCATTGATGATCTGTGAACATTGCTAAGGATTAGTGCGGGATCGTGACGCTAATCCGTTTGTTCTGCGAGTTAATACGGTTGGAACTCTCGAACTCTGCATTCTGATTGGTCAGAAGACTGTTGATTAATTTCCTGTGACAGCAGCTCTGACAGTAGCGCAGCTTCAACCCGCGGGAGTATACAGTATCGTATTACCCGTTTCTACAGTGACCATTCGTACACACAAACTCACATGGCGAAGTTTTCCTTGACGAGACGTAAGATTTAGGGAAGGAGTCTCCAGTGTCAGTACTGCGGAACAACCAGAAACAAAGTTGTAACTGTAACTCCATTTTTGTGTCTTACTAACTTCAAAAGAAAACTCAGAGATGCTGTTGAGGAAGCGAGTGTTTAATACCGCTGGTTTGTGAACATTAAAAATTTAAGTTGTGATGTTGCTTAATGAATAAAAATATCTGTGAGTTAGAGGAATAAAACACTTAATCAACTGCAGTGTTGTCTAACATATTGTGTATTTTGTATTGTTGTGTGTTAAGTGTTAAGTTTTGTGTGAAGTGTTAAGTAGTGAATATTAATTACTATGTAGTGTGTGTTAAATGTAAATTATTGTGATAAAGTTATTATTGTGAAATATGTTAAGTAATATGTTACCTAGTGTTAAGTATTGTGTGTTAAATCTTAGGGTCGCGGGGACCTGGAGCCTATCCCAGGAGACTCAGGACACGAGGCAGGGTACACCCTGGACAGCGTGCCAATCCATCGCAGAGCACACACACACACTCATTCACACATTGTGGTCAATTTAGGAACGCCAATTAGCCTAACCTGCATATCTTTGGACTGTGGGAGGAAACCGGAGTACCCGGAGGAAACCCACCAAGCACGGGGAGAACATGCAAACTCCATGCACACAGAGACGGGAATCGAGCCTGGCCGGGGAATCGAACCCGGACCCTGGAGGTGCAAGGCTAACCACTACACCACCGCGCCGCCTTGTATTTTGTGTAATAGTGTTAATTATTTAGTTTTTTTTAACTGGATGTTAAGTGTTATGTTTTGTGCACTGAGGATTACATGTGTGTATGTAAAGTATTGTTTGAAGTGTTAAGTTTTGTGTGTTACAGGGTTTTCTGTGTATGTTTTGTGTGTTAGGTTATATGTTGAGTTTTCCACAAAAGCAGCCAATGTAACAGTAGATACAAACTCATCCTGCAGAGGATGTTGTCTTTTCTCTTACCAGAAGTGTTTGATTTAAGATGTTAAAGGTTGACACAAGTGCACTGCACAGTGGTTAGTGCAGCAGCGTAGTGCACAGGGCATGATTTGAGTTGTGCCTTCTGCTTTTGATGACATCATCATTGCCCCATAACCACATACAGCATCATAGTACAGTGTGAATGTTGCAGCGCTGCGGATCACACTATACACACAGCTCTCTGCCCAACTCATCATTTTTCCCACGACATAGTATAAATAACCAGCTCACCTTCTGTATGCATGTGTGTGTGAGTGTGTATATGACAGAGTGAGTGAGTGAGTGAGTGAGTGTGACAGACAGATGGACAGGATCCCACACCCAGCAACAAATTCCACTAACCTGCTGCTTGCCAAACATTTACAGGACACACACACACACACATATACACACCAGTGATTAATCTGTCAGATGTGTGTGGCAATTAATGTTCAGTAATTGCTTCATCTTGTTTAGAATTGCTCTGGATAATTTCACTTATCTTTCACTTAAAAATTTCATCATTTTTAGCTTTTTATTTTCTTTTTTAACCAAGCTATGACATGTATTTGTGTGGGATTTTTGTAGATTAGACAGTCTGTGAACAATCACATAATAAAGCAGGTCATGAATCATTTAAAACTGCAAATTGACATTTCTACACAGGTTATAAACATCAATAATGATGCATGCAAATAATCTCAGTTTCATTTCCCAAAAGCAAATTTATCTTAAAGAGAGAGAGAATGAGAAAAGATAAAACTATTTCCTAGAAAAGGTTGTAGCTCAGCAGCTATGCTCATATCTACATAGGAGTAACATGAATAAAATGTATGAGTCATGATTTCAGCCTCATAGCACAGAGACAGTGCTGGTTAAAGTGGTAAATGACCTGTTACTTATCTCTGATCAGGGTTGTGTCTCATTGCTTGACTTTAGTGCAGCTTTTCACATAAACGATCATACTATTCCTTGATATATCTAATTCTTGATAGATTATAAAATGATGTAAGAGTTAACAGGAGTAGCAACAGCTCTCTCCTGTCTTAGGCCTGTAGATGTAAATGGTGACTATTTTATATCTATTAAAGTGAAGTTTGGCGTTCCACA
>CM060115.1:13757814-13795314 GCA_030522415.1 Channallabes apus | reverse complement strand
ATTAACTGTGATGTTGATGATTTCTTAATGATTTCTTAAATCTTACTAATAAATTAGGGCATCAAATGGGCCATAGTCAAATATTGTGGCCTGATAGTGAATCATATTTAATATAGGATAAATTAGTAATGTAAGACAAGGGAATGGATTTCCCAATTTCTGATAAAAACAAAAAAAAACTATTGGTGTGAATAGTTTTGTAGTGATTTTAATCAAGCTTTTTTTTTTGCCGTTGTTAGAACGTATAAAACACATCCAGATTATTTTACATGACATTTCTACAAAAACCCTTTACAATGCCAATGTTAACATTTTGGTTTAATGTTCACCTTGCTTCAGTTTGTTAATGCTTTTTATGTAATTTCCTCAACAGTGGTATAGTATATAGTTAAACAACTTTCCACTGTATGTGAGACAATTTTTCCCACTAAATGTCCCTAATTTAAGCCTGTGTCAATTTAGAAAGCTGGCAGGGTGCCGGGCCTAACACCTCTGGAGTGTTGAGTGTCAAGTCTCCCAAAGAGTGTCCTAACACCAAAAGGAAGCCTAATGTGTTTATTTAGACCATCTTTTGTTTTAAAGCTGTTTAAATTAACCAAATGTCACATGCCCGCCCAGTTATTTACCAGACGTGGATACTACTTCCAGAGTACATAATGATGCTAAAAATCTTAGATGTGATAGCCAGACATTTCCTCTCCCACCTATAATGCAAATATTATATTATAATGAATATGGTACTTGTTTACGTATACCACAATGGTTGCTCAAATCAAAGTGGGACTTTGGAATAACAGAAAGTTCTAAGAGTAAAAACTCTCTTTATTTCTCTATATAATCCCCTGCTACACTAATGCACTTATCCCAGCATTTCACTAGTGCTTGGAAAATTTTCTCTGTACACAGCGCCTTGATCAGACTGCCTGCTTCACGGCAGAAACGCCGGCCTCCCAGGAACTCTTTTAACATTTGGAAATGCCTTGGAGCGAGGTCAGGACTGTACGGGGGATGAGGCATTAACTCTCAGTCAGGTTCCTGTAATGTGCAAGTGGTGTTGGTGAATGGTGGTGTTGGTGTCTCTTCTTCATCACAAGTTATCCATCGTTTTTCAAGGATCAGGTGTTCCACTAGCTAAATGTTCATGGGAATGACTGTCATGTACGATCTTCTTTAAAACGTTTGCACCGTTTAAATGTTTTATAGCGGTTAAGAGTCTCATCACTGTATTGGGATTGAAGTCTTCTGTAAATATCAATCGCTTTTACACCTTCATTAAGCAGAATATTCATCACAAGTCCCAGTTTGACTCAAACACCATACACTGTAATATCTGGGTGATGGTCAAGATTTATGAACCTGTTTATTTAGTGTGATTTATATATTAATGTAGCATGACATCATTTTTTAAAAACATTTTAGGCTTTGTATTTTGATTAATTGTTTCATTATGTATTTGTAAAATAAGCAAGCCCATTACAAATTTTTTGTATACACTGTATATAATGTATAGAGAGACAACAACAACAACACACAGCACACACACAAATATTTATTTAATTATTTAGTTTTGAGTTGTCATTTCTGGAAGCTTCTGTCACTAAAACAAGATCCTTGTATGTGTAATTGTCAATAAACTCTTTATTATTATGATTCTGACTTTTTATTCTTATTCATATATTTATAATTTAGCTCTGGAAACTGAAACATCATCTGTTTCCTATTTTTTATTTTTATATTAATTAATTAATTAAAATTGGCTTTTTAAATCCTACTGTACATAAACAAATAATTTGTAAAATATCATTCGGAGAAGTGGTGGGTGGGATGTTTTTTGTGTTTATATATATATATATATATATATATATATATAATCCCGTCAGCAGGGGTGAACATTTTCACGTTAAATTTGAGTCATGGTTAAGGGTTAAGTCCCCATCAGCGTACTTCCCTACTAAACAGTACGTCACGTAGTGGGCGCTGTGGCGGAAGCAGCGGTGCGCCCTCAGCCTACTGTTTAGTGCGCTAGTATGGCGGATTCGGTCGGACTTGAAAATGAAGTAAAGGAAATTCCTCCGCCAGTCGTCTGCGACAGTACGGTATGAAAATACATATTTTCACAGCTAGAAGCGTGGCTTAAAAACAGCCTAGCCGAGGTTTTTACCACAGACGAGTTATAAAATGTGTGAAAATTTGATTCGTTTGGTCGAAAACGTCGCGATATTTGCCGCACTATGGTGCCTGATGTGAACTTCGCGCGGAAGGATTACAGCTCCTCCGCGCTTGGGGAGTGAAGTGTCTTGCTCGAGGGAAGCGAGAGAGAGAGAGAGCGAGAAGGCGAGCGCGAGCGTGCGTGCGCGCGACAGCGAAAAGTTGCGAGTTCCCTCAAGAGAGCTGCTGCTTCATGGACGGAAGAAAAAGTTTTTTAAAAAGAAATCTGCGTTTGGATGGATTTACGCGCTCGAAACGAACACTCTGAGAACGAATGAGGGTTTCGGAACCACTTTATAACATTTCCATGCAGAAAAGGTGAAGATTAGGTGCTTTTAAAAAACGAATTTAGTCAGTCAGACGTTGGTCCCTGAGGTAAAGCTCGCCTCGCGCGCGCGACGCTTATGAGGATTTCTCACAGAGAAACATGGGCCGATTTCCCGGTGTCTTCTCGGGCAAAGTCATTCTAATCATCGTTACCTGGACTCATCTTTCACATGGTAGGTCATCTCATTGTTTTTTTGGTTGTTTATTTAATGTCGGAAGAGGTGTTTTTTTGTGGTTTTTTTAGTACGACTTTAAGGTGAGCATCACCGTCACTACCGTGGTGCGCGCGCGAGCGCCTGACTACTCCAACTCACTAACTGTAACTAAAACGAACTCTATCTCAGTCTGCACTTCTCAGGGGGTTAAATTACTTTTTATATTTCACTAGCAAGTCCCAAAATTCAGGAAATTAAAAAGTAATTTGTCTAACCTGTTAAATCTATTGTTTAGGCATTTGTGTATATACATAAAAGGGCTATATGTGGTGTTGTTGTTTTCTTCCCCAGCCCACCTCTGTCCAGATGTTGATGTTTTGCATGGTTTGTGTGTTTATTACAAATGCATGCCATTTTTTTTATCTGTTCATTTTAGTATTTATTTTGTTTTATTTTCTTTCTTAAATTTATTTTCTATTTGTTTTATTTACATGTTCAATTGTACTTGATTTGCTAAAATGTTGAACTTGAAACCCAAGACACGTTTATATTGTATTCAAATCGCTCACAATTCTTGATTCTAGTCCTAATGTCTTACCCAAATTAGTATTTTCCTGTTTTGTCCAAGTAAGAAGTCATCATTTGTTTGCTTTTGTTTTTGTTTGTTCGATCTTTATTTGATGATCTGAATGAAGGGAGGGGGATATCAGGAATCAGGATACAAAAAAAAATCATAGAATGCAATGCAGATAAACAAGGATCCAACTCAACTCCTCTGGTTAGTGATTTACATGATGTAGAGTTGAAGAACGTTTGTGAGGTCTTCAAGAGTGTACAGATGAAGAGAGAGAGAGATGGATGATTTGTAGAAGTTGAACTAAAGCACCGCTGCATCGATGTCTTTAGCTAGAGCTGAGACGAATGGGATTATGGGTAACGCAACATTGGAAATCAGTAGGTCTTCTGTTGAAGATCACATGTTGACCAAAGATAGATAATTTTTTTTTTTTTTGCTAGTGTCATTTAGTTAAAGGTGTACTCATCAAATGTAGCAGCAATGGGAATCACCCATATTATCATGAGACCTGCTGTAGGTGCTGATTCTATCTGTATTGTGATATAAGTATCATGATTTTTTTAATATCTTTTAAAAAAAAGATTGTTCATATATTTTAGATTTTGTCAGAATTCTAAACAAGCTTAGGAAATAAGTTGTTTTCTACCACAAGGGGCGCTGTGCTGCTTGCCAGTTTGTACATAGTTTGGGGTGCATCACTTATAGGATTATAAAGGAACTGCAACATGTTACTATCTAAACTTGTTATATATTTTTTTGTCAGTGTGGAGATACACAGATTACCTCACAAACTAATTGTGATTACTTCTGGCTCGATCCCCCTCAACCACCCCATCACAACTGTTTAGTATAAAGGCAACATTGACACTCTTATAAAGGTCGGGTGGAAAACAAAACAAGGATACAAGTATATTTTAGTTTTTCCTTGTATCCCATGTGATAAGCAGATGTTTAGACTCCTTCGATATATTAAAAAAAATGGATTGCAATTTAACTGTTCAACCCATAGAGAACTGCAGCAGTCCAAACCAAAACCCTAAAATGCCTGATCAGGTCCCAGACCAACGGTCGATTGAGAATGTGCAAAAAATTGTTGAGAAAAAGTCTTCACCAGAGTTCTCCATTCGATCAACCAGACCGAAAATATGAGAATCCAGATGTGCAAAGCTGATTTGGACCTGTTTCTGATGAGTTGGAGCTTAAATAAAAAATGTGGCTCTAATGAGCAGAGGAAATATAGTTGTTGTGCAAGAAGTTAATGCCTGCTTTTGTGCTTTTAATTAAGATCTGTGTCATGTTAAGAGGACACTTTGCAGCTTTGACTTTTGGCAAATAGTATAAATGTCAGTTAAGTCTATTTTAGTTTTATTTAGTTTAATATTTAGCTTTAATAAACTGAGTAAAAAAAAGAAAATTATTTATGTAATGCAGATCAGAATATCACCTTTGTTATTGTCATTGACCTAAAACAGTAGTTGTCGTTTTAATTGATTTTTAGAGCTGGTTTGTTTAAAACAGGTTTGATGTTTTTGATCATTTTATAAGCACGACATGTCCTGAGTTACAACTTTAGACTTTGCACGTGAGGAAATAAAGATTAAAAAAAGCAAATGCTACAAGAACAAGTCTGAGGTTATTCATGAGTCAGTGGAAATGAAAATAGCTCACAATGATTGTTAAAAACCAACATGTCTGCTTATGTGTGTGTGTTATGTAAATGTTCTTTGACTCTACAAATGTACCAGAGCAAAAACAGACCTAATTATTTACATATTCAACTGACAAAAGGTTGATTTGTTTGTTTAATTGTGTGTTAAAATGAGACGTTTTAGTAACTGTTTCAGTTCAGAGGTGCTGCTTAAAAGAAAAAAAAAAGGCTCCATTTCCTCTGCAGACGTTTTGTGTTGTGTGTGTGTGTGTGTGTATGTGTGTGTCGCTGTAGAGTTTCCACTCCCCTGCTGGTTGGTTTCGTGTTTTTCTTGTCTCGTCTGAGGACACGGACGGCATCACGCAGCGCTCTCACGTTTACATGCGTTTTACCCTACCGAATCATGTTCTTATTATGGGATGTTGTGTATGGATTTGCAATTTGTATTCCAACTGATTTGGAAATCTAGGCAACGCAGATGCAGCTGGAATGCTGCTGTTGGTGTTTCACATTCCTCACTCTCACACACACGCGCGCACACGCGCTCAGCGCTGAACCCTACCCATTGTACCCTGTACACTCTGTTGCTTCTTGCTGCGCTGTATTAGATTTCCTCCCTAGAGGTAAAACTCAAAGCCGTGTTTTTTTTTCTTCTTTCTCCTCTTTATCTCAGCCTCTCTGTTTGCCGGCACACGACATTGCCCGACGTGGGCCTCCACTCGCTTGTCTGTGTGTGTGTGTGTGTGTGTGTGTGTGTGTGTGTGTGTGTGTGTATTTACTCTGGTGTGTGCTGTGAGAAAGTCGCTCCTTTGTCTCGGCTTTGGAAAAACGCAGATCTGCGGGGTGTGAAATGCGATTTCTCCCACTGCACCAAACACAACAGGACGATTATGGCCCTCCGGCCTACACGCATGAAAATCCTCAAATATCCAAGACACCATTTCTGAACTTTTCTTCCTTCTCAGATTGATTTCCTGATACATCTGGGATGTATCGCAAGTACTGGTGCTTTGAAATCTGATTGAGTTGCTGATTTAATGTTTCAGTTTTTACCAAACTGTTAAAATATCAGTGTACATTAGGCACATATAAAATTTTTACAAAACGGTGGATCAAGTCCTCGAGAAAACATTTCAAATATTGCAACAAGGGGAGGGTAAAAAATATATATATAAATATATAAAAAAATATTTACATTTTTTTTAGATTTTTCTTCAATAAAGGTTGATTTTTTTTATCGTTATATTTTATAGCCTTTGTCAGGTGTGTGTGTGTGTGTGTGTGTGTGTATATATATATATATATATATATATATATATATATATATATGTATATATGTATATATGTATGTGTGTATATGTATGTGTGTGTGTATATGTATGTGTGTGTGTATATGTATGTGTATATATATATATATATATATATATATATATATATATATATATATATATATATATATATATATATATATAGAGGTATGTGTGTATGTATGTGTGTATAGGCCCGTTCCACTGGCTACAACCGCAAGTATAAACATGGCATGATTGATAGGATGACATGATGATCATGATGACAGTTTTTTTCCTGACACAAGTAAAAATATGACTTTGTGTGTATGTGTGTGTGTATATAATATATATATATATATATATATATTTGTCATATGATATCACCGTTTCATTTAATGCCATGCTTATACTGTTTATTTCATATCATGCCATATACGGTTGTACTCAGCGGAACAGCCGACGTTTGTCTACCAAAGTGGTTTACTACATACAACAATCAAAAAATACACATGACCTTTAGCAGGATATATAGATTTATCTAATTTTCTGTAAAATATCCAACGTACTCTCGGGCAGATTTTTAATACGTGTGGGCGTAATCCATTAAAATTTAGTAAAGTTGTACAATATTAAAAGTATTGTTATATTATATATTAGCAATATCGTCAATATCTTTGTCAATATCTTTGTCATTTCTGTAGCAAAAAGGAAAGTGTCAGCAGGAGGGATGTTGATGAGAAATCATGTTTTCACTATGGGGATTAAGAATAAGTGCTTGTGTGTTAACGTGTGTCACTGCAACCGTAGAAGCGCACCACTTTAGAAAGAACAGGCATTACTACAGTTTGATGGAAAACCGAATAAACAACTCTTGACCAGTCAGAATTGAGAAGAGTTAAGGTTGATGGCGATGATCAGATTAAGTGTATGTTTGTGAAACATTCTTAGAAGCGTATGAATGCATCATTTACATAAATAGTTCAATACTGCGACAGATGTGGTGGTGTTCTATGTTCAGCTTTGACACGTGGTTTCAATAAGAATCACCTTGTGTGATAAAACCTCGTTTGTCTTGTCACACAGCCATTTCTGGGATTTTTTTTTTTCTTTTAATGGTAATGTGGCGGACACGCGGGAGGCTCATGACTGTCGAGTGGAAGTGTTGCTTCAGAGGTCACGAAAGCAGAACGCAAATGTGTGTCTGTGTGTGCGCAAAACAGCGATGACTGAGTGCTTTTAACGACAGTGTAAATATTACTATTTGCCCAAATCTAATGTTTGAAGGTGGCATGAGATTTCAGACATCACGTGCCTGGAATGAAGGACCGCTGGGTGAAAAAACAGAGTGGTGTACTTCGAGGGTAGAGTGAGAGAGAAGAAAAACAATATTCTGTTGTTACAAAGAGGTCGAAATGATGTGTTTCGGTCTGGTTGTCTTTTAGTACAGAGCCTCTGATTTATTTTGTTTACATGTGGTTTTATACAAATGAGTCAGAATCCAATCTGATGCTGTTAACGGGTATATTATTATACCAGGTAACCCGTGTGTCACATGATTATTTGTATTTATTTGGCTATGGTTTTTGCTCTCGTTCCTAATGGTTTTATGAGAAGTTAATGAGTTGAATAGGTTAGAAGAGAGACTGTATAATTGCTGACTTGAAAAACTTGGACAATAAAATGTTGTCGTTATGTTATAGTTATTTATAATTATTATGTTGGCCATATCAAGCCAGCCTCCTTGATTTTATAGTCATCTTGTGCTTTTTGTGAAGGATTGAGCATGTGGTTTTTGTATCTTAAGCAATCTTATGTAGCTTATGCAATCCGGATTTAAGCCTTCCTTAATTGAGATACTGACGACGATTAAAACCTCATTGCTACACTTACTACAGCCCAGGAACCACCTAAACTATGGCAGCAACCCAGCAGCAACCTGGAATCATATTGAAACCTGCTGGAAACAACTGGGCAACTACCTGATGCCCCATAGTAACAGCGTAATGAACTGCTGGGATTCCATAGGAATCTCCTAGCAACAACCAGGGAACCTGTTGGGATAGTGTAGCAACCACTTAGCGACATACTAACGGCATGCTGGGATTGGATAGCCACTAAATAGCAGCCAACTGGAATAGCATAGGAACCACCTTACGATTTTAAACATTTCAGCATTTGTAAGCTTTGATCCTAAAATAAAAGATAACCGTGACAGTCTGGAAACCGATTTGAGTGTTTTCCGCTTCTTAATGTTTGTTACAGTGTATTTACAAATTGTCACATTGTATTGCCCAGCCTCTTACACAGTGTGAGCATGGTTCACAGACTTGTTGGTAAAAATAATGGCAAGATTAAAATGGTGGACAAACCAAGTGCAAGAGTGGAACAGAGTGGAACTTTTTCTGAAAATGTTGCGTTTTTAATCTTTTAAGACGCCAAATTTAGCAAGAAAGTATCTCTAAGCTCAGTATTAAAGATTATCAAGAACAGTGGATTGCACTGGAATGATGAATTGTGAATGTGATCATTATACAAGATAAAGCATGTAAATTTAAATATAATCAAACATACAGTTACAATATAGTACATAATTTTCCCGATAGTGCTCAAAGAATCAACTAGCTTAGATAATTTTTTTTCTCTTTTCAATATGTTACCAACTTACCGCCTAACAGTGCCCTAATATCCAAACTGGGATATAATATCTACCAGCTAACAGTGTTCTAGCACCCAAACTGCCATATAATAGCTACCTAATACAGTATATCAACTTAAACATGAGGAAGCGTACAGTTACAGTAGAGTACTGCAAGTGTCTGAGATTACTCCTTCGAAAGTCTTGCTGTATTTTCTGTCTTGCTCTTTACTTTATTTCACTTGTAGGTCTCGGTGTAAAACCAAGCTCAATAACAGTTTCCTGAACCACATGAATGTTGCATTCAGAACTGATAATCTAGGATAATTAAAGTTAATCCTTTCACTCTCTGGCTTCTCTTCAGCCTCGTGTGGAAAATCTTCTATCGGTTTCTCGAACACGGCTCAGGGAGGGGTCGCTTAATTAGGCGCTCGTTCAGATTCCAGCGATTAGCCGGAAAAAACACAGAAATAAGGGTTTCTTATGGGGACAACCGGCTCTGTCAGCCTGGTTTGTTTTGTTCCCCGATATACGTGAAATATTTGTAACTTTATTTTAAAGAATATACAGTCTGGACTCTTTTTTCTTTTTTTTCTTTTTCTTTTTCTTTTGAAGAGATTGAGAAGCGCGTGTGCCCCACAGTCATTTTGCTTGCTAGGAGGTGGGAAAAAAGGCTCATTGTGCAGCTGAAAAAAACACTGCCCTTTTCCAAAATGGTGAAATTGTCGTTTAGAAATTGAGGCTAAGTGCTACCAGGCTGTAGGGGAGGGAGAGAAAGAGAGGCAGAGTGAGGGGGGAAAAAGAGAGAGACGAGAGGAGGGGGTGGAGAAGTTGGTGCTTGTTAAAATCCGTAGATTAAGATGAGGGGGCTTGAGCTTGTCCTGCTGAGCAGGTTGGCAAATTAACACAGAATTAAAATACTTCACATTCCTCTGTGTATGTGTGTGAGAGAAAGAGAGAGAAATCTTTCTTTGACAACAAGGCTTCTTTCATACAGAAATAAAGTCTGGACATAAGCATACAAATTTGTTTGATTCTTAAGTGCTGATCTAGGCGATCACAAAACATGGACTTTTCTGATGTGTTCTCATCCTTCACACTGGTTTATTTGGTGTTTGAAAGCTTGCTAAGGGTTTAACTGGTGCATTAACATTTTGAAGCCAACGTGTACCAGTGTGCGTGTGTTAGAGTATGTTGAAGTTGCATTGTGGATGCTGGGTCTTAAAACAAACAAACAAAAAAAACAAGGATGATTTGGGTCTCTTGCGGAATATTGTTGGTTTGCCGTACATTGGTGTATGTGAGTGTGTGTTGGAGAACCTTGGGTGTGTTAGAGAATGTGTTGTACTGTGTGGTGTGATGGTTTGTGGTGAAAATAGGTTGAGCAGAAAATGTGTTTGTGCCAGTATTTGGTGTGTGCGCGTTGGTGTAGGTTCAAGAGAAAATTGAAGCATGTTGCAGTGTTGTGTTGGTCTTGATTGTGTGTATGTGCGTTTACGCTGAATAGGGAATTGATGCATGTTGTCGAGGGTTGTGTGTTGGATACTGTGTGTGTGTTGGCGTAGACTTTGTGTTCTCGTCAGTGTTGGTCAAAGAGAAAATGGACGTGTTGTAGATTGTAGATTATGTGTTGGTATCATCATTGATTGTGTGTGTGTGTGTGTGAGAGAGATACAGAGAGAGAGAGATGGTGTGACTGATGTCCTCTTCACTGAGCAAAAGCGAGTTGTGTAAAAGCTCATCTCGTCAGTACCTGTCACTGGACCTCACTTCATCTCGGGTCTTTAAACCCAATTCCGTCCTAATCTCGTTATTGCCCCATAGATCGAGGCAGCGCACCCTGTCAGTACCCTCCTCACATCACATTCAGCTTTTCCAGCTTTGTGCTTTTCACACTCGGGCTGTAAATAATTAAATCGGGGCCCTGTGCGTCGTCTCATGTTGTGTTAAAGGATGTTGAACACAGGAAGAAAGCTGTAGTAGAACTACTTCAGGAAATGGAGAGACTTCCTGTTCCAGCATGAACAACTTCCTCTCTCCGGTTCAGCGTGGACCTGGGCCAGATCCTCTTTTTGCTCAGCATTAGTGTGTGTGCGTTTGCTTGTGTAATTGCAAGCAGGTTTTTGTGTTTTCCTCTTTCAGTTGCAATTAGTGCGCCTGCGGTCAGACAGAGGCGCAGAGAGGGAGACAGACAGACGAGAAGGAGAGAGGGAGGGTTTTAAACATTTTAAGCAGGTGACCTGCTAACAGAATGTATAAAAGAAAGCGAGCTGATGTGACTAACTGAACTCTGAAAAGCAATTGCTTTCGTCTCCTTATATTATCGCCTCACATTTAATTATTTCTCTGTGGCAGAGAAAGTATTTTCTGGACAGGGAAGGACGCAGTCTATTAGCCGGTCCTTTATTGTTGTCTGGTGGGTGGAATAGCTCATGTCCTTGTTTAGACGATCTCCCATGGTGGTTTGAATCAGTGCTGTGATTCGATTTGATTTCTGGGCTTTCCGATTTTCAGTTCAATTTGATTTAGTCGCACTAATGTTTAATATCTGATCTGTCTCAAGCAGCTATATGTCTTTTGGTGGGGTTAAAGATGACCTTGTGTAAAATGCATGTTGTTGATTTGTTTAAATGTCTTGTCTTGTACAAAGTGGATTTTTTTTCCCTACCAAGCTTCTGCTCCACACTCCAGTCCAGTAGGTGGCAGAATTGCACCGCACACAAGAACTGAAGAAGAACTCAAGAAGACGCGATACTATCGCAAAATGAAAGTATTTTTGGCGAGTACTCTGTGAAAGATGGAAGTAGTTTGTGTTTTCTGTGAAAGCTGCGGTATATTTTAAAAGTGTGAATGATAGAGACCTAGCGAGATGCATATGCGAATTGGTATTTTATGACTCTGTGCTCTACAGCCTGGCTTTAACTAGAGGTAGCTCGAATTTGACTCTAATAAATTTTGGGATATTTATTGAGTGAATATTGTGAGATACTGATTGAGTATTCACTTACACAATTGAGTTTGTAAGTGGCTGTGAAGATTCTCAGTCATCCAGGTGTGATGTTATCTGGGATTTGGGACTTCTTTCTTGTTAGGTAAAACCGTTTCACTACACATCCAAGTAGCTTCTTTACGAGTGTGTATGAGTATGTATGTACTCGGTAGAATCAAATTTCTCTCTTGCTGCAAAGAGAAAAGGAATGTGGATCAGTTTGTGCATGTTTATATTAAGCACGTTTTTATTAAAATATTAATAAATTATTTGTAATTAATAAAGTTGAAGCTGTCATCTACAGGCTGGGCTGATCACAAACTCTTAATGTGTAGAAAAAAAATAAAAGAAAAAATTAAAAGGCAAGGTATGGTAGCATTTGCTAATGACTGACATCATAGCCTAGGAAAACGGTAAAAATTTCACGTCAGAGTTATGGAATATGTACACGGGTAAAAATTCAGATAGACACATTGTAAAATATAACTGCACTTCGTGCTACCAGTCGGAATTTCATCACTTCTGAGTGTGTTCGATCGTTGAAATTGGAGATGATCATATTCTTAGCAACATTCACTTTAAGGTGACACTGCGAAAATGTACCACTGTATCAACTGAAATATATATATTTTTTATCTTCCCAAACCAGTTGTAGCCTTGATGTCGGAGCACCCTAATGACTGTTGGGAACTAGCTACGACTAAATTAGGGAGAACGTAAGGAAAATCCTGAGGAAAAAATGTATTTAAAAAGCAAACAAAACATTTCTTCAATCTGACTGCACACTCCGATCTAACACAGGAAGAAGAGCAAGCTTCATTTTCCCCCCAACTTTGAGAACAGGTCGTTTTTAATCACTTGGTGCTAATTTGAGCAAATAATAATTTTTAAAAAATAATTATTTAATCAGATGTATGATGGTCCTACAGTATAAGCTGAAGTTCTAACGATATTTGGGCTGGGGGGTTTGCGTGTTTTGTAAGGAGTGGGTATGTTTTCAAACCTGCCCTGGCAGGATTTTATCAGTATGATCTGGCAACCCTGTTTAAAACAAATCTATTTTCTAGGACAAAAAAGATGACCACAACTGGGGGGGTTCAGCTGTGATTGATTGTGAAATGATTCATAGCTAAATTATCACCCAATAGAAAAAGAAACATTTGACTAAGAAATAAGCTTAATGATCTCACATTTGGTCTGTTGTAATCTTATTTTAAGAATTTCTAAGCGAACTCGGGCGAATGATGTCTCTTTCCTTTCTAAAACTTCACCGTACCGGAGCGTGACTTTCGTGCATCATTATAGCCCCCCCCCTCCCCCAGTTAAATCCTGACTCATCGAGTCATTGGATTTAATCGACCAACAAAAGATAGATTTAATTACACAGCCTTAGTCTAAACCATGGGATCAGAACACGTCTTCACACCTGAACTCGGCCCTGTCCGCGCGCCCTCTGCTCCATGGGATGCTTATAATTCTTATAATTCCAAGTGTGAAAAGAGCGTAAGGCGTGGTTTCCTTGTGCAGGTAAAAACCCTACAGTCTGATTCAACTCTGTCCTGTTGCACTTTTCTCTTTGCAGCGAGAGAGAGAGAGATTTGATCCTCCCAAGTCGACCTAAATACAGGAAGTGAAGCAGACGTGCTGAGTTTTGGGTTGCAGATGACATTTTTACACAGAGCTGCTAAAACAAGGCACAGTGTCTAAAGGACAGGAAATGAAATGCAGGCTGGATGTCTTGCACAGGCGTTTTAAAAGCATTTTGTTCTACTGCCGTTTGGAGGGGGGGGCGGGTACTGGGGTACAGATACTTTTGGTCTTGTACTGTATTTCTTCAGTGTCAATGGTTTTTTGGGTTTATTTAATGATTTACAGCAAGCAAACAAATGAACAGAACTAACAAGTAAATAAAAGGTGTGAAAGGTTCTTTAGAGATGAATAGAGAGAGAGCGCAAAGAAGAGAAAAAGAGAGAGATTGAGAGAGATGGAAAAAATAAACGTGACCTTAAATGAACCTAAATAAGTACGGTCATGCCAATCCTGAGTGTTTACTATATATATATATATATATATATATATATATATATATATATATATATATATATATATATATATATATATATATATATATATATATATATATACACACACACACAGACAAACACACACTTCCTTCCCCAGGGCATTGTGGGTATCCTATGAAGATGAGGCAGTGGTTTTAAGCTGATGTGAGACCAGCAGCTGTGTCCCAGCTGGGGGGTGTGTGTGTGTGTTTTCTGAAATCCAGTGAATTTTTTCACTCCAACGTTAGATTTTCCTCATCACCGAAGAGCTTTAATTAAGAACACATTGCCATGCCGTGTGTCGCTGTGGGTTTGTTCAGCTCTGCTTCCATTAGTCTTTAATACTGAAACGAATCTAATCTCTAAATCTAGTCCAGTCTAAACTCTGAGGATGCTGAAGGGAAAAACAACCACAGCCGTCACCGAAACACGTTTATCTCGGGCCACCATTTTGTCCGTTTACTCGGTTTGGAATTTTTTTCTTTTCTTTTAAGAAGGCTTTAAGCTCCGCCCCCTCCGAACAGGTCACGTCATGTGTGTCTGAGACGCGTGTTTCCTGTTAAGATGAACACGTCAGTTTCCTTTAAAAACCTTATAAACCACATGTACTGCGCCTGGAAACACGTGAAACCACACTGTGTATTGTTAAACATTTTTTCCCCCCCATAAGATGTTTTTTTTCCATCTTCATAACCATAAAAAAATCTCAGTTTCTAAAAGATTCCTATGTTCACGAAACTTAAATGTGAGCTGATTTTGCCTGTGTGTGTGTGTGTGTGTGTGTGTGTGTGTGTGTGATATACATATACAGTACAATGTAATAGTAATATTTCCAAATATTCTGGATTTTTTTTTTCTTTCTAAATCTGATATAATTTCTTCTTTAGAAGACTGTATTTTTGGTTTTATTAGCTTTGTTTATAGTTTTACATTTTCAACTAGTAAAGCTTAGTTGTAGTATATGTTAAGAATGCACTGAAACCACTTTTTTTTTTTCGTCAGACAGAGTACTTTTGTTTGAGTACGAAGTACCGATACCTATATACCTGGTTGTTGTCGTTGAACATTGAAGCTGCTTGGCATGTAGAGCGCCTCTCTGTGGAGTAAATGCCTTGTCAGTACTCTCGATGTGCTTTTTATTTTAATCCACTCCATCTTCCATTTTCTTTTTAGGCTAAGGAAAATGTGATTTATAACATGAAATTAAGTTTACCGGAAAAGCCATATACAGTAAATGAATTCTGTTGGCCTTTCCGTTTGTGATTCTTCATTACCATGGCAACATTGTCATCCTTTTAAACCACAACAGCATCGCAACTATATTGCTAAAGTCATGTAAAGGAAGTAAATTTTTATTATACATAAAAAAAAAAAAATCTGTTCGTCAATGAAGAAGGACGTCCACTTCCCACCACTTTAAAGTTAGGACCAAGCAAGTTTTCATTCGTGGTGTCGCTAACTTTTACAAGCTTTAAAAGTTTATAATTGCCTTCTTCTTTTGTGAGTTTCTGTGAGCGTTACGTGAGGGTTACTAAAAGATGGAAAGCATAATCACTATGCCAAAACTTGCAGTGAATCGCGATGAACCATGCTTACGGCCACTGCGCAAACCAGCACTAACTCCATATTAAACAAGGAGAAAATTGATGTCAATGGATTTTGAAACAAAGATTGTCGCTCTGAAGGTGAATGCATTCCTTCACTCTAGGGGTCAAACAACTAAAAATCAAGTCAAGAATCTTGGGGTGATTATGGAGACAGACCTTAGTTTCCGTACTCATGTCAAAGCAGTAACTACATCAGCATACTATCATCTTTTAAAAACATTGCAAGAATTAGAAGTTTGGTTTCCAGTCAAGACTTGTAGAAACTTGTGCATTGACTTTATCACCTGCAGGGTGGATTATTGTAATGGTCTCCTCACCGGCCTTCCCAAGAAGACCATTAGACAACTGCAGCTCATCCAGAACTCTACTGCCAGGATTCTGATTAGAACCAGAAAATCTGATTACATTACACCAGTCCTCAGGTCCTTACACTGACTTCCTGTAACATTTAGGATAGATGTTAAAGTAACTATAAAAATTATATATATATTAATAATTCTAAAATTATAAATCACTCAATGGCCTAGGACCTAAATACATTGCAGATATGCTCACTGAATATAACAGACCACTCAGATCATTAGGATTGAGTTAGTTAGAAGTACCAAGGGTTCACACAAAACAAGGGGAGTCCGCTTTTAGCCATCATGCTGCCCCCAGTTGGAACCAGCTTCCAGAAGAGATCAGATGTGCTAAAACATTAAATCTAGACTTAAAACTCATCTTTTTAGCTGTGCATTTATTGAATGAGCACTACTGTGCTACGTACGAACTGACTGCACTGCATTTTATGTTTCTTATATTTTTGACCGTTTTATTTTGATTCTAAATCAAAGTAGTTTTAAAAGAGTCACTACAAACTGTTTTTATTTTTTATTTTAAATAAAATTTTAAAAGTTTTATTGCTATTAATTTCTATTTATTTTTATGATTATTATCTTCTCTTTTATGTAAAGCACTTTGAATTACCATTGTGTATGAAATGTGCTATATAAGCAGACTTAATCCACTTCCGTTCTCAGGTAAAATTGGCTTCCATATATGATTCGATCTGTGAGTACACTGGAAAAGGTGGTCTCGAGGGCAGAACCATTGTGTTCTCCCCGAACAGAATGAACCAGACTTTTGGGTCAAGTGTTCTCAGAAAGCAAACCAGACTAGAAAAAGAGCTGCACTGCTAAGCTAGCACACTTTTTACTTCGTGATGGCATTAAACTTGTAGAAGAGAAAAAACATACTGACCTGATTGCTGTTTCCACGGTTTACTCTCATGTTTTCTTTTTTTTTTCTCCTCTATGTTTGTGACCAGAAAAATATTTCCACTTTATTCTCTCATCAAAGTAGGGTGATTTGTGTAGTGAGCATCGGCTATTCTGTAAAAGCGGTGCGGTAGCACCATAACAGTTATGAGTAGATGAGTGCTGTATCCGTAGGATTGGGTACCAAAACCCGGTGCCAATATGGAACCGGTACCTAGAGAACCGGGATGTACTAGAACTGATTCAAAGCACCGAATTCGGTGCCTCACTTCAGTGCTACTGCATGTGAAAAATAATTTCGACAGAGACGATGGATATGAATCCGAGTCGGAAAGCTCAAATACAACATCCTCGAGACAATATACAATTGTCCTTATGGCTCTTTAAGTATTGTTTCATGCAACATGTAGGCACCAGTACCGTTTTAAAAGTATAGTTTTGGCACCGTTGTCACAAAAACCCAAACGATACCCAACCCTAGGTATCAATTTTTCTTTTGGGTTAATAATAATAGCTAGCTAGCATTACATTATATTCTATTGCAGGGGTACTCAATAGACGGACTCCGGTCTGCATCCGGACCCAAATACGGTTAAATCTGGACCGACGCCAAAACAAACATGCTAATTTAATCATAATCCAAATGAGTTCTCAATGAGTGCGCAACTGTGTTTCCGCGCATTATATCTTTGAGTCTTCTAGTGATGGTCGTTCATGAACGATTCCTTCTTTTTGAACGAATCTTTAACGTGACTCAGAAGAGTCGTCTCCGAGAGTGATTCGTTCATTTTCTACTGGGCACGCATGCGCAAATCATCGCAAAACCTCCGTAGGTTATGTACAGGAAACAGAAAAAGTCCCCTTTGTTTTGTCACGTGACTCCCATAGATGCTATGCGGTGCAGTAGATTCAAAAGAACGAACAACTCAGACTGGAACATATGAGGTGAGCTACTCATTCGGTTTATTATATTATGTCCTTAATATCCTAATGGCGTGCTCAAAGCTGGCCATTGATATAAGTTGATTTTGAAAACAGCAAATTTAAGAGTGAGTGATGTATGCATTTGTGCTCCCCGTGGGAAGCAGAAAACCAATGTGCTTAATCTAGCAATCAAAAGTGGTCACCTTCTCACCTTCTGGACAAAGATGGTTACTGCAGCAGGTGTTCCTGTCCTGCAGAAAATGACCCTTCAAATTTTCACAATGTTTTCCTCAACGTACTGCTATGAATCTGCCGTTTCAACTATGAGCATGGGGTGAAAAACACATATCGCAGCTCCCTCACCAATGAACATTTACATCAGTGCCTCCACCTGGTCCTCAAACCTTTTACGCCCAAGTTCAAACTACTGGTGGCACAAAGAAGGACTAAATAAAGGACTAAAAGGACTACCATGTCATTTTTTAGGTATTGTTCGAAAATTTTGGGTTTGACTTTTTTTGTAGTTGAAATTGGACTGTAATTTTTCCGGACCTCGGGCTGAATAGAAATTTGTCAAGTGGACCTTTCAAATTTATATTTGAGTACCCCTGTACTATTGTATTACTGGTTCATGATTAACTACCAAGCACGGGGCGAACATGCAAACAGACTCGAGGTGTGACTGGAGCCCTTTATTTAAATTTTTTTCTTCTCAATCACATCATATAGCAATATATTTTGTCTTATATTTTTTTTACTTTTTTTTGTCTTGACCAATTAACAGTGTTGATTACTTAATGACATTTAACATTGTTTCGATCAGATATATAATTCTTTGGACAGTGATGTCATTTCTGCAGTAAACCAGAAAACGGCTTTTGTCTTTATTAGAACCTGCGCTCCACATGTGACATCATGAGTTTCCTGTTTTTTTTTTATTTATTTACTTATTTTTTATTCTTTTTATATTTTGACTCCCCAGACTTCCTGGACTTTCCCTTCATCTTCAACTGATGATCACTTCTTAAAGCCTCACTAGAATCCTGTCTTATGACACTTGACTTTGTCTTCCATTTTTCCCCACGAAGGTCAATTTATTCAAATAAATGAGATTATTATTATTATTGTAATTTTTATGATTGTGGTTATTATTATTGCTGACACAACAGCTTTCATTGAACTTTGTATTTCTTTTATTTTTTCTTTCCTTGCCTGGAAACCTGCAAAGCGAAAAACAAATCTGTTCCTTTTTTTGTTCTTTTCTTTCTTTTTCTTTGCAGTTCATGAGCAGCTGTTTGTAGTGATGCTGCAGAGCACACGCCCGAACAGAGGGCTGCCAACACACTCACACTCACACACACGTGCACGTGGAGCACACACATACACACACACACACACACACACACACACACACACACACACACACACACGGATGAGGTAAAGAAGTTTTCTGGATGATTTAGGGACACACATGAGGTTTATTTTCATTTAGTTTTTTTTTCATTTCACATCTGGACGCATTATTGCCGAACCTGAATCTTAAAAATTCCCGCTCTGAGAAAGAGAGAGTGAGTCATGGATGAATGGATGGACGAAGAAAGTAAACGAGAAACCCAGATGCAGTAAAGTAAATACATACTGTACCAGTATAAAATTACTGAAAGGAGCTTGTGAAGGATGTTTGAGTTCTCTGGACAATTTAAACACGTGAGAGTACGCAAGAAGAAAACTCTGATATTAATGTAGTCAATTTGTTTGTGTTCAAAAATAGAATATACATTCTTTAAACGTGTTTTTATTTGTAGTAAAAAAAAAGAAAAGAAGTAGCTGTTCTAGATTAAATATTGTAGAATGTCTCTTTTTTTAGCCCAATAATATTTTGTTTAAATATGATATAATAACTGAAATAAGATGGATAATGTACACTGACCCGCAGATAAAAAGTGCATTAACTTTATTTCTATTCTTTCTTTTTAGTTTTTCAATTACTAAATTTTTCTCTTCATCGATCCATTTTCCTTCACCTTTTTCTGCTGCCCAATTCTCTCTCTCTCTCTCTCTCTCTCTCTCTCTCGTTTCATTCATCTCTTTGCTTTGTTTCAGTCTCTGATTCTGAATACTGCAAATAAAATCTGAATAGTGAGGGGGAAAATTTTTATCAGTTTCAAAAGTGGCAGTTTCTTTTTTCCCTTCATCTTTTTGCATGATTTTGCTCTCACGTCGCCCCAAACCCACACAAGCGTTTAGCCCCTCTCGCACCATCCCCAACTTTTTTTAAACATTATTTGTGAATAATTTCTGGGTTCCTGGTGGAAAAGGTGTACAGGTCAGGTCTATGAGCTTCACTTTTATGTCTGATGGATCTCCAGAAAGAAAGGAAGAAAGACAGCTGGGTCAGGGGTTTAAGGCATTGGAATATGGTTTGGAAGGTCCCCGGTTCAAATCCTACGACCATCATGTTGTCCCTGTGGGGCCCTTGAGCTAGGCCCTTAACTCTGAAACGGCTCGGATGTATAATGAGAAAAAATTGCAAGTTGCTCTGGATAAGAAGCAAATGCCTAAATGTAGAGACTCGTAGCCCTTCCTCCATCTACCTTCCTCTTCTCTGTCCTTCATCTATCTTCTCTGAAAAATCCCGCGTTGAGACGGAAATGGAGTAATCATCAGCGTCCCGTCCTTGAATCCTGTGAGGTTATTTTCCCTGGCACAGAGATGGTGTTTGTCTTAAGAGAGCTCAGCAAACCTCTCTCTCTCTCTGTCTTTCTGTCTTTCATAATACTTTCAGTCTGTTCTGAATTATCCTTGCATTCTTTCCCCCCTTCGAGACTCTCGTTCTTTCTCTTTCACCCTCCCTCTGCCTGTCTTTCGTCCTCCTTTCCTAAGTGCTCTTGACTCTTGCTCTTGAGCACCCTGCTTTCCCTCCCTCCCTCCTTCGTTCTCTGAATCTCAGCACGCTCTGTGTTTCTCACATGGCTCTCGCCGACAGGTTTCCCACCAGAACCGCCGCCAAATGTGCTACGCCCCAGCTTTCTCGTTTCGCACCAGATTCCCCACACAAAAGGCAGTTTGATGACAGGACGGCATTTGAAAGCCTTAACGAACTGCTTTTTTTTATATATATATATATATATATATATATATATATATATATATATATATATATATATATATATATTTATTTATTTATTTATTTATTTATTTATTTATTTATTTTTGGAAAGGTTTACAGTAACTTGATTAATCATCCTAGAGAGAGAAGAGATGTTGAGGTGACAATAAAATCAGTTTCTGGTTTTATATGGGTTATAAATACGGTGACGAACCTCGCGTGTTTTTGTCTACCAAGCAAAAACCCAACCACAGTCCTGAAACTTTCAACCTTTGTATTGTGACAGATCTTTTGTTCTGAAGAATACTTCCCTTCATGCTCTCCCTCCCTTTCATTTTTTTCCCCCATCTCATCTGAACGGTTTGTTTCTTGTTGCACTAAAAGGGCAGAAAGGTCCAGCACTATTACCAATATGCAGTTATTACTTTCTATTATTAGTATTAGTAGTAGCAGTAGTAGTAGTAGAGGCTCTGCAAGATGTTGCCCGAGACCTTAACGCCTTTGCGCTCTTTTTTTTTTTTTTCTTGGTCAAAGTGCAGGAACTGAGTATTAGCGCTGAACACACTTCCTGTGTGTAGATGTAAAGTGTCTTAAAGTGTCTGCGCTGCTTTCAAATCATATGACCTGCTTGATCTGATGCCTCAAGAGGGAAGTGTGAAAAAAAACTTTAAACTTAAAACATGTCTAACAAACACTTACTCGCACTTTTACAGTTTACTGCACAGCTGGAAAGATCGTTTCTGCTAGAGATGCAGGTTTATTTATGTTATTTATAAAACGGGCCAAAAACAATTCCCTGACCCTCGAGGGGTCAAATCTGCCTTGTGCTGCAATGACTCTAGAGAACGATTTCCTGGGTCTGAAAATTTAGAGGAACTCCCTCCTGGTGATGCAGACAGACCACTTTAGTGTTTGTAAACAATCACTGAATCGTGATTCTTTAGTGTGGCATCAATGTAAAAAAAAAAAATTTATTTTATTTTTTTACATTTATACATTGACATAGGACTTTGTTCAACTCGCATGCTTACTGTGAAGAGTTTTGAGACTTTGGAGATGTTTGTGTTGCTAAAATGTCAACATTTATTTAATGACAATGTTGTCATTAAGTGGTGCATGCTGAACTTTTTACACATTTTAATCCCTGGTATTTCATCTCCCTGCTTATTACTATAAATTGTATAGTTAAATGCTTCATTCTGATTGGTCAGAAGTTTGTATGAATGTAGAGTTTTGAGAAGTTCTGGATGCATCATGAAGGACGGGTTGATATTGCTCTAATATCTTGCCGCTTCTGTAGTAACAGCTCATATGCCGGGACTTGTATTGCAGGCACCTCACTCTACATCAACTAAGATCGGACTTTACGTAAAAGTAGAGCTGCCCCCCTCCCCCCTTCTTTTTTTTTTTCTTCCAAACGCTGCTTGGGTCTCATGTAGCATTTCAGCTATTCACAAATGGCAGACAGTTAGCAATGATGTCATTTATGTCAAGAATTTGCAATCAGACATGGGTAGATTTCCTCATACTTGATCTTAATTCCTGTAAGGCTAATAATAAACTATAACATTTGAGGGAAAGATTTTTGTTCCAAAATACTTGTGTAAGGAGAGAACTTTTTCTATTTTTATTTTTTTAAACATTAAAATGTTTTAATTCTGATATAAAAAAGATTGAAAATATCTTGATTTTAAATATTATTTCCTTCTACAGCTCTGCAGTGTTTGGACCATGTGAATCCGTGTGTGAACAATGCGAGCTGCATCACCTACCCCAACGGAACGGGGTACTGCAGGTAAGAGAACCGCTCGCTCGGCTTCCTCTCAGCACCGCTGACGTTTTCACCAGATGCAGACGAGCTCGCAGCTCATACACTCTCGTACACACTCGCATATACACTCTGTGTTTCTCTGATCGAGCACATCTGAACACACCTGGCACAACACTCGCTGCTTTCAGACGGACAGATAGACAAAATAACAGAAGGACAGGAAGTACACTATTAGATAAGATGTGATGATGGACAGACAGACTGATGGATAGATAACTGGGTGTATATGAAGATGAATAAATAGGTTGATGGCTATTGTAATGTATTAATAAATAGATGGATAGACTGACAGATTTATACTGAGATGGTGTGAAAGTGCAAAGATGGATAGATGGAAAAAAAAGATGCGTATAAAGATGTTCTGAATGATAGATTAGTGGATTGATTAATGGATTCATGGATAGACAGATGAATGCATGGAATAGATAGATAGACCGACAGAGAGGTAGATACATAGATGATAGAGTGATGGATGATTAATGGAGGGGATAGATTTGGAGAGGTGGGTGAGGAAGTGAGGAAAAAAAAAAGATGGATGAATCAAGGTGGACGGATGGATCTAAAGCTGAAAAGACCGATAGTTTGATGATGGATGAATAAATGGATGACTTTTGGATAGATAGATAGACATACAGATCAGGCATATTAATGGAGAGATAGACCAACAGATAAATACATAGATGAGTAGATGGATGTATGGACAGACAGACATATACTTGATGGATAGATGAGTAGACGGACAAATGAGTAAATGAAGATTGGGGAAAATAGGTGTACAGACCGGTGATGTATAGGCAGATAGATGCATAGATAAAAGTGTAAAAGGATGGATAGATAGTAGACACCTGGATGGATGGATGAAAGAATGAATCCAAAGAGTTTAATTGATGCAAGGATGGATAGTGAGAAGTATGAACTGATTCAGTTGGATTAATACATAAAAAAGCATAATTAAAAGGATGTAAACGTGCCCATACAGGGAGATGGATTGAAAAGAATCATATACTGAGATGTATAGATGAATGTATATGTGATGAAATGGCAAAAGATGGACAGATTAAA
The DNA here is from genome assembly GCA_030522415.1 of Channallabes apus. NCBI lineage: Eukaryota > Metazoa > Chordata > Actinopteri > Siluriformes > Clariidae > Channallabes > Channallabes apus. Next base: position 13,771,631 of record CM060115.1, on the reverse strand, counting down.
CTAGGGATGGAACACAAATAATTTCCTTCTGGATCAATAAAGTGTCTTTCTATCTATCTATCTATCTATCTATCTATCTATCGATCGATTTGTCTGTCTCGCTCTTATACACATACACACTTTCTTTCACCCCCTCTCTTGCACTTCTTTCCCTCTCACTCACTCTCTCACTCACTCTCTCACTCACTCACTCACTCACTCACTCACTCACTCACTCACTCACTCACTCACACACACACACACACACACACACACACACTTTACCACCACATCTGACTTTTCCTTCCACCTTTCATTTCACCTGAAAAAATACCAAGACGCAAACAGGATGGTGAAAGTAGAGACTGTGTGTGCGTGTGTGTGTGTGCGCGCGTATGCGCCAAGTTAATGTTTGATTATAATTTTTTAAATTATAATTTGTGCATTAAAATAATATCTCTGAATAAGCATTCATTTTTAAACAGAAGGCAAATGTGCAGTATTTGCCTAACGTGTTCCCTGTTAAACGTTAGCTGTGTGTAAGTGAAAGAAACGCGCAGAAAGCATGCAAATCGCAAAAAAATCATAAACTCGTGTAAGTTTTTGAGCAGGAAGTGTCAAATGTCAGAGTTCTTCAGTTCTTAAGTTTCGAGAGTGCATGCAACGCCTTGCTGAAGCTGCAGCTTTGAGAGGTTCCTGACTTCTCCGTGTGTAATTGTGCTTAAACATTAAAGCGCCGTGACACACCCGGATTCATCCACCAGAACAAACACCGTCGGCAGGACGACCTATCAGGTTGCCTTTAATATAAAAAAAAAGAAAAGAAAAAAATCAAACAACAACTAAAAAATCTAAACAGGTCTGTTCACTACTGAAGTTTGTTTGAAGACTTCAATTATGACGACTTCAATTCAATTGCCGTCACTGATCAACTTTTTTATTTTGACAGAGTTATAGTTTATCTGAAAATACTTTTAAAAGATAAAAAAGGAAGAATAACTAATTTATTAATCTAAACTAATACTGCTGAAATGATAGTTTAATAAGTCATTAGATATAACCATTCTGATTTGCACTACTGGAGCCGTTGCAGGTGTGGGATCTTGGACAAAGAGCTGTTTATCAAACCTGCTTATTGTTTAATATTAAGCCACACCCATCAGAACAGTCAGCTGTCATTTTTTTAATGAATGAACAGAGGTACAGATAAGCGAATGGATTGATGGAGTAACAGTAGGGACGGAACTCACCAGGGATCACATGATCCGATATGATCACGATGCTCCTGGTGCTGAATCGATCTGTCACGATTCTATAAATATCCAGATTTGCTGTCTGCCAGTGTGTGAATAGTTTAGAGTGCCCCATCTGTAAGATTATAGAGAAACTTCAGTATTTTAAGACCACAAATGCAAATAGATTTTATTCATTCATTCATTCATTCATTTTCTATACCGCTTAATCCTGTGTTCAGGGTCACGGGGGACCTGGAGCCTATCCCAGGAGACTTCGGGCACTAGGCGGGGTACACCCTGGACAGGGTGCCAATCCATCGCAGGGCCACACACATACACACACTCACACACCCAATCACACACTACGGGCAATTTAGGAACGCCAATTAGCCTAACCTGCATATCTTTGGACAGTGGGAGGAAACCGGAGTACCCGGAGGAAACCCACCAAGCACGGGGAGAACATGCAAACTCCATGCACACAGAGACGGGAATCGAGCCTGGCCGGGGAATCGAACCCAGACCCTGGAGGTGCAAGGCGACAGTGCTAACCACTACACCACCGCGCCGCCATCAAATAGATTTTAATAATTAAGAAAAGATACGATTTTGGAGTCAGTTCTGCGAAAACAACACTACATTACTACAATCTATTTTTTTCTTTAATTAATTGGTGCATAGCTAGTTGTAGAAGGACAAATGGATTGATACCTGATAGTGATACAGATGGATGGATAAGCATAGATTTATTTTATAAATAATGATCATTACAGTGAAGAATGAATAAGCATAGATAAATGGTCAGATAGATGACTGATGGATAGGTATGTATATATAGATGCCTTATGGATTGATAGATACTGGATAGATATACTGTATGATGCTAGATTGATGGATTAATGTATGGGTAACTATTGAAGGATGGTTAGAGATGGATGGATCGATATATGATTAGGTGGTGGGAGTACATGATGCATGGATGCATGTGGCAGTGAAGATTGGATGGATAAGTAGCGCACACACACACACACACACACACACACACACACACACACACTCCATCCATCCATTTTTATCTTCATCTATATGTGTAAACATCCATCAATCCTATCTCCATCTATATATGCATGAATGTAGGTATCCATTCATCCATCTATATATTAGATTAGATTCAACTTTGTTATTACATATGCAAGGCAACGAAATGCAGTTTAGGTCTAATCAGGAGTGCAGTAAGTGCCGGATAAAGGTATAAGTTATAAATGCACTTAAAGGGGTATGTGCAGGGAGAAGCTGTGGGTAATGTTTACAGATGGATATACTGTGAGCAAAATATACAGATTGCTAGTAACTATAATCAGATATTTACAAATAGATGTACAATGTATACAAGTTGTTATTAATTTGCAGATAGATATGAACATAATGTACAGGTTGCTATTTTCAATAAACAGGAATTTACAAGTATGTACATGTAGATATAAGTAATCAAAAATGTACAAATGTATTGTGCATGGATATTTGCTTTTATGTACAGTGTAGTGCAAATGATAATGGAGAGAGTAATAGGGGTGTGTGAGGGGAGGGTATCCGTGTACCAGTCCATCCATCTATCTATCCATCCATCCATCTCTTCATCCTATTTCCATATGTACTGTATATGAATCAGATCCATCATATCTACATCCTGTGTGTGTGGAGACGGGTTAGTCTAGGTGCTCTCGGCTCCTTCGTGACTCCTCGCACTTCTCTGCACTGATACATTGAGAGATTGGGTCTCATCTCATGAACACTGCGAGAAAGAGACAGAGAAATTAAGGTGCAGTGTTCAGCTCAAGAACACGTGATGCGTTCACCAGACTCCGTCAATAAACAGAGACCTCGTTCCTGATGTGAACAGTGCAAGACATGCTGGAAGAGATAAAACAGGATAAGAATTAATTACAAGGACAGTTTTGATGAACACCCACACTTTTTCTTCACTGTAACATTCTGCGATTTTTGGTTTCATTTTTGTGTATTTTTTTTCCTCTTTCTCTCGTCTCGTAGCAGACAGCCAGACACTGATAGTATTTTTTTATTATTCAGCTTGATTAATTTGAGACGATCTCTCCATCACACACAAACCATGAAAATCGAAACATTTCCGCCTGGCTCCACGTACACAATAACCGAGCTGATGAAGATGCTTTATTGCAGTTCACGGAATAAAAAAAATTCTAAATCTTTCTGCCGCTTCTAAAGGTTTTATTTTTTTGAGGCTTGTTTAACAGATCTTTGAACAGTATAAAGCGGTCTATCATCAGCTCGTGACTGTTGCCATTTTATACATTTTCTTTAAACTGAAATAATTTTCTTAATGTTAGAAAAGGGCATTTTAAGATATTTAAATGTTTGGTCTCAGGGATTGTCCACTCCAACTTTTGGTTGTTTTATTCTTTTTTTTTTATCTTTCTATTTTTTTAATTAAATTTTTTTTACAAATCTTTGTCTTAATTGATTACTTTTTAAAAACGTTTATATGGTTTAATTATGTTTTTATATTTAATGTTTTCATTAATTCATTAAATTAATATATATTTTTCTATTATTATTTCTAAAATATTTTATACATAATTACATGTTTGTAATTTGTATTTTTTTATATTCTATAAATTTGTATATAATTAATTAAGATATAAATTTTTTTTCCTTTTTTCAGTTTCTTTTAATTTTTAAAAACATTTTTCAATTTACATTTTTTTTCTTTTTTTGATGTTAATTAACATATATATATATATATATATATATATATATATATATATATATATATATATTTTTTTTTTTTTTTTTTTTTTAATCAGTTTGGTAAGTGGCATAATTTTTTACATATATTTATATAGTTTATAACCTGTGTATATATTCCTGTAGACTGTGATGTCACTTCCTGTAGGGCAGTATAGAGCAAAGACCGCATATTAAAACCTTATCTTTCTCAAGACATAAAATGTTTTAAAACTCACAAAACTGAGGAAACGAAATAAAAAAAAATTATAATAAGCTGAAGTTGACAACAGAAGTGTGTGTGTGTGTGTGTGTGTGTGTGTGTGTGTGTGTGTGTGTGTGTGTGTGTGTGTGTGTGTGTTCGTTCTTATTGGAACAAATGAATACACAGGTGTCTGGTTGTTGTTGTTTTTTTTCCTCTGTGTAGGTGAGCCGACACCCGAGAGCACCAACCTGTCTTATCTTTTTTTCTTTGCTGCCAGTGAGAGCTTAGAACAGGAAGAGCAGTGTGTCAGAGGGTGGGTGTGTGTGTGAGAGAGAGAGGAAAAGAGGGTGAGCAGCAGAACCGGTTTCGACTGCAGGCCTATAACCAGGGTGTGCGAACCAAACCTGTGTGTGTGTGTGTGTGTGTGTGTGTGTGTGTGTGTGTGTGTGATATGAATGTGTCATCTGGAGTAACATTATGAGTGTGGCAATTCAATAGAGTTTTGCAAATTGGCACAAACGACCATGTGATCTTTAGAAAGGTTCTAGAGTGTCCTGGAATGTTCTAGAATGTTAAGGAATGTTCTGCGATGCCGCAAAACAATCTGGGACTTTGCTTTCATGCTTTTGGTCATTTTTTTTGTTTTTGTAATCCTATTTATTGGTTGCATGGTTACATAAATATAGTATACGAGATTACCTCTATGGGGCAAATACTTATGCACCCACATATGCCGCAATTCGGTGGCCAGAACGTTTTTCCCTCTTTCTATTTTCCCTTTCATTTGTCCGCCAGAAACAAACCGCCGTTGTTCTCAGACTGAAGCACTTGTTTAAATCGTTATTAGTTCCCAACCCCCCACCCCCCCCCCCCACCCCGTTCTTATACTCGTTCATCCTCAAACAACTCGCTCCTCTCTCTATCACTCTCTCCCTCCTTCTTCTCCTCCTCCTCCCCCTCCCCAGTTCTTTCTCTCCCCCCTTCCACCCACGACTGAGAGAGAGAGAGAGAGAGAGAGAGAGAGAGAGAGAGAGGGGGGGGGGGGGGGAGAGTAAAGTTTTTTGTGTGATCTGACATGTAGAATTTGCCTGCAGGATAGATAGATAGATAGAGAGAGAGAATGTAATATGAGACAGGATGTTGTTGATGGAGGGTTTTTAGGGGAGACTTAGGAATTACCGTCACTGCCTTCTCCCTTCATCATTCTGTCAATCATTTCTCTCTCTCTGACTTTATGCTGCCCTTTTCACTTTATTGTATTGTTTTAGAACTATTTCTGTCTATACATCTCTCTCTCTCTCTCTTATTAACTGTCGATCAGCCTGTTTTTTTTCTCTCTGACTTTGTATTTGTCACCCCCCCTCTTTTTTATTTTTTAATCTTTCAGTTTTCTCATTCTCATATCTTTTTTACTCGCTCTTACTTTTTCTCTCTCCTCTCTCTCTGTCTTCTTTAACTCTCTCTCCTTTTTCGCTACCTCTTGCTTTACTCTCTCTATTCATCTATCTCTGTGAATATCTGTGTGAAAGTCTATCTATCTGTCAATCTTTTTTTCTTTTTTTAACCCTGTCTTTATCTCCAGCTTTTTACTCTCTCTCTCTCTCTCTCTCTCTCTCTCTCTCTCTCTATCTATCTATCTATCTGACTGTTTTTCTTTTCTGTTTTTTAGTCTTTATCTATCTTTTTGTCTTTTTAGCCGTCACCATCTCCATATTAACGGTTCTCTTTCTCTCCTTTAACCCTGTTTTTACATCCTTTTTGAACTTTCTCTTTATCCTGTCAGTACATTAGTGTGTACAGTAAGATGGAGTTGCGGCTGGAGCTCGTCTAGCCCAGTGAAGAATCCCAGCGCACACTCCTGAGGGAATCGGTTTACTGACCGCAGGTCTGACTCCACTACCATAGGTGGCGACGGGGCTCTCTTTCAGCTTGTTACTGTTGGACCTGTTACGTCATAGACCGAATCAACATAAAACTAGTTAGCTGGTGACAAACTTTAATATAAACTGTTTCACAGCACTGTACGCTTCGTACACGATGTACGATTACGCTTTACTTTCATACAAGCTGTACAAAACTGTCTCTGGCGGTTCTGGTGTTTATCTGGAGGCAGACGTAACATTTGCGGCTTCTTCTTTTGTGTCACGTATTTTGTTCAACTTCCAGGTCAAAACCTAGGAGCTGTGGAGCGCGTGCAGAGCATCTAAACCGATCCCTGTGTCTCATTTAGAAACACACACACACACACACACACACACACACACACAGGAGGAGCTTGACTCCCAGCCGCGATATCTGTGCGTGTGCCTGTGTGTGTGTTTGTTTGACTCTGGAGACATTTGATTTAGTCTGGTTTCAGTCAGACTAACAGAACGTCACGTAAACACACAGAGTGTGTGTCTCTCTCTCTCTCTGTATCTTTCTAAACTCTCTCGCTTTATCTGCCTTTTTTTATCTTGCTCTCTTTCTATTTCAAAAACTTTTCTGTTTTTTCTCTTCCCCTCTTTCTCGCTTTTAAACTTTCTATTCATCTCTCTCTCGCTCTCGCTCTCTCTCTCTCTTTATAAATTTTTCCCTTCTTTCTTTAGATCTCTCTGTCTCTCTCTCTCTCTATCTCATTTCTGTTTACTCTCACCATCTATTCATCTCTTCATCTCGCCACATGGTTCTTTTGTTGTACTTCGTTCATTTTTTCTCTTTCGTCTTCTCTTTCTTTTCTTTGTTTCTTTCTTTCACACAGATGTGACTTTAGTACAGAATAAGTAGCAGGGGAGAATAAAGGAAGAAAAAAGTGAGTGTGTGTGAGAGGAGAGCAGAGAGAGGGGTGCAGTGGAGCGTGCAGGGCCGAGATTTACTCAAGCGCAGAAACACACACACACACTCACACACACGCACGCACTCCACCCTGCAAAATCCCCGCTATTTTCCATTCTCTCTCCCTGCTTTTTGCTCACACACTTAATATAAACAGTTTAACCTTGAACAGACACTGCATAATTTCCCAACACACACACACACACACACACACATTTCAGACTCTGCATTAGAACATTGCATTAGCTTGCTGCTAGTTATGCATTTCTAGGTGTGTGTGTGTGTGTGTGTGAAGAAAAAAATTCACAGAGAAAGTTACTCATTGTTGCCAGAGTCCTTGGGCAGTAAGACCCACCTGCCTGGGGCAGCCCCATTTTAAATTCCTGAAACTCTCTCTCACTCACTCACTCACTCACTCACTCACACACACGCGCGCAGACACACAGACGGAAGCCTGACAGACTGGTGGAGAATGTAGCGAACATACTCTAAAGCCACAGAGCAGTGTGTCAGCTAGTCTGCAACAGAGTTGGGCTAATCACTGGTAGAGTGGAGATGATCTGTCACACACACAGTCACACACACACACCTCGTCTGGGACATTCACACCATTCGTTAGTCTGTTTCTTGCCTTCACCTCTTACACACCCCCTACGTGTTATCACTGCTATGTGTTTTGCTGCATCGATTCTCTTTGTGTTAAATGATGGCTCGCAATCCACCTAGGTCCATACCGCCACCTGCTGTTTCGGGGAATGAAAACACGCATGTAGGGGCGGAGCACTCGTTTATGGGGGCGGTATAAATTAGTCGTGCCGAATATGAAAACGCCCTGGCACACTTAAGACCATGACTTTTGTTCTAGAACTTGGCCAGCATGCTCACGGATGTGGAGTTCAAGAACCTGCTCATTCCAGTCTTCTAGAACCCCGCCGGTGTCTTCAAGTGAAGTTCTACTTCGTCTCGGTTCTAAAATTTATCTACCAGGTTCCTTTAGGAACTAAACACAGTTCTAGAAATCAAGCTAATACGTTCTAGCAGAGATTTTGAACTTTTAACCTAGTTGGGTTCTAGAAACATGACCTGTTGTTCTTAATCGTCTTCTGCATAAAGCAGGTCTAGAGGCTGACCCTTGTTCTAGAATTACACCAGGGCATTTAAGTAGAGTTCTAGTACCGTGAGTGGTGTTCTAGATCATTGAAGTGGAGCTCAAGAATCTGATTGTTCCAGATCGCCGTTTTTACATTCTATTGGCGTTCCAGCACCTGACCGTTATTGTAGAATTAACCTAATGGCTTTAGTCAGTGTTTTATCGCATAATCATTGTTCTAAAACAAGTTCAGGCAGAGTTCTAGAACTTCGCCTTTGTCTGTCAGAGGTCGTACTTCTAGAGTCAATACTTCTTCCAGGTTCTAGATCATGACAAATTTAAGCAAAGATCTTCTGCTAGTGCTTGAAAGTTGTTCCAGAACTAAGCTACAATATTTAATGGAAGCTCTAGAACCACATAGTTCAAAATTTTTGCGCATTCATTGAAGTGCAGTGCAAGAACCTGCTCATTCTTCTAGAGCCGGGGTACTCAATAGGCGGACTCCGGTCCGCATCCGGACCCAAATACGGTTAAATCTGGACCGATGCCAAAACAAACATGCTAATTTAATCATAATCCAAATGAGTTCTCAATGAAGTGCGCAACTGTGTTTCCGCGCGATGTGTCTTTGAGTCGTCTAGTGATGGGTCGGTCATGAATGATTCGTTCTTTTTGAACGAATCTTAAAGTGACTCAGAAGAACGAGTCGTCTCCGAGAGTGATTCATTCATTTTCTACTGGGTGCGCATACACAAAGCATCGCAAAACCTCCGTATGCTGTGTATTGAACGGTTCTCAGCGTATAGTCAAGTCCCGTGTTGTTCGGTCCTTTGTCACGTGACTCCCATAGGCGCAGTAGATTCAAAAGAACGAACGACTCAGACTGGAAGATATAAGAGTTACTCATTCTGTTTATTATATTATGTCCTTAATATCCTAATGGTGTGCTCAAAGCTGGCCACTGATATAAGTTGATTTTGAAAACAGCAAATTTAAGAGTGAGTGCTAGATTAAGCACATTGGTTTTCTGCTTCCCAAGGGGAGCACGAGTGCATATTTTTCTGTCCAATCAAAAGTGGTCACCTTCTCACCTTCTGGACAAAGATGGTGACTGCAGCAGGTGTTCCTGTCCTGCAGAAAATGACCCTTCAAATTCTCACAATGTTTTCTTCAACGTACTGTTGTGACTCTGCCGTTTCAACTATGAGCACGGGGTGAAAAACACATATCGCAGCTCCCTCACCAATGAACATTTACATCAGTGCCTCCACCTGGTCCTCACACCTTTTATGCCAAAGTTCAAACAACTGGTGGCCCTAAGATGATGTCACCTTTCACACTAAAAGGACTACCATGTAATTTTTGGGTATTGTTCGAAAATTTTGGGTTTGACTTTTTTTTTTTTTGTAGTTCTCTATTTGAAATTGGACTGTAATTTTTCTGGACTTCTGACTGAATAGAAATTTGGTAAGTGGACCTTTCAAATTTATATTTGAGTACCCATGTACTAGAGGCTTACCCGGCGTTTGTTCTACAATTCAGATGTATGTATGTTCTGGTGTTGAGCTTTATACTAGAACTCGACTTAAGCATTGACTACCAATCAAGACTTTACTTAGTGCATTCATTCGTTCATCCATTCTCTAAAACTACTCGGATCATTCAAGTGGCGTTTTAAGGATCCTGATCCTTGTTTTAGAGGTGCATTAACTGTACATGGCTTTTGCTCTATAACTATAATTTTGCCTAAAGGAGAGATCTAGAACCTAACTCTTGTCCTAGACTTTTGCTCAACAGGAGCTTTAGATCCTGAATGTTGGTCAAGATCTAAGCTTACTCTGTTTTTTTTTATTTTTTTTTTAAAGCAATACATATTTGATATTTCGTTTGATATTTTTTAAAACATAGGCTATTTTGAAATAAATAATTGAATTTTAACACGAAATATATTTAACATGGAGAGCAGGGGGAAAAAAACCTAATTCTTTAAGATGTAAATGTTTTACAGTTTTAAAGCGATGGTGTAAGTTTTAACATCAGCCTCTTTTGTTGAAATGATAAATGACAAAATTACTACATTCAGATTTTTATAGAAGTCTTTTGTGCAATTGTGTTTTACAAACAAAATACAATTGTTTGTATTTACACAAATAATTAGTGTGCTTTGTGTCGGCGTCATCGACGGTTGCTTACCCCAAACCTTCTTTCTCACTACCTCTTTATCACCATTTCTTATCTATTTTGTCACTCTTCCTTTTCTTCACAGTTCCTTCCTGTTTTTCTCTTTCTTAATTATTGTTTCCCTTACTACCTTTTATCTTTATTTTAACCTTCTTTTTTTTTTTTCGTTTCGTTGTAAATAGGTTTTTTTTCCACTTGCTCTCATTTCTCCATTCTTCTTGCTCATTTTTCTTCCCTCTATTCCCTCTTTGGTTTTAGTCTTTTCTTTTCTACCCTGCTTTTTTCTCCCCACTCTGTGTTTTCCCAGTCGTGGTTTTTTTTTTCTTCTTCTTCACTGGAAATCACAGAAAGTAAGGAGAGGGGAACGGAGGGGAAGGAGGGAGGGAGAGAATGAAGGGCACTTCTAAAAATAAGAGCCTTTTGGAGAAACATAAGGGAGTGAAAGAGAAAGACTTTGACTTTTCTAAAGGCCTTTAATTAACATTTTTAGGAAGAAAGTTTGTGCAGCTTTAAAAAGCAGACTTTATTAAAAGCCAAAGAACCAAATGGGAGAGAGAGAGAAATGGAGAAAGAGAGGTAAAGCAAGTGGAATTTATGCTCAGTCATGTTTGTCGTCCGCTTTTGTCCTGAAACCTCAGAACCTCCTTGGCTTTTAACATTCACAGCAGTGTTTTTAAGTGCTGCTTGACTTTCAGATGTGATTAGATAGCCTGTATGTGTGTGCGTGTGTGTTTGTGAGAGTGTTGGAGTGTGTGAGATGGCATGGCTTTTTCAGATTTCAGGTCTAAGGGAGTTGGGAAGGTGGAGGAGTTGACGTGAAAAGAGTTAGACCGAAGAAATGCAGGATGAAGAGAGATTCCCCCCCCCCTCCTACACGCCCCACACCCACTGTGGACATGGGGAGGTCAGGGAGAGAGGGAGGGAAAGAGCGGGAGAGAGGGAATGATGGAGGAACGAAGTAAGAGAGAGAGTTAGAATCAGTGGTTGGGGGGGCTAATGAGAACCATCTGTAGAAATCTGACACCTAGAGAGAGAGAGAGAGGGAAAGAGAGAGAGAGAGAGAGGGAAAGAGAGATGAGGAGAAATTTATGAAGGATAACAAAGAAAGCCATAGATGAATTTATCTGCTGGTTCCCCGTGCCAGGTTTCTGTTTGGTCGAAAAGTGTGTGTGGTTAACTCTCTCTATCTCTAAAAGTAAGGAAGGAAGGCAGAGAGCAGAAAGCGCAAGAAGCAAAAAAAAAAAAAAGGAAGGAACGAAGGATGAGTCTGTAAAAACGAAAGGAAGGAAGAGCGAAAGCGAATGACTTGAGTGAAAAAGCACGATCATGAAAAGAGAGGGAAAGAAAGAGCAGAAAAATAAAAGGAAGTAAGAAGGACATCAAAAGAAGAGAGAGAGAAAAATGCAAGAAACCAAAAAAATGTGAACGCAAGGAAGAGAGCAGAAGTTATGGAAAGAGGAGAGTGAGAGAAAGAAAGCTAAAGAAAGAACGAATGAAAACTTATGAAAGAGAGGACGTATTGAAAGAAGAGAATAAATGTAAGAGGAACAAACAGGAGAAAGGAAAGATTGAATTGTGAATGGAAAAAAGAAAGGAAGGAAGATGGCAGAAGGATGGCAGAAGACAGACACGGATGCGATTTAATAAATGTATAGAAAGAGTATGTAGGTGTGTGTGTGTGTGTGTGTGTGAGAAGCAGTCTCTCCCACCTGAAGCACTCTTGGCGTTATGTTGTGTAAAGTTAGACGTGTCGAGTCGTGTGTTTACGGTGAAGCTCTGTGTGTTTGATCAGGTGTGTGTGAGCGACAACTCGGCTTAAGGCGGCTCTGATTTCCACCCTGCACAGTTTTTTTTTTTTTTTAACAGAACCCCCATACCACCTTAAAGTTCATCACACAGGCACCGCTCTGCTCCGGCTTGTTTATTTATTCCTGTGTTTGGTTTGTTTCTTTCCTATCTATCTGTCTGTCTGTCTCTGTCTTTATTTATTTAGTATATAAATACAAACAAACAAAAAAAGAGTAAATGTGTGCATTAAATGTATTTATTTATATTGTGTTGGTTATTCATATTTCCTTTTTTATTAATTATTTAATTTTGGATGTGTTCATCAGTTAATTTTTTTTTTTCATTTATATGTTTATTTTTTATTTATTTAGACAAAAATAGATGAACAGATAAAGTAACCAAGTTACTTGTCTGCTTATCTGTTTATCTATATATTTTTTAAAATATTTATCTATTTATTTAGATGTTTATTTTTATTACATTTTTATTTTTATCTACCTGTCATTTAGATTCATTTGCTTGTTTTTATTTACTTATCTATTTATTAATATTAAACGATTTGTCCATTTGTTTTTTTTATTCAATGATTTATTTATACTTGATCCTATCTATCTATCTATCTATCTATATATCTATCTATTCATCAATTCTTACATTTATTTAGTTAATTTTATTACTTTTATTTACTTTTAATTATTACTGTAATTATAAGATTTTTATATTATTGTAAAATAATTTCTTTTAATCATACGCAAAGTCAATTCACATCAAGAACAAAGAGAACTATTTACAGATGTAAAATAAAATATAGCTGCATCTTTTTATAACGTAGTTTAAAACAGATAACGAACCATAAACAAATTCGAATCGCTGTCAGATCACCATCACATAAGAGGAATAAAACTGTGTGTGTAAGAATAACTCTGTATCTCATCAGTGAGTGAGTCTCTTTCTTCTTAAATTAGCATTATTGAGATTTAAAGACTTAGAAAACGTTCTGCGCCAGCCAGCCAGCCAGCCAGCCAGAGATGAGTGTGTTCTGTGTCTCGGTTTGTGTGTGTGTGTGTTGCTTGTATGTATTTAATGGTGCACAAGGTCAAACACTTTCCCAAATGGTTTTATTGACGCTCACAGCATGTGAGTATTTGTAGGTGTTGAGTGTTGTTTATTCTGTTTCCTAACACCCGAGAGGTGTGTCGGTCGATCTGGTTTAGCAATCACGGCACAACAAAGCAGACAGACGTGAAAAAATGTGACTTTACGAGCTCCTAATGCCTGCTTTTGTGATTAAATCCCAAGCCTCGTGCGTCTTTAATGGACCTCAGCTAACACGGCCAATAAAACCAGTTAACCACAAAAGGCGAAGTGTGGATGTGGATCTTCCCACGGCGCGACCGTTCAGTTCTGCCGCTTATTTCAGATCACCGGGGGTGTGTCTGAACCCTGCAGTGGGACACCGTGGCTCTACACACACCCACACCCAAACAAGAACCGTCATGCTTGTATACTGAGACTAATCCTAAACAGACCAATTATACTGTGCTTTGTTACATTTATATATATATATTTCTCAAGGGGAGGGGTGTTATAACTTTTAGCGACAAAGAAAGTTCAAGAACAAATCCTTGTTTACGTGAGCACGCGCGCACACACTCGCATACACGCACATATTTGGTGTTGTAACATGTGTAGTCTCAATATTAATAATGCTCTGCCACGCCCCCTAGTGATAATCATAGTATTGTGTTTTTGTTTAACCGCA